>LR738712.1:209690238-210148284 GCA_902687465.1 Secale cereale
GCTTTATAAAATGCAGTTCTCTTTTATATGAAAGAAATAAGATGAGAATGTCATTCTCAGAATGCGGTTCTCTTCTGTATGAAAACCCTGAGATCAGAATGTCATTTTGAGAATGCAGTTCTCTTCGTCGTATAGAATCTGACATGACCGTGAATCAATATAGAATGAAGTTAGAAAAGAAAAAAATGTAGAGTCAGACTAGGCTTCACGTACAGTGCAGTGCGTGCGTGGTGCGTTTACAGCTTACAGTGTAGTACACTTCGAGTACACACTGCAGTGCGCATAGTGCAAAAAAAATGTAAAAAATTGAGCTCTCCCTTAGCAGACACGGTTGATTTTCTGTCTTCTAATACAATTTTTTCAAAATTTTGAAACTCGACAACAAACACGTTGAATTCGTCTTTGCAGTCCCATGTGATAAGGTGAGATGCAGTGCGGATGCGTATATTTAAAAAAAAACTTGGCTGCTACTCATATGAGTGAATGTAGTGCGCTGCGAACATGTTACAATTCACAAGGAGGAGTTGGCTGAAAGCTCCATTATGTACATATTTGACATTGTCACTGTATACCACGAAAAGAAAAACACAAAAACTAACTAGACCGGTATATACAAAAGCACACAGCATGGTGTGAAAAGTTTTGCAGATCAAGAACTACACACAGCGACCATACATTACTGTTTACAGAAAGTTCTGGAGCACACACGAAAAAGACATCAACACACATAGAAAAAGATCTGCTATCATTTATGCCTCATCCTGCTCCTGTGAATCCAGTTTTGGAGAAAAGCCAAGAGAAATTCAGAGATTTCTTAGATCCTCCAGGAACTCGGTGACTACGACCATGTTTTCAGGGTGGAACAGGATCTGGAACAAAAACTCAGCCTTCCAATCCTGAAGAACAGCTTCCTGCGATGAAGAAAAAAAAAATAAAAAAAATACAACATCATCTACAAAAAAGAAACTGATAAAAAAAATATCAAGGAATGAGGGATTAATATTGGGTTAAAAAAAGATACTTACATTACGCTTTGCGAATTTCACAACAAAGCTTTTGCCGTCATAAAACTGAGCCATCTTCAGAACAAAAAAGCCGCACTCATTGGGGCCCTGCTCAGGGGAGCCCAAAAAGCTAGCTTTCTTTGAAACATCGACCCAGTCTACCAACTCCTTTCTCTTGTACTCCTTTTCTCCATAAACCTTCTTCAACAATGCAGTCATCCTGATCATCTGGTGGAAATAAGAAAAAAACAAAATACACATCACAACAAAAATTGTTCAACACGCGTACGCATGAAAAAAAGAAGAAAGGTGAAAAAGGAAAAAATTTACCATTTCAGTACGGTCGCTGTGGTATTCAGACTTATGCCACCTCATTGTTTGAATAACCGGTCCGCTGTACCTCCTAGTGTCATGAATGTCAAGGGTCTCGCGGTGCCTATTCATCGTGTATAGCGAATAATGCTGGTCTTTCATCCGTGGTAACAGAATCTGATTTTGTTTCATCAAATTTGTTATGGGTTTGATGAGTGAAAAAGGATTACTGTGACGCCCGAGACCGACGTCCCAGAAGATCCCAGAAGATTCCAGAAGATTCCAGATGTTCCGGGTTCTCCCGTGTGTTATTTGGTGCTTGTGTTATTTATTTTTGCATTGCATCATGTCATCATGTCATCATGTCATTTTTTTGTTTTGCATCTCAACTTAAATAAATCGTGTGGACCGTCGGTCCATTTAAATCGAGGGAAGGATGACTTCTCTTTATAACATATAAAAGTCTCTCAATATTTTAGGGAGCTATATAAAAATATTCCATTGTTTGGAATTACCCGCAACACACGTGCATAATTTCCCCATGCTTTTTCCTACTTCGAGTTTCTCCTTCAAAAAAACCCTTGCCAATATTTCTTTTCCCGTTATCGAGGTTCCTCCAAAAACCCTCCAACCTTTTAATTAAATTCCTTGCATTTTTGCGAGTCTAGGGAATTTATCCCCATGCACAAAATTCCTCCCCTACCTTCTCTTTCTTTTCTTTCTCTTTTCTATTTTTTTTGTGTTAAAGGGAATAAGGAGAGAGCCGAGCCACTGGCTTCCTTGGGCCAAGGCCATTCCTCCTCCAGCCCAACTCCTCTCTTCTGGCCCATCTGGCCCGTTTTCTCCCGAACCCTAGCGACCTCACCTCTTCCCCTCGCTCTCCCTTCCCCGCCGCCAGTTTCTTTTCTCTCTCGAGCCCCCTCGCTGTGGACCTCCTCCAGCCCGATCCCCTTGGTGCATCTCCACCCCGAGCGCCCTCTCGCCGCACTCCACCCCCCTTCGCTCCTGAGGCCTCCCTCCTCCGCGCTGGAGTTTTCCTCCCTCGCGCGACCCCGCGCCCGAGAGCTTCGCCAGCGACCACAGCCAGCACGCCGGACGCCTCCTCCTCTGCCCTGCGCGAGCGCCCCGGCCTCCCTTCTCCGGGTGGCCGCGCCGCCCTCCCGTCACCTCTCCTGCGCGCCCCTCCGTCGCCGTCCGACGCTCCAAGGTCGCCGCCGTCCTCCCTGTCCTTCCTTCGCGCCAGGCCAGCGCCGCGACCTCCACCTTCTGCGCGTCGCCGGCCCTCAGGCCCTTCCCTCTAGCCGCCTTGGATGGGGCCGGACCCGTCCTCCAGCGCGCGCACGCACTCCTTCTCCAGCCAGGCCTCACCTCCAGTGCCGGCGCCGCTCTCCCTCGCCTCCAGCCCTGCGAGCCAAGGCCGAGGCCTTCTCTGTCGCGCTCTGTTCCTTCCTCGCCGGCTCGACCTGCTGCTGCCATGGCCTCGTCGTCCCGAGACCGTGCCTGTGTTTTTTTTGCGTTGTTGCCTTGTGCTGTTGAGATTGTCCAGGAACCGTTTCTTTGCCAAGTGGAGACCTTGGTTCCGTCAAGTTCCTTTTCAAGATGTACGACGACCTCGAGTTCGACTACACGATGACAAGTACCCCTTCGTCGCCAAGTCCGGACCGACGCCAAGTACCACGACCAAGTACCCCTCCGATGACAAGTACAACTACGAACGGGAACACCTACACTACGATCGGCGATGCACCAAGTACCTCTTCGGGGACGAGAACGACTACGAACGAGAACGACTACCTTCGGAAGAGACGAGTACCACTACGTTCGACGACCGCGAGTACCACTACCGTCGCCCCGAAGATGTTGGGTTCATCAAGTCCCTCTCCGAAACGAACGTGTACAACTACTTCCACTACGATCTCGAACCGCCCCGAAACGCACGCTTCGAAGGTATAACCCGAGACGTGACCCGTGGATGCTTGCATGTGTTGTATGAAATGTCTCCCGTGTGTGCTCCGTGCCGTTTCGTCCGTTTGTCATGTTCCTCGGTTGCCTCGTCACCGACTCGTGGGAACCCGGTGACGGGATCACCCCACCTTTCATCTTGTTCCGCTCGCTTCGTCATCTATCTTTTGCACCGGTTTCTCAATGAGTTACCGACACCGATATGATGCCGTTGCATCATTTTCGGATCGTTGCCGTGGCACCCTTTTTCATTCCGCCACGGTGACGATGCTTCATATCACCTTCTTGTCAACTTAATAAAATTGCATAAACTTGTTCATGTCATCCGCATCATGTTAACAACATTTAAATGTGTGAATTGTTGTTTGCTTATAATTACTAAACATGCTCATGGGGTTTTTCCGGAATGTGTTGTTGTTATTTTCGGCCTCATTTAAAATGCCTAAATAGTGTAGTTTATTTATGCTTCACCTCTTGCCATGTTAAAAACATTTAATCTTGTCTTGTAAATAACGAGAGTCAACTAAATAATTAAGATGTGGTGTTTCGTCAATATGCAACTCGTTGCATATTGAGCTCCACTTAACTTGTAGTATTTGTGTTTGCACTTGCCATGCCATGCATAATTAAATCGGACATGCATCATACTTGGATGTGCATCGTGTGCCATGTTTATGCTTGGGTGTTTACCGTGTTGTTTTGCTTCTTTCCGGTTGCTTCTCTTGTTAGCTTCGGTTTCGTTCCGGAGTTGTGAGGATTCGCTCGACTGTGTGCTCCGTCTACTTCATGGATCCGTTCTTCTCCCTTGTGGAATCCCAGGCAAGATGATCATACCCTTGGATACCTCTACTACCATTGCCATGCTTAGTTGTCTCGATGCTATCGTTACATGTCGCGCTACCCATTTTTATGTCAGCCTCTCCTTGTTGCCATGAAACCTCTAACCTTGACACCTCCCTAGCAAAACCACTGTTTGGCTATGTTACCGCTTGCTCAGCCCCTCTTATAGCGTTGTTAGTTGCAGGTGAAGATGAAGTTCGTTCCAGGAGGGAACTTGTTGTTGTTATATCACAATATCTATAATTATTATTAACACACCTATATACTGGGCATGGGTGGAAGGCTTGGCCTTTTGCTCGGTCTTTTGTTCCACTCATGCCACCTTAGGCGTCGATAAACCGGCATTATGTTCCTTGATTTTGCGTTCCTTACACGATGGGTGAAATGGGGACCCCTTGACAGTTCGACTTTGAATAAAACTCCTCCAGCAAGGCCCAACATAGGTTTTATTTGCCTCATAATAACAACTTAATTAATTAATTAAATTTGCATAGGGAGTTAGCGCTACCCGAGGATTCTTAATTCTACATAGCAGGGGGGGCCAGTGCTGATGGTGTTGGTCCCAAATGGGCAACCTGCGGGGCCACCTTGGGGAAACTCGAGGTTTGGTTTTACTCGTAGCTTTTCCCATCCGGTTGTGGCCTGAGACGAGATACGCGCGGCTACTATCAGGGTGTCGCCACGCCGGGAGGTCTTGCTGGACTTGTTTTACCATTGTCGAAATGACTTGTGCTACCGGGATGCCGAGCCTGATCGGATTTTCCCTTAGATAAGGGGTGATGATATTATATTTATCACTTCAGCTAATCGTGAGAGCTTGTGATGGGCTAAGTTGGAACACCCCTGCAGGGTTATGATCTTTCGAAAGCCGTGCCCGCGATTATGTGGCAGATTGGAATTTGTTAATGTCCGGTTGTAGAAAACTTGTCAGAGGATCTGAAGTAAAACACACAACTGTGTGAGTAACCGTGACTGTCTCTTTTCACTTTGAGAAGAGAACACGATGGGGTTATGTTTGACTCATATGTAGTTAGGATCTTTAGCGATCACTACTTTTGCGACCGTTTGCGTAGATGCTCATCTTATTCTGGTACTCGTAAGTTAGCCACCATATTATGCTTAGCCGCTGCTGCAACCTCACCACTTTACCTCTTCCTACCCACAAAGCTTTGCTAGTCTTGTTACCCATGGTTATGGGATTGCTGAGTCCTCGTGGCTCACAGATACTACAACACCAGATGCAGGTTCAGCCGAGAATGATGCAGGAGCTGCTTCAAGTTCTTCACTGGGAGCTCGATGAAGAGAGTGGCCGTATGCTTGTTACGTTTCGACGATCAGTAGTGGTTTCTACTAGGATTCGATCCTGACCTGTGGCTTTATGTTGTTTTGGTATCTTTCTTTTGGATCTTCACCCGTAGTCGGGTTGTGATGTTTTGAATGATGATTTGCTTATGTAATGTATTGAGTGAAGTGGCGAGTGTAAGCCAACTATCTTCTTTTGCAATTTAATCCCTCTTTTACATGAGTCGTGCAAAGATACCAAACTTGAGATCATTCTAGGATGGGCTTATACCTTTAAGTCGTGCCTCGACACGTAGGAGGTATAGTCCCATCCTGGGCATTACAAGTTGGTATCAGAGCCTTCTCCGACCTAGAAGCCCCCACTGATTGATCGAATCGTTGACGGTTGAGTCTAGGCACACACTGAAAATGTTTTGAGTCCTATATATATATCGGAGAGTAGGATTTCTTTTGCTTCTCATCTCTTTCATTTTGGTGAGGACTCCTGACGACTACTCTTGCCTCTTCTACTTTCAAAAAAATGCACCAAATTTTTTTTAGGATCATGCGAGTATTGTTTGGATTGTTTCGATGTCTTTGTGACGAGAACATTGTTCTCGATGCCTCCTGACATTAGGGGTTGTGGCAGTGTCTCGGGGAGTTGAGCTCCGAGGTGTTGTCGTCACAAATCCATCGCGGTAGTACTAGAATACTTAAGACGGCCGACATCAAAAACTCTCCTATGCGGTTAGTGGCAAGATAACCCCGACATCACCCAGTACTGGGGAGGTAGTTCGAGAGTATTGCCATAGCTTGTATAGTGGATGCGTTTCGAAGGTCCGAGGTAAACAGTTTCCGAGAAAGACTGGTTATGTGTTGAAGGATGGATACACCTGGATGTAGGTTTAGAGTTGATTGCGCGGTGCTTCCCGTGTATCCCCAACACCTGATTGCATAACTGGAAACTTTCGGAAATTAATAGGTGGGTTCATCCAGTAGTTCTAGGCATTCTTCCAACGGATGCTCGATATGAAGTTCGGGGTTCTACATTGAGTGAAGTGGTTTTATGGACTTGTTCTGATCGGGAGTTGCATCTTAAAGGGTCCTTGGCTATGCTGATCCGGGGATGACAAAACCCTTTTGTAACACGTTCCATGAGGCTTTCAGCACGAAGATGTTGAACGAAACTTCTATCTTGTGTTTGTTCCATCTGTACCTTGTTCCTTTTTATTTTATCTTTTGTTCTCCAAGTGGCTTCTCGACAAGTTGATGTACCTGCGGAATTCATTCGTTCAAGTCTCTGTTCGAATGATATTGTGAAGATTAGGCTGCTACACATCTATCCTTTGTTCTTGATTTGATTCTGGTATTCGAGTTGCTTCGATGTCAAATGTTGATCCCATACCTTTCCTAATCTTTGTTCTCATATTTCTATGGGAGTGCTAATTTCTCTTGACCATCAAGATTGTCATGTTAATTTTCAACCGGCGTCCTTTGCTTCGAGTTAATCCGATCTTTTCTTCATCTGCAAGATCAACTCTTAGTCTTTTCTCAATGGTGTCTATTTCATTCATCCCAAGTTGTCTTTGTTTTCCCCACCCTCCCACCCCTTTTCTTCTTGGAGCCAGCAATTCTCTAATGAAATATCCATTTTATTCATGTGAGGTTTCTTCATTCATTTCTCGTCTTCATACTCAGCTTTGGAGACCGGAGAAGTGTTTCTCTTCAATTTTGAACCGTCCTCTTCAAGATTCGTGGTTCTAGCTTCATGCCATCCTCATTATTGTTCCGTTTGTGAGGAATTCTTTTATACCATCCAAAGCATTTCATGAATTCTTTTCCATTGTGATCGTCCGAAGGCCATCATTTCAGAAGATTTCTTCGTTCTCAGTTTTCAACTTCATCCTCCAAATATTCTTCATTGATGTCTCTTCGTTCGTCTCTATATTCTTACGGTGGTTCATAAAGTTTTCTCTTCCGTTGTTATAGTTTTAATTCACTCGTTCTTTTCATAATCCTACCGATGCTTTGTTGAAGATTTACCCAAGCTTGTGCTAGATCTCTCTTTAATCCTTTCCAACGAGAATAAGTAGTATGCCAAATCCTTTGGTTGTCATCAATTTAAATTGGTGAAGGAGATGCATAACATAATTCTTATTCTTGTTCCTTCAGGTGATTTAATTCTTTTGTCTGGAGCTTGTTCATCATATATATTCTCGATTCTAAGTTGTTCATCTTGTTTTCCGGAGCTTCAAGTTATCTCAATTATATCATTCCAAAGCTCCATCTAATTCATCGCAGGCCTTGAATCTTATTCTTTTCATCTTTCACTTCTCATCCTTTTGGTTACCGGAGTTCTTCATGGTGGTTCATCATCATTTAATTCATCCTCGAAGTCTTCATCAAGATTCTTGTTGGAGCTCAAGCATTCTTCATCTTGCTTTCCAATTGCAATTCTTTCTACCTTATCTTTTCAGATGGTGTTATGTCATTCTTGACAATTCCTTCATGTTTCATGATTCACAAGTTGTCAGGAATGAAATATTTAAACCCATCATTTTCCTTTGTTCAGGAGATCTTTCCAATCTTTCAATTTATTTGTTGGAGTAATCTTGGGTTGTATTTCACCAAAAAGCTTTCCCTAAGGATTGTTGCTAATTATGGTGCTCATAAATGACCCAAGTTCTTCATTATCCTTCCGGTGAAATAAGTTCTTCTTCTCCTTGTTGATCTCTAGGCAATCAAATCAAATTTTTAAGTTAGTGGCTGGTTGTCACCTCATAATTTTGAGATGTTTTCCATAAGCCCACATAAAGCTTATTCGTTTCGTTGTTGATTTTTTTCCAACAACTCCATTCAACCCTTCTTTGTAAAGATGCTCTTTCAATTCATTCGTGGGAGAAGTTGTCATGCTCTTCTCCGTTCTTTTCTTTCCAACGACCTAGCATGCGATTCATTCATTCCGGAGGATTTGTGATGTTGCTCTCTCCAAACCATAATATCGTTTTATCGAGATCATGTTCTTTCCCTTGCTTATTATTTAACCGGAGTGTTGCATTCTTCATTCAGTTCCGTCATTTATCAAGTTTTTGCCGCTCTTTTCAACCGGAGTGCTGTCTGAATCTTTCTTACCCCTTGTGCCATTCTTTTAATTGTTTCTAAGGCTATATGTTGTTGTTTTCTTCAAGTATCATCCCAACTTGGCAAGTTCTTGTTAATTCCGTCCATTTTCAGACGGAGTGCTGTCCAAATTATTTCGTTCTTATTCCTTCTCCATCTTGTTTAACCGGAGTGGTTTTGAAATTCTTCCGTCATCCGTGAGTTTTTGTTTCATGTCTTTCAACCTACAAGGTTCTCATAATGTTCCTTGTTCCTCTTTTCTAACGGAGTTTTCATATTCGTTCATCTCCGTTGTATTCTTCTTTCCATTTTGTTCAACCTCTCAAGGTTCGTGGTTTCACTCGTCTCTCGAAGAAGCAACTTTGTTTTACCTCTTCTTTTTCGTTTTTCTACCCGGTGCTATCTCTAGGATCTCGGGTCGAGATCCTCTGTTAGTATGGGAGAGTTGTGACGCCCGAGACCGACGTCCCAGAAGATCCCAGAAGATTCCAGAAGATTCCAGATGTTCCGGGTTCTCCCGTGTGTTATTTGGTGCTTGTGTTATTTATTTTTGCATTGCATCATGTCATCATGTCATCATGTCATTTTTTTGTTTTGCATCTCAACTTAAATAAATCGTGTGGACCGTCGGTCCATTTAAATCGAGGGAAGGATGACTTCTCTTTATAACATATAAAAGTCTCTCAATATTTTAGGGAGCTATATAAAAATATTCCATTGTTTGGAATTACCCGCAACACACGTGCATAATTTCCCCATGCTTTTTCCTACTTCGAGTTTCTCCTTAAAAAAAACCATTGCCAATATTTCTTTTCCCGTTATCGAGGTTCCTCCAAAAACCCTCCAACCTTTTAATTAAATTCCTTGCATTTTTGCGAGTCTAGGGAATTTATCCCCATGCACAAATTCCTCCCCTACCTTCTCTTTCTTTTCTTTCTCTTTTCTATTTTTTTTGTGTTAAAGGGAATAAGGAGAGAGCCCAGCCACTGGCCTCCTTGGGCCAAGGCCATTCCTCCTCCAGCCCAACTCCTCTCTTCTGGCCCATCTGGCCCGTTTTCTCCCGAACCCTAGCGACCTCACCTTTTCCCCTCGCTCTCCCTTCCCCGCCGCCAGTTTCTTTTCTCTCTCGGGCCCCCTCGCTGCGGACCTCCTCCAGCCCGATCCCCTTGGTGCATCTCCACCCCGAGCTCCCTCTCGCCGCACTCCACCCCCCTCCGCTCCTGAGGCCTCCCTCCTCCGCGCTGGAGTTTTCCTCCCTCGCGCGACCCCGCGCCCGAGAGCTTCGCCAGCGACCCCAGCCAGCGCGCCAGACGCCTCCTCCTCTGCCCTGCGCGAGCGCCCCGGCCTCCCTTCTCCGGGTGGCCGCGCCGCCCTCCCGTCACCTCTCCTGCGCGCCCCTCCGTCGCTGTCCGACGCTCCAAGGTCGCCGCCGTCCTCCCTGTCCTTCCTTCGCGCCAGGCCAGCGCCGCGACCTCCACCTTCTGCGCGTCGCCGGCCCTCAGGCCCTTCCCTCCAACCGCCTTGGATGGGGCCGGACCCGTCCTCCAGCGCGCGCACGCACTCCTTCTCCAGCCAGGCCTCACCTCCAGTGCCGGCGCCGCTCTCCCTCGCCTCCAGCCCTGCGAGCCAAGGCCGAGGCCTTCTCTGCCGCGCTCCGTTCCTTCCTCGCCGGCTCGACCTGCTGCTGCCATGGCCTCGTCGTCCCGAGACCGTGCCTGTGTTTTTTTTTTGCGTTGTTGCCTTGTGCTGTTGAGATTGTCCAGGAACCGTTTCTTTGCCAAGTGGAGACCTTGGTTCCGTCAAGTTCCTTTTCAAGATGTACGACGACCTCGAGTTCGACTACACGATGACAAGTACCCCTTTGTCGCCAAGTCCGGACCGACGCCAAGTACCACGACCAAGTACCCCTCCGATGACAAGTACAACTACGAACGGGAACGCCTACACTACGATCGGCGATGCGCCAAGTACCTCTTCGGGGACGAGAACGACTACGAACGAGAACGACTACCTTCGGAAGAGACGAGTACAACTACGTTCGACGACCGCGAGTACCACTACCGTCGCCCCGAAGATGTTGGGTTCATCAAGTCCCTCTCCGAAACGAACGTGTACAACTACTTCCACTACGATCTCGAACCGCCCCGAAACGCACGCTTCGAAGGTATAACCCGAGACGTGACCCGTGGATGCTTGCATGTGTTGTATGAAATGTCTACCTTGTGTGCTCCGTGCCGTTTCGTCCGTTTTTCATGTTCCTCGGTTGCCTCGTCACCGACTCGTGGGAACCCGGTGACGGGATCACCCCACCTTTCATCTTGTTCTGCTCGCTTCGCCATCTATCTTTTGCACCGGTTTCTCAACGAGTTACCGGCACCGATATGATGCCGTTGCATCATTTTCGGATCGTTGCCGTGGCACCCTTTTTCATTCCGCCACGGTGACGATGCTTCATATCACCTTCTTGTCAACTTAATAAAATTGCATAAACTTGTTCATGTCATCTGCATCATGTTAACAACATTTAAATGTGTGAATTGTTGTTTGCTTATAATTACTAAACATGCTCATGGGGTTTTTCCGGAATGTGTTGTTGTTATTTCCGGCCTCATTTAAAATGCCTAAATAGTGTAGTTTATTTATGCTTCACCTCTTGCCATGTTAAAAACATTTAATCTTGTCTTGTAAATAACGAGCGTCAACTAAATAATTAAGATGTGGTGTTTCGTCAATATGCAACTCGTTGCATATTGAGCTCCACTTAACTTGTAGTATTTGTTTGTGCACTTGCCATGCCATGCATAATTAAACCGGACATGCATCATACTTGGATGTGCATCGTATGCCATGTTTATGCTTGGGTGTTTACCATGTTGTTTTGCTTCTTTCCGGTTGCTTCTCTTGTTAGCTTCGGTTTCATTCCGGAGTTGTGAGGATTCGCTCGACTGTGTGCTCCGTCTACTTCATGGATCCGTTCTTCTCCCTTGTGGAATCCCAGGCAAGATGATCATACCCTTGGATACCTTTACTACCATTGCCATGCTTAGTTGTCTCGATGCTATCGTTACATGTCGCGCTACCCATTTTTATGTCAGCCTCTCCTTGTTGCCATGAAACCTCTAATCTTGACACCTCCCTAGCAAAACCACTGTTTGTCTATGTTACCGCTTGCTCAGCCCCTCTTATAGCGTTGTTAGTTGCAGGTGAAGATGAAGTTCGTTCCAAGAGGGAACTTGTTGTTGTTATATCACAATATCTATAATTATTATTAACACACCTATATACTGGGCATGGGTGGAAGGCTTGGCCTTTTGCTCGGTGTTTTGTTCCACTCATGCCACCTTAGGCGCCGATAAACCGGCATTATGTTCCTTGATTTTGCGTTCCTAACACGATGGGTGAAATGGGGACCCCTTGACAGTTCGACTTTGAATAAAACTCCTCCAGCAAGGCCCAACATTGGTTTTATTTGCCTCATAATAACAACTTAATTAATTAATTAAATTTGCATAGGGAGTTAGCGCTACCCGAGGATTCTTAATTCTACATAGCAGGGGGGGCCAGTGCTGATGGTGTTGGTCCCAAACGGGCAACCTGCGGGGCCACCTTGGGGAAACTCGAGGTTTGGTTTTACTCGTAGCTTTTCCCATCCGGTTGTGGCCTGAGACGAGATACGCGCGGCTACTATCAGGGTGTCGGCACGCCGGGAGGTCTTGCTGGACTTGTTTTACCATTGTCGAAATGACTTGTGCTACCGGGATGCCGAGCCTGATCGGATTTTCCCTAAGATAAGGGGTGATGATATTATATTTATCACTTCAGCTAATCGTGAGAGCTTGTGATGGGCTAAGTTGGAACACCCCTGCAGGGTTATGATCTTTCGAAAGCCGTGCCCGTGGTTATGTGGCAGATTGGAATTTGTTAATGTCCGGTTGTAGAAAACTTGACAGAGGATCTGAAGTAAAACACACAACTGTGTGAGTAACCGTGACTGTCTCTTTTCACTTTGAGAAGAGAACACGGTGGGGTTATGTTTGACTCGTATGTAGTTAGGATCTTTAGCGATCACTACTTTTGCGACCGTTTGCGTAGATGCTCATCTTATTCTGGTACTCGTAAGTTAGCCACCATATTATGCTTAGCCGCTGCTGCAACCTCACCACTTTACCTCTTCCTACCCACAAAGCTTTGCTAGTCTTGTTACCCATGGTTATGGGATTGCTGAGTCCTCGTGGCTCACAGATACTACAACACCAGATGCAGGTTCAGCCGAGAATGATGCAGGAGCTGCTTCAAGTTCTTCACTGGGAGCTCGATGAAGAGAGTGGCCGTATGCTTCTTACGTTTCGACGATCAGTAGTGGTTTCTACTAGGATTCGATCCTGACCTGTGGCTTTATGTTGTTTTGGTATCTTTCTTTTGGATCTTCACCCATAGTCGGGTTGTGATGTTTTGAATGATGATTTGCTTATGTAAAGTATTGAGTGAAGTGGCGAGTGTAAGCCAACTATCTTCTTTTGCAATTTAATCCCTCTTTTACATGAGTCGTGCAATGATACCAAACTTGAGATCATTCTAGGATGGGCTTATACCTTTAAGTCGTGCCTCGACACGTAGGAGGTATAGTCCCATCCTGGGCATTACAATTACTGGAAAAAATTAGGAGAGAAAATAAGTACATAAGGCTGAACAAAAGCAAATATGATAACTTACTAATTTGCAATCAAGAAGGTTCTCGTCATCACGAACATAAAGTTTGAACTGCTTTGCTGCATCTTCAACGTTAAACTTTCCGTGGACAAAAGGCAACACAACATTTCCATCTTCATCTCTATCCGCGTGATCATTCATTTGAAGCACATACTGCGTGTGGGTAATTCACAAAAGAACGTTAATGCAGTTCCCCTTAAGATGTTCGCTCCGACGCTTAATCAAAAAACGGATCACGCTTCTCTAAAAACAGTATGCAGTTCACAATTCTCCCCATAATTTGTTTCATTTAAGATGCATGGGTTTAGCACAAAAAAAATGTATCCAGTTCAGTACATTGCTAAAACAAATTATTATACACTATTTACTGCAGTTCACTCGAGCAGAAAAAAAGAAAAAAAAGAAAAAAGAGAAATATCGTGATAAACAAAGGGGACAGCAGAACGCGTTCGCCAGATCGATAAACCACATTCATATGCTCGTCATTCTTCCAGTACCTGATGATATGATCCATCAATTCCGAGTCCATAAAACCACCTTTGGTGAAAGTTAAGAACATGTAGTCCACATTCACAGTGTAGACTTCGATAGGATTCCTGTGCATGAAAAGCGCGCACCTGCACAAAAGAAACGGCGAAGGTGGGGGGGTTAGGAGCACAAAAGCAAAAACACAGAAGAACATTACACACATTAAAAATCAAAAAGCGAAAAAACTAACGAAAAAAGAACTGACTTGTTGTATTTCTGCCTGAATGGTGTGCTCGTGATGAGTTGCAAGACATTCCTCATCTCCGCAAGATAGCTGAATCTCGCAGGATTCAACTTCTATACAGGAGATCGAAACTTTGATGGCTTCTGCACAGGCCTCTTATTTGATAGAATTAGTGCCTCGCTGTTCGTCGGGCGTTCCACAGCTACGCTCTTGGTCCTCCTAGGCACTGGTGGTGGCCTCTCAAAATCATCAGCACTATCTTCAGCATTCGGAGGGCACACTGCTTTCTTCGCATGCTTGACATTGACAGGAGATTTCTCAAGAGCTTTTTCATTCGAAGTGCCGGCGCCACTCCTCAACCTCTTACACACAGGTTCTTTCACAAGCTTAACGGGGGTTCATCAAGGACAAGTTTCTGAATCATTGGAGTGTGAACCTGAGTTTCAAACAAGGAAATACCACCTTGGTGTGCGCCTTCGTTAAAGCCTGCACAAAAAAATGGATAATGAGCAAAATGAAAAAGAATCATCAAGTTCCCTAAGGAAAAGTCATTTTAAACACGCGAATGAGGTTCTACTAAAAAGCTTAACAAAAGTAGTGGACCTCCCCTCTCTGTATCAATGAAGTTCACTTAATAAAAAGGGTGTGTGACTGAAAAAAAATGTAATAAGCTTCTTTAAAAATTAAAAGTGATGTCAGGTCCAGACAGCAATGCGACGAGGTCAGCGAACTATAGAGCATCGCCTTCCTGATGTAGCCAATGTGCTCCTTCCCAAACTTAGCAATCGTTTCACCATCCCAGGTCTGCATGAATTGGAACATGTAAAATCCACAATCATGCCTGCAAGAAAACCAACACAAAACACATTACTAATGCAGTTCACTCAGTAATGAAGTGCTACTGATGTTAGTAAAACAATGCAGCTCCATACTCACAAAGAAACCGAGGGAGAACAACCAATAACACATTAGTAATGCAGTTCGCTCAAGGGAAAAGGTGTTCTAATTTAGTAAAAACAATGCAGCTCACTTACACAAAAAAAACTCAAGGAGGAAAAAGAAAAAAGGAGAACAAGTACAAACCCATTTCCCTGTTGCGGGACATTAATATGAGTCAGCGCAAAGCCATCAAGGGTGGGAGGGTTCAACGGCTCATCGCAGCTTGCGCTGCCATCTTTCCAAACTTTTTTGATGTTCCTGACCATTTTCCGGAAGACAAGATTTGCAGGAGCGCTGTCGGCCTCGTTCAATGAGTCGAGAAACTCAAAACGCTTCTCTCGCAGGTTCAAAGTGACCAAGAAGTAGTGGCCTATCGCGTCCTTCATTGTTGCGGGAGGAGGGTCAAATGTTGCAAACATAATCTGAAAAAAAAGAATAAAACAAACCAGATGAGAAAATAGAAAAACAGAAAACTTATTTTCAAGATGACGACAATTGGTCAAAATGCGTTACCAAGTTTTTCTTGTCCACACGATCCTCTGCGCTTGAAGAAAATATCTTTTTCAAAGCCCTATTTGTGGCACCGCCGTTCCAAATGGAATTCTGCAAAAAAGACAAAACCAGAGAGTTAATGAAAATGCTTATAGCACAAAAAAAATTGGACGAGGGGATAAAATATAAACTAATGAAAATGCTTACACATAGGTTGTACGGGACAATATCGTTTGAGATCCTTTGAAACTCTCAGCTAACATAGAGACGCCAATGTTTGCGAGGCGCGTGCTCAGCGTTCCATACGACCAAAAAGACTTGCCAACATGACCGATAGTAATATCACCAAACTCGCCCTTGAACGCAACTAGATGCCTTCACACAAGAAGAAAAAAGCCAGGCAAAAAGTGATAAGATGGGTGTCCCTGAAAAAATAACATATTAAATAACCGGGGCGTAAGACAAAAAATGTCATACTTCTTCTTCTTATCCCTCCTAGCCCTCGTAACAGCGTCATATAACTCATTGTATCTTCTCATAAGAGCTGGATCAACACTTGAAGGAGTAACAATAGGTAATTCCTCATCTGCATACAGAGTGGGAACGATATCAGATCATAAAACACACACGGTGCATTTCGCCCCCGGGAAAAGAACAAAAATAATGCAGTTCGCTTACCTTCGGTTTCAGAATAAACTTCCTGCGGCTGCTCATATACATCTTCGCTGAGCGTCAAGTGATCCAGCCCGGTAATATCATCGTCAAGAAGTGCTTGATTGCTCATGTCCTGAGCGAGTCTTGGCTGTTCCTCTTCAGAAATAATCGAAACTGCCTCAGCTGGGACTTTTGTTGTCTCGGCTGGGAAAGCCAGATTGCCAACAGATTGCTCGGGGGCGCGAGGGACGACACAAAATTTCTCAGGCACCTCATCGCCAAGCAACAAAACAGTAGGCCCAACAACACCATCAATGCCAGCGGATGTCCCGGCATCGTCAAATGCGACTCTAGGAGTTCCTTCTGTCTCTTCTGCAAGTTCAACTGTAACACCAGGAGCTCCTTCTCTCTCTTCATGCTTATCACAATCCACGATATCCTCCCTTCCTTCTCTCTCTTGTGCCTTATCAGCCTCAACAGGACACTCCCCTCCTACTCTACCTTCTGCCTTATCAACCTCCGCATCAGGCTCCTCCCCTCCTCTCCCTTCCACATTATCATCCTCAATGTTGCCCTCCGCTTGGATTTCAACATTTAATCCGCAGTTCTGATGAGTTAAAAAATAAAACACATTACACAAAAAAGATAGAATGCAGTTCACTAATAAAACGGATCATGAAGCTCCCATGAAAAATTAAAAATAAAGCACAAAATGCAAAATTCTCTATACTCACCAAAGAAGCGTCATCGCCTTCCATCTCTTTACACTTGTCAGCCTCCTCATCCTTGCCACCGTCACCCTCTGCCTCCTTCCCATGTATTTCCATGTTTGATTCGGCATCCTAAAAAACATAAAAACATAAATAAAACTATTATCCAAATCTGCAGTTCTACAACTAAAAAACCAACACCAGATCATGCAGTCCACTGCTAAAAAAGATGATGCTTCTTCTCTAAACAACAACTGCAGTGCACTACCACAACTGGTGCATAAAAATACAAAAAAAGTTATAAACTGCAGTTCGCTGCCACTGCTGGTGCAAAAAATATAATTGTTTGTTTTGGACACTACAAAAAATCAAACAAAGAAGTTCACTATAACAAAAAAGAGAGGAAGAAATCAAACCTTGTCGATGACGCCTTCGTCAATAGGATTGTCTTTGGCAGCTTCGTCAACAGGGGACAATGGCCTGTCAAACAAATAATCAGAATCAACACCGTCGTGGTCCTGGTGGTCATCATCACGACAAGCGTTAGCCATAGAAGATTCTCCTCCACACTGCGAAAATAACAAAAGGATGTGAAAATAAATAGTCAATGCCACAAAACACACAGAAAAAATAGATAACAAATATGGGTAAAAAAACTGTTCACATATGAAAAAAAGACATACATCCACATCTGCGGGGTCAGGCAAAGAAGGACGGACAACATCTTCATGCATGTCCATTTCCTTCACAATTGCATCAGCTTCCTGCTCATACGTAGCACACCTGTCGTCCTGAGACTGCTTAAACTGAACGAATGAAGACCTGATATTCGTAACAGTCTGCTTAAGGAATTCAAGCTGCCCACGGTCAAAGTTATGGGCGGCCTCGATTTCTGCTTCAGAAGGGCCTTTGCCTTCAGGAAACAATCCAGCAATATTCCTCATCCTGGAACCAGATGTTGGGAAATCACTAGTTATATTGATGACCCTGTCAAGAAGCTCATCGACATGAACAAATTTATTGCGATCACCAGAAGCCTGGCCAGAAAAACCTTCAGCAGCCGCCCTAGTAAAACCATGAGCCCGTCGAATTGGAGCCGCCCTAGCAAGAGGCTCACAAAACATTTGAGGCGCTTCGGCAACTGCAGTTCGCTTGTACACAATGTCCGCTTCCGCCTTCCACTGAAAAATTAACAAAAAAAAGAGA
Organism: Secale cereale; assembly: GCA_902687465.1. NCBI lineage: Eukaryota > Viridiplantae > Streptophyta > Magnoliopsida > Poales > Poaceae > Secale > Secale cereale. The sequence goes on from LR738712.1 coordinate 209,708,181, forward strand.
TGCAGTTCACAAAAAAAGTACATAAGAGGTTCACATTTAGCATGCACGAAAAAAAGGAATAAAACAAAAACAAAGGCTGGCTATGCACTCACCGGCAGCTTGCCAAACTTGTAAGAGTCCAGGTGTATCTTTCCCCTGAAAATAATGTCGGCGTTGTGAATCTTCTTCAACTGCACATGGGACAGTATTGCGGCGCGTGGCGTGCGTTTATCCATAACCGATACTTTTCGAAGATTCAACGAATCCAGGTACATGAACAGGGGCACGATGGTGCAACCCTCAGCGCAGTTTTGCTTGCTCCCTTTAGAATTCCACTTGTACACAGCGGCCTGCAGCTCGTCGACAACAAGCCGACAAAAGTCCATGCTAGCCGTAGATGAAATATCCAAGTTTTCAACCATAGCAGCTACCCTGGACAACCGAGTAGCGGGGCTGGGACAAAGCAAGCACTGGAAAACAATGAGAAAAAAAACCTTCACCGTCTTATTAACCTTCATAGGGTCCGCAGCCAGCGTGTGAAGTAAAATAAGCAAGTCCTTCGCATCTATGCTCCGAGAACGGTTGAAACCAAGTTCATCCTTCAGATTAGTCAGTGAATCATCATGGCCACTAGCAGCAGGCCTGGGAGCAGTGTGAGAACCCATAGGGAAATCAAAAATGTGATGGACAGCCTCGCGAGTGATTTCCAGAACCTTGTTTGGCCCGCAGTCCAATCTCATCGTATCAGGGTCGATCTTTCCCATCAGCTTGCACATCAAAACACGAGAAACATTCTTCTCTAATTTCAGGTCAAAGACAATGCCAAAACTTGCTTGCCGCACCAAAGTTCTGTGCGCCTCACCCAACAAAGCGACATCTTTGATTACTTTTGGAATGGACAGCCGAACAGTCTTAAAACGTCATTCATGCGCAACATCATCTTCAGACCTCTTCCTCTTGGTACTCTTAGCAGTCTACACAAAAAAAGAATAAAAAATGTAGTTCACATCAGCAAACTCATGCCAAACAACTTAAAAAACAGAAGAAAATAAATAAATAAACAGCACATACCTTACTAGCATCAACATCCTCCTCATCAGAATCACTGTCCAGCGCTTCTTCAGCTGCATTTTCCCGCGCAAGCTTAGATCGACTCTCAGAATCAACACCAGAGTGATCATCCGCACGTCTCCGTTTCCTTTAATCCCATCCAGATTAACCTTGGCATAATTAGGTCTCTTTGAGTAATCAACACGCGTGCTCCGGCGTGGAGAACTTAAACCTTGCTCTGCAGAAGTGTTGAGTTTTCTCTTCACGTGATTCTTTGAGGGAGCAAACTTAGCAGACTTCTTTGAATCTGCAATCCTCCTTCCTATCTCCTTACCCTCCTCAAACTTTACTTGCTTCGACTTATGGGCCTTCACGAAAGTATTACCGAGCGCAATCGCTTTCTGCCTTTTCCTCTCAACATCAGCTACAATCTGATCAGGGACCATCCAATCCTGTGTAACTGGCTCTGTGCCATCAACAGATTGCGACTGGGTTTCACTCAATTCAGCTGGAATGCTGCCCTGATCAGATGTACCGCCCCGACAACATCGGCTGTGAAATAACGTGTAATCAAATAGTTAACACCACCACCCCCTGACCCACCAGGAGATAAAACTGTGGGTGAGAAAAACATAAGAAAGATATGTGTGTGAGAGGCAGACCTAAACTTATTGCAGCTCATATCAACTTGGAAACACAAATGTAGAAATGCAGTGCTCTTTTCAGCGGTTTATGTTTAACAATTAAAACATAACAGTAAACCTAAAATGCAGTTCATGTTGCTTGAATATCATATTGACGCATTTCTGAAATGGACATTGGTACAGGGATATATGATGCAGTGCACTAATTCGTTCAGTGACCAATTGACAACATATAAAAAAGAAGTGCGCTTAGATATACAAAACAAAACAAATTCATGTAGTTCTGTAAAAGAGGAAAAAACTAAAACTTAATGCAGCTCATATCAATTTGGCAACCGCATAGTGGATAGACAAAAAAAATACAAAGCAATGTCCAAAATGCAGTGCTCTTTTAGCAGTTTATGTTTAACAATTAAAACATAACAAGTAACTTAATGTCATTCCAAAAAAGTAAAAACAATTAACTTGAGGCAGTTCATATCAGTTTGCCACATGTCTGAAAAAATGGGCCTTGCTAAAAAGGATTCTAAGATGCAGTGCACTATTTCGTTCAACAAAAGAAGTAAATTGACCCTGAATGAAAAATGCAGTTCACTTTGATGTAGTACCAGATGGGGAAGCCGTTCTAATTAGTGACGCATCAATTGGGGAGGAAGAAGCCATGTTGTGTCTGCATTCAGAAAGGGATAATAATTAAACCCTAGACAGCAAACCCCAAAAGCAGGTAGAGAAAAAACTTTCAATCCATAGGGCATTGCAATTTCAAGCATACAAAACAACCTTAAGAAGAGGATGCTGGCTCGAAAAATAACCCTAGCACAAGATCTGGAACGGGTTGGGGGCGATTTGGGGCGCACCGTGAGACGATGTTACGGCCGGACGAGGCGGGTGCGGACGGCGACAGCGGAGGAAGCGCCCTACAGACGGCGGCGGCTGCGGGCGTCGACGCTGTCCACCACGAGAGAGCCCCTACGGACGGCGGCGGCTGCGGGCGTCGTCGCTCTCCACCACGAGAGCACGAGGGCGGGGGGATTTCTATGCGGGCGTGGGGGAGAGGAAGCGGAAGGGGCCAAGGGGGGCTGCAAGAAAAGTAGAAGAAAAAGAGAGACTTAATGAGTAAAAGGCCGACAGGCCCACAGGTCATAGACAAAAAATAAAAAAACATCTCGGTTGTAACACGATGCAGTTCGCTTACGGAAAACGACTTGGCTTCTGAAGCGATGCAGTTCGCTTACGGAAAACGATTCGGCTTTTGAAGCGATGCAGTTCGCTTACGGGAAACGATTCGGTTCGCTTGCCCTAAAATAAATGCGGCCACTATCGCCCGAAGCGCCGCGCCCCCGCTCCTCTATCCGGCCGGTTGCACGCCGCGCGATGGCCACGATCATCACGAACCCACGATCGCCAACACGGTTGGGGGACGAGATTGTGGCCTCGGCAGAAGTTGCTGCCGCTCCGCTTTAAATCCCGCGCTCCATCAACCTCATCGTCCGCACAAACATAGGACGCTGCCCTTCCTCCTCCTCTTCCTCCTCTTTGCAGCCATGGGGTTCACCAAGACCTACGATGAGGTCCATGCGCACGGGAAGACGAAGCTGAAGGTGATCTACACCACCGACGTGGAAGCCATGGCGACGTACGTCGAAGAGTACAAGGCAGTTCTCCAGCGGCGCCGCCAGAAGATCGTCGGCATCGACGTCGAGTACACACCAAACAAGACCAGAGCGGCCCTGATTCAACTATCCATCAGCAAGTACCACCCAGTGCTTCTTTTCCAGGTATGTGGTACAATGGGCGAGAGATGCATCCCCTTCGACAGGTTTCTCGGTGACCCAAGGTAAGCAATTCTGTCTGCCGAGTATGTGTTGCAGTTCTATATGCCTATGTATGCAGTTCCGTAAGGTATAACTTGCAGTTCACTTTCCTTAGGTTCGAGTTCGCTGGCTTCTCTATCGAGCAGGACAAGGAGAAGCTTTCACGCTGCAACCTCCACATCCCCAACTTCGTCGACATCCAGATGAACTGGAGGGTGCCTAATGGAAAAAATCCACTGGACTCGCTTGGCGATGTAGCTGCTGCCATCATCGACGATGAGTACGCAGACATGAAGACAAAGATGACAGACCACGACCACAGCCTGTTGACTTCGATTCTCAGCACGAGGCACGTCGAGTATGCTGCCAAGGACGCTTACACTGCGTTCGAGGTATGGAACCGAATCACCACAATGCAGAAAGGCCTTGCGCGCGCTGAAAAAGAGAAGACCAGGAAGCGCCCGAGGTCATCCTGGAGGGTGGGGGGCAAGGGGGGATCAACTTCCACCTCCAACTCCAACGGGTGGAACTGGTGAAGCAGGCCAGATGCTGATAGCCAAGGATTCCTGTCGCAAGTGCTCGATTTGTTTCCTTCTGCTTATGTAGATTAGTTTGCTTTCGTTGCAGTTTGCTTTGGCACAATGTTTGCTTATGTTGCGTTAGTTTGCTTGATGATGTACTTTGTTAATTATGAGCGCAGAACCTTGGTTTGTATCTATCAACAATATGCAGTTCTCAGAAGTCTGTTTTCAGTATGTACATTGCTTCAAACTGATGTTGTAGCTAGGATACACATAAAAAACAATCTATCAAAGTAGTTCACAGAGAGTATTCTTTCACAAAACTACTGCTATTATAATGGTTGATGCAGTCCTCTTTTATTAAAAAAACTCTAGTTCCGTATGTGGATTAAAAAAAAGCTCGGTGGGTGTTTCCAGTATGTATGTTCTTCAACCGCTGCTGCTAATAGGATGCACATGAAAAACTATATGTCAAAAGCAGTTCATTTATACTCAGAATTCTTATAGGAAATACACTAGAAGCCACACAAAAATGTCAAATTATTACAACAAAAATGTCTCATGCTGCCGCTGCTCAAGCAAGACTGATCTAAAGCAAATTTAACTTGATTTCCAAACACTTTGCATGCCTATAAAACATAGCCATGACAACATCCCCAGCCTGAAGACCAGCTTCCTCCATCCATCCAGCCATCTTTGAGAACCAAACAATCATCAGAGCCAACAGAATACATAACATCAACATCATGATATCCATTCTTGCTAACCAAGACCAAATTAACACAACTTTCTGTTACCCTAACTAGACCAGAAGGGAATTTCTGCAAGCCAAACAACAAGAACAGAAAAAAATAAGAACAAATAAGAAAAAGATTACAATCTTCAGAAAATAAATTGCTGCTACAATCTTCATAAAAAATAATAATGTCAACAAATAATAATATTGACTAGACAAAATTGTTGCTGCTCCTACAATGTTCATAATAAACCTTCTATGTGAAAAAGTAGTTCACTTATAGTTAGTGCGCTTATACTGCTACAAAAAATCCAGATAGTGTTAACTACAAACAACACATGAAAAAGAATATGCGAGAAATACATACCCATGAATCACTGACATCATCGTCAGTCATCTGATGGACGAATGGAGCCCGAAATCCAATACCAGAAGAATAGAGAAGGGAACAGAGCGCGATGTGCCGCTGCCTCTGGTTCAGAACCAACCCTTTAGAAAAAACGCATGTCACCAGCATGGGCTCCAACCTTGCCAGGCAGCCGCACGCGCAATCCATTGCTAGGCGTAGGGATCTGGTTGGGAGAAAAACAGATCGAGAAAGAGTGTCGCTGCCAGGGATAAGGTGAGATGGGAGCCGCCAGGGATAAGGTGGGAGGGGAGCCAATTGACCCACCAATATATATATGTGTAAAGACACAACACAAAAAAACGACAAATAAAGCAGTGCGGTTACATAACAATGTGCATTTCGCATTGCATATTACTGCAGTCCACCGCGCTTGACCAAGCAAAAAAACTTATTAAACTAGTCCCCCACACCCCTGTGGCTGTAATGCAGTTCATACAGGCTCGCATTGCATATTAATGCAGTTCACCGCGCTACAAATATTCACCGCGCATTGCATATTACTGCAATTCACCGCGCATTGCATATTACTGCAGTCCACCGCGCTTGACCACGATTCGCAGACGAAAAACACAGCCTGCAATGCTGTTCTAACAACTATATAATGCAAACAATCTCAAAAAACATCTTGGGTAACGACCAGAGCCAGTGACGCCCGCAAGAACACAAAAAACATGGACAAAAAGTTAAATTCTTCAAAATTAACAACTTAATCCACTGCAATTCATACGGATAGGATCAAGGCAGCACATAATTGCCGAAAATAACAGAAAATTACATGAAAAACACAACAAATTAGATCCGGACGGGGAAGGACAGAGAACTGACTTTTTTCCGCTAGAACAGAGAGACACTCGACGAATTATACTAAAATTTCAATCCTATTAGCAAATTAATCTGTCGCGGAATAACAAAAACGTGAACGCGAAATTAGTAACACGCTAGGGCCACGCTATAAAATCGAATATGAACAGCGAGCAGGATGAGAAACTCCTGCACGAGCGGAAGAACAGACGCAGATCCGCCAAATCAAACGATTTCCGTTGTTTTCTCGCTGAATTGCGTGTTAAATCACATATTAAATCAGAGCACACACAAAAAAAAACAATAGAAATCGATCAAACTAGCCAGAAACGCTGCTCCATGAAGGTTTCCTACTGCCCCTCTATGTGGTTCGCAATAGAAGAAGGAAGCAGTGCGCATAGCTTTCCAATGCAGTATTACAATGCAGTTCAGAAGTGTTATGAGAATATTATTCTCATAATGTTATGAGAATAGACCGGCTGTACATATATAATCTGTCATCCAATTCTTCTTTCTTCTTTCACCTGGATTTCACTGTCTCTATTGTGGCATCAAATTATGTCCAATATGTGCAGAAAAAACTTAATGATTTCCTTGCCAAACAGAAAACCTGCGGATCATTGCAATAAACAGAGGAAAAAACAGAAGAACTCTGTAGTAAAAAGAGTCATGTTCTTGTCAGCTATTTACTGCAAACTGTGCAACTAACATAACAACTCTGTGCCAAAAAAACATGCGTGTTATGATAAAGATTCTGCTATAGACATGTTGCTTTTGGAACTAAGGTTGTCATAATGGTGTGCAACTGGCTATTTATTAAGCTTTTAGGTTGTTTGAAAACACTCTTTCATGATTAAACTAACGACATCACTTCCTTGTTTTTAATGTGCAGGGGTTGTGTGGCAGCACCTAAAAAAAGGAAAAAGGATGCTTGATCTCAATGAGTTGCCTACTGATCTCAATGAGCTTCCTCATGATATGGATCAGCAGCAACCTGGCATACCACAAGGGAATTGGACACAAAATGCGCAATATGTTTACTACACGCACACAAGTCGTGGGCCTAACCCTCTGGGCCATGACAATGTGGCAGGGCAGTTATCAGCATGTGGTGCCCATGTCAGAGAAGCATACTCTTGATGACACGGGCACCGCAGCAAATGTTCCTGGTCCAACCAGGACTGAGCTCAGAGCTGGTGTTGTTGACGGTGCTGTGCAAGGAGAAGAATAAGAAGATGAGGCTGGTTCCCAGCCGATGGAACCCTATGTTGGCATGAGGTTTGACACCCTTCAAATTGCTAAGGATCACTACAACAGTTACGCCCTACGGATGGGTTTCTCTGTCAAAATGAACACCTATAGGCCGACACCTCACACCAATGTTTTGGTAAAACAATAATTTTGCTGCAACAAGTTCAAGAAGCCCAAAGCTGATGATGGAGGAGCTGAGGCTCCTCCTGTCCTGGACCCTATACCAGATCCAAAACCTGTTGATAGTGATGAGGAGATGGAAGATGAATCTCCAATATTTGTTGAAGAGGAGGTTGGTACTAGTAAGAAAAAGAAGAAGCGTAAATGCGAGACAATAAAGCAGACTCAATGGAGGCCGAAAATGTTGGTGAAGCTGATAGATGGGCGATGGGAGGTGATGCACTTTGTTCGTGACCAAAATCATCCGTTGGTGAACAAACCTTCGTTGTCCAAATACTTGATATCCCACCAAGGCATATCTCCTGATGAAATGGAGTTTTTGTGCATCTTGTATAACTGCAACTTGACTACAGGTGTGTTTCTATATCCCTTACAGAATTAAGTTTCCTCTAGGCAGTCCAGTGTGCAACTGTTATGGTACTAGTGTGCAACTAAAATGCCTTAAGTGTGCAACTAGATTACCTTCACTATGCAACTACAAAATGTTCATGTGCAACTAGATTACCTTCACTGTGCAACTACATAATGTCTTGTGTGCAAAGTGCAAGTGTTTTTTAAAAGGTGCAGCTGGTTGTACATTTCCTGCAACTATATTCTGTGCCAACATATATCGTATTATTGTGCAGGTTGATATGTTCATTCGTGCGACTAATAAAATGTATATTGTTTCTTTTTGTATTATGCAGGACGTATGGTGCATGTATTGGCGGAGTTCTATGGATCTGAGATGATGGTGCCGTTCGGACCAAAGGAAATAACAAATCTGTGTACAAGTTTCCGTAGAGATGACACAAAGGAGGGAGACATGATTGAGACAATTGTGCACTTCAAGGATATACAAAAAATCGATCCAGACTTCATCTATAATGTAAAATATGATGAAGAGGACAAAGTTGTCAACATATTTTGGGTGGATGGCTCAGCTCGAAAAGCTTATGCGGAGGCGTACCACGATTGCATATCGTTTGACACCACCTATGTGACCAACATGTACAATATGCCTTTCGCGCCCTTCATCGGAATAAACTGACATGACCAATCTTTCATGCTAAGTTGCACGTTTGTGAGGCAGGAGTTGGCTTCGAGCTTTGATTGGGTCTTCGAAACATTCCTAGAGGCTATGGATGGCAAACCTCCTGATAACTTCATCACCGATCAGGATGGTGCAATGAGACAGTCGATACAGAGCATCTTTCCAACCACCATGCACCGCTGTTATCGTTGGCACGTCATGAAAAAGGCTCAGGAAAAACTTGGTTTTGCTGCTCTGCCAGAATCCAGGACTCTCTGATGATTTCAACTACTGTGTTGACTTCAGCTTCACTATAGACGAGTTTGAGCAGAATTGGGTTGGGTTAATGATGAAGTACGAGGCTATGACACACACACACTTTGAGAAGTTGTACGAATACATGTCAACTTGGGTGCCGTGCTACTTCAAACACAGGTTCTTCCCCTTCCTATAGTCTACACAGCGTAGTGAGGGGTTCAATGTCGTCCTAAAAAGATATGTGAACCCACAGAACTCAATGTTGAACTTCGTCAAGTAATATGAAAAAATTCAGAACCACATCCTTGCCAAAGAAGGCTGCAATGATTACAGGACAGAACACCTTGAGATTGAGCTATGGCCCAACTTCCCAATAGAGAGGCAAGCTTACGAAACCTACACTAGGGACCTTTACCGCAAGTTTAGAGAGGAGTTTGCGCTGATTGGTCGTTATAATGCATTTGAAGTTGGTGCTGACCTTTTTGAGGTCAGACCGAAACAGGAATTTGTTGCCAAATATGGTTCTCGAAACTACTTGGTGCAGGCAAGGGTGGGGCGGGGTTCCTATTTGTGTGAGTGCTGCAAAATGGACAAGAACGGCATTCTCTGTTGCCACATCCTCATGGTATTCACCCATATTCGAGTCGATTTCATACAGGAAAGGTACTCCCTTCGTCCGGAAATACTTGTCATCAAAATGAATAAAAGGGGATGTATCTAGATGTATTTTAGTTCTAGATACATCCCTTTTTGTCCATTTTGATGACAAGTATTTTCGGACGGAGGGAGTACATGCTAAGACGGTGGACACCTACTACTTTCCCTAGTGCGCCAGGGACCGGGTATGACCAGCCGGATGAAATGCCTCCTCAATCAAAGAAGCAGATAACGGAGAGAAACATGATATTCGATTTTCAGAAACTAGCCAAGTTTGCGAGCGGCTTTGATGCAACACAGGCCATTGTATACAAGCATATGCGCGCAACACGTACCGAGAATGGCCACCTAAACAAGTCCAAGAAAAAGAAAAAACGGCTGCTGCTATGGGGCCATCAGATGATGGCAACCCTGAAGGACCTCCTCCACCTCCAGGCCCTAAACGGCATGCTCGGACACCTCCTCCCCCGCCTGGCCCAACAAGCAGTGCCTCGCGTGCTCCTTCCAATGTCCCTACAGGCAGCACTCAGGGGGCTCATCATCCAGGTAATTACCTGCCCCCAACTCCCCATCTAACTAGGTGTCTAACTTCAGTTGCACACATCATGGTGCCCAGTTGCATAGAACAGGCTAAATAGTTGCGCACACCGTCTTAGTTCGATCATCAAGATAACACAACTAACTTGCTTGTCCTGTTCTGGCTATAGGTGATGGGAACCCTCGAGGACCTCCTCACCTCCTGGCCCTACACGGCATGCTCCGCCACCTCCTCCCCCACCTGGCCCAATAAGAAGTGCCCCGCGTGCTCCTCCCAATGGACCTACAGGAAGTACTCAGGGGGCTAATAACCTAGGTAATTACCTTCCCCAACTCCCAATGAAACTAGGTGTGTGACTTCAGTTGCACACATCATAGTGCCTGGTTGCACAGACCATGATACCTAGTTGTGTGTGTTATGTTAGTTTGAGCATCAAGATAAAAAACTAACTCGTTTTTCTTGTTGCACCCATAGGTGATTACAATCCAAGTACCATGACGGGTCGTGCTATTACAGGTGTTTTTTAACTTAACTTGCACATAGCAACCAGTTAGTTGCACAGCATGGGCTGTGTGGTTGCAGAGAACATTAGTGTTGGTTGCACAAAAAAATACTAAACATTTTATATGATTATTACACAGGCGATCGAACACAACCTCGTGATGGTCCTACTACCCCATTGGAGGTTGCATCCCCTGCACAAGCCTCTGATGATTTTGTGCCCAGGGATCCTCCAAGGTCTACTACAAAGGGTAGGGCAAAGAGTCGACGGTACAAATCGGCGCTGGAGCTACACCCAAAGAAGAAAAAAATGCAGCCACTGCGAATCTACAGAGCACACTGCTGGTGTGTGTCCACTCAGGCTGCTGTGATTCTCTTTCATCGTTTGTAACTTTGGGACAAAAAGGAAAAGAATGATGGTTTTTGAGCAATGTTGGGGCCAAGTGGACACATTCAGCATCTACGCTTTCTCTTATCTCATTTATGCTTCTCGAATTAGTTCATGCACTGTGTAAAAAATGTTTATATTTGTGCCTTTGTTTGCAACTAGTACAATATTTAGTTGTTGAACAATTGTATGTCCAGTGCTCCTAATGTGTCAACAAAAAGTGATGATATTGAGTTGCAAACGGAATTACTACTACTTGTGCAACTACCAAAACTGCTCAAAAATGTGCAAACCAACAACTTCATCCATGGGATAGAGAAAGAAAAAGAGTACTGACCTAGTCCTTGTCGTATCTGAGCAACTGCCTCCATGGGGCGGAGTTGTGCGGGCTGGTGACCCAATCATGTGCCAGCTTCTTCCTGATGTTGAGTACTTCCTTGGGTTCGTAGTTGGGCAGTTCGCTACCATTCCACTCGGTGGCGTTAAGCAGTGTGAACAGAGCACACTCATTGCTGCAGTGGACAAAAAAGAAAAAATTCACAGAAAATTAAAACCAATAAAGATAATGCACTATGTTCAACTGTCACTACAAGAATTATGTCAACTTGTGACCTTGACTATTGGTCACTAAATGGTCATTGTTTTCCATTTGTGACCTTTTTGTGACCAAAAAAAGATGGTCAAAAGTTGGCCGTCGTAAACTGAATTAACGACCTTTTTTGTGATATGTAAAAGGTCGTTGGTTCTTCGACCAATTTTTTGGTCACTAGCAGCCTCCCCAGACCACCTAGGATCTAGCGTGGCAAGCTGATGTGGATAAGATTCAGCCCGGTCCAATTCGGTGTTCTACATGGGCCGTGCCCATTAATTCAGCCTTTATATATATATTTTTTATCAATTTTTGATTGGCTTCATGGGCCAAGCCCAACATTACAACCATTTTATTGTTGGTTTGTGGCCTTTTTGTCTAAACGAATTTAGCTTATATTTTTTTCCAAAAGAAGGGTCCACTAGTTAAACGGGTCCTGGTTGCCAGGTTCTATTAAAGTGGCACCCATTCTATTAAAGTGGGACCCTTTTGACAGCAACATATTATTCGGATTACAATTTGACAGAAATACATGACCATATTTAAATAAGAACAGACAAAAAGCACAAGTAATATTTCAAATAACAACAGCGATAATCAACCAGTCACACAAATATACTCGGCACCTTCTGTCATGACACAGTTACAAGCTTTACTAGTGTAATAACACAGATACAAATACAATCACAATCACACATATATAGGGACAATCACAATGAGAATTGATAATCAGCACAAACTGGGCTCCTGCTCCAGGCAGATGAAACCGTATGCACGACTCACTAGGCGACCATGGTCGACTTGGCCACCTTCGCTACACTAGAACATCAATAGAACTATCATCATGCCTTCACCCATCCCCCTGTTACATGAATCAAAAGAGAAGAATCAAAACACTAGAGCCAATATATTATGAACAAACCATTCAAAAAAGGACAAGTTCTTTAGAATGATAACACAAATTTAGGTAATACAATGATTTTTGTTCCCCGGATAGTTAAAACGATATACTCATTCATACAAGAAAGGTGACACAAGAAAAAATAGAGCACTTTACTCATAGCATGCAGAGTATCATTATTATGTTCATATCAGCTTAATCTTATGCCTACAGCAAGGAAATAAATCTGACCAAAGAAGCAACAACTCCATAAATTAAAACATCAGGGCTAAATAAGATGTCTAATCTCTTTGTGAAAAATGTATTGGATAATTGGTTTTACATATACAGTCCCTTGCATTTAGGAGAACTTGACGCACAGTGTGCAGAAAACATGGGAGAGCAACTAGAGAAAATACATAGTTGGTGTTGGAGGGAGTAGTGAATTACCTCAATGGCATACTTGATGGGTGATGCTGGTCCTTCTCAAGGAAGTAGTTGTCGTCCATAGTTAAGAAGTTTCATACATTTGTCTACAACAATCAGCAAACCAGCAAACCAGAAAGCAGAATGAATGCTTCAATCTCATAAGAATTTTAAAAAAGACTTTAGCAGGACCTAATTAATGCTGCAAATTATTGTCCCCTACATTTTATAACTAGGATCGGACCATTGTCCGGTATGCTTGAAAGCTAAGATCAGGTCCTGGATCTGGCACTAGAATGTGTATGGCATTAAAAAACAAGGCCATATGGACCAATGTATCATAATTATAAGTTTTAAACACTACAGAACCAGAAAGTAGGTGATGCTTCAAATTTCAAAACTCAAACATTCATCAGTAATAGTAACAGTTTAATCTTACTAAACATAGGGGCATGTACAACATGAGAGCACACTACAAATAGAACTTGCACCCAGACCTTCCTAGAATTTTATGCACAACAGCAGCAGATTAGAAATATGAACATAATCAAATAACCCATAATTAACAATACCAGAATTTTATGAAGTATGAATGAAGAAATCAAAATAGCATGTTTTGCTTTACTAGTGTGCGGAGGAAAAGCACAAGCAGCAGCACATTCTTTTCCTATTTGCGTTGCTTTCCTACTAGTATCTTGGGTCAATCAAAAAAGATGCAGCAAGTGATTACATTAACCCCGATTAAAATATTTGAAGTACTGGACAATCATTTCATGCAACCATTCATAAACATACTACTATAAGAGAAAAGGATGATTAGATGTGAATATGGATATAAGTGCTCACATCAGTAGTTCTAATCCATGCTAATAAAAAATAGCTGCAACACGCAACCTATCCCCTCTCCTCGCTTGCAATTCTCCCGATTTTGCATCTCAGAAACTAATGCATGCTAGCCCATAGCGAGCACCTCATCCTAAATGCAGCAACGGCTGCTTGTAGGCACAATAATAGCATGCTCCGAACAAGGAATCAGGCAGAGGCTATTGAGGAAACATTCTGCTCGCCCTGGCGCTCCAAATGGAAGAGGAAGGCCACAAATTCGTTGGCAGGCAACATAAATGACGAATCCCTGCGAGATCTAGCGGGGGGCACGAACCACTGTCTCCGATGAGGAGGAGCTTGATGAGGTAGTCGTAGTCAGCCCGGGCCCTCGCCGGCGGCGTAGCCATGTCGCGCGCACCCGCCTCCTCCTCATCATCATCCTCCTCCTCCTACCCCTTGATCGGAGCTGGTGCTGATCCGCCGACCTGTGAGGCAAGAGCCAAAACAGGAGGTCAGGCGAGAGGAATAATGGCTTGCTGGCGAGGCGGGCCAGAGGGTGGCGCAAGGAGGCGGGATCGACGCGCACCGGCTGATAAGGGGGCGGGGATCGAGGCCTTTGCCACGGGGAGGCGTAGATCTCGTCGCCGCCATCCGCAACGGCGGGCGCCTCCCCGTCCTTGAGCATCTTCCGCGCCATGGCCTGGACTCCGGTCGGCCGTAGAACCCTAGTAGATGGATGGATCCTGGAGCAGAGGAGAGCAAGTGGTTGCCAAGGCGGGCGCGGAGATGGGGTGAGTCACCGGGGTTTGTGGCGTGGTGGAGGCGGCCGTGAGAAGGGGAGGAGGAGAGGGCGAGGAAGGGAGGGCGCCGCCGCCGGTGACTGGAAGCTAAGGTTAGAGAAGGGGCGGCGTTGATCTGGATCTGGATCAACGGTGAGGAGGCTGGGGACGGGGAGGAGGTGGCGGTGGCTGTGAGGGGGGCGGGGACGGGGAGGAGGTGGCGACGGTGGCGAGGAGATAGGACAAGGGACGAGGGGTGCGATGGGGGAAGGGTCGGGATCTAAGCTAGGGTTTGGGCTGCGGGTGGGGATCGTCTTTTTCTGTTTTTTCTGTAGATTAGATGGATCGAGGGATGTGGGATGGAGAGATGGATGGGCGCCATGTCATCAATCCACGGGAAGTGTTTTGATTGGTTGAGAAAGTCACAGATTTAAAATAGTTTCCAAGTACTAAAAATAGAGAGATTTTGTGAAGTAGCTATCAAAAATATTTTGCAAAAGGGCACCACACAAATATTCATTAGAGTTAGACCACATTTTATTTATAAGGACCAATTTGTATGCATTTATGATATTTCTAGCTATTTTTAATCATTTTTCGAGTGCCCAAAATGAGTTTTTTTGTGAAGGACCTAGCATATATTTGTTGCAAAATTGGACCAATTCATTTTTATAAAGTATCAGGCCATATTTAATGTAAACTTTATCGAATGGTTGGGTGTGAAGAGTTTTGATGCACCTCTCGTAAAAAAGACAAATTTCCGCCGACTCGGTTGGAAGCAGGTCAAATTTGAACTGCAGTTGCCTCATAGTTTGTTCTTTATTTTTTCCAAAAATCATTTATAGGTACAAAAGTATCTATTTAATCATAGGAACACCGAAAGTTTTCCAAGATTCAACCACTAGCTAGGAACGGTCATGCCCGCTGTTTTGACCGCATTTTGAAACGGGCATTAAAAATTCGAAAAATTCAAAAAATTGGAAAACCTTCGCATTGTATCATTATATGTGGCCACGTTACCACGAAAAATAATAAACTTGTAATACAATAATTATTTTTAAAAAGTGTTCTCAGAAACGAGCTATCATGTGTGGAGATCAATGGCTTTCAAGCCAAATGATCAATCTTATGGCACATTCATGGCATAGTTTTTTCAAATGATCTAATTTTGTGCACAAGGGTGCATCTTAGAATGGAAGACAATGTTGCCTAAGGAAGTTTTCATTTTCTTTGGACGAAAAATTCATTTTCCATTTTTTGAGTGCCCAAAATGAGTTTTTTTGTGAAGGACCTATAATATATTTGTTGCAAAATTGTACCAAATTAATTTTATAAAATACTAGGACATATTTAATGCATAATTGAACAAATGGTTGGGTGTGAAAAGTTTTGATCCACCTCTCGTGAAAAGGATAAATTTCGGCTGATTCAGCTAGAAACGGGTCAAATTTGAACTGTAGCTACCTCGTAGTTTGCTCTTTATTTTTTCCAAAAATCATTTGTAGGTACATAGGTATCTATTTAATCAGAGAAACACCAAAAAAATTCCAAGATTCAACCACTAGCAAGGAACGATTATTCCAGCCGTTTTGACCGCATTTTGAAACGGGCATAAAAAATTCAAAAAAAAAATCAAAAAATTGGAAAACCTTCGCATTGTGGCATTATATGTGGCCAAGTTACCAGCAAAAATTATGAACTTGTAATACGGCAATTATTTTAAAAAGTGTTATCAGAAAGGAGCTATCATGCGTGAAGATTCATGGCTTTCAAGCCAAATGATCAATATTATGGCCACATTCATGACATTGTTAGTTAAAATGATCTCATATTGGGCACAAGGTGCATCTTGGAATGGCATACAATGTTGCCTAAGGAAGTTTTCATTTTCTTTGGACGGAAAGTTCATTTTCGATTTTTCGAGTGCCCAAAAGGAGGTTTTTTTGTGAAGGATCTCTTAAATAATTGTTGCAAAATTGGACCAAATTATTTTTATAAAATACTAGGCCATATTTAATGCATAATTGACCAAATGGTTGGGTGTAAAAAGGTTTGTTCCACCTCTCGTGAAAAAGACAAATTTCGGCTGATTCAGCTGGAAGTGGGTCAAATTTGAACTGTAGCTGCCTTGTAGTTTGCTCTTTATTTTTTACAAAAATCATTTCTAGGTACATAAGTATATATTAATCAGAGAAACACCAAAAAATACCAAGATTCAACCACTAGCTAGGAACAGTCATTCCCGCCATTTTGACCGCAATTTGAAACGGGCATAAAAAATTCAAAAAAATCAAAAAAATGGAAAACCTTCGCATGGTGTCATTATATATGACCAAGTTACCAGGAAAAATAATAAACTTGTAATACCGCAATTCTTTTAAATAAGTGTTCTCAAAAATGAGCTATCATGCGTGAAGATTCATGGCTTTCAAGCCAAATGATCAATCCTATGGCCACATTCATGGCATAGTTCGTTCAAATGATCTCATATTGTGCACAAGGGTGCATCTTGGAATGGCAAACAATATTGCCTAAGGAAGTTTTCATTTTCTTTGGACGAAAAAATCATTTTCCATTTTTTGAGTGCCCAAAAGGAGGTTTTTTTGTGAAGGACCTCCCAAATAATTGTTGCAAAATTGGACCAAATCAATTTTCTAAAATACTAGGACATATTTAATGCACAATTGACAAAATGGTTGGGTGTAAAAAGTTTTGATCCACCTCTCGTGAAAAAGACAAATTTTCGCCGATTCAGTTGGAAGCGGGTCAAATCTGAACTGCAGCTACCTCATAGTTTGCTATTTATTTTTCCAAAAATCATTTCTAGTTACATAAGTACCTATTTAATCATAAATACATTGTTTGGTGGCGATACATCGAGGTTTGGGTGGTGGTTAAGGGCCCCAACTCTAGAGCGCGTAAACTCGCATGCCCGCCACGTGGTCACCGCGTGACTGTGGCGTTGCCATGTGTTTTGGGTGGCCTAGGCATGTCTAGTGGGTTGGGCACTCCCCAGGTAAGTGCTAGGAAGAAAATTACAACATAAGATTCTCACGAGGAGACCGACCGATGCTCAAACATGAATTAGTAGACAAGTGTTTGATTAGCGGTATGGGAAATGCACATGGCTAATGGGCGTGAGTTTAGGTTGAGGATGATCAGTTGCTAAGAAGACCGTCTTCACAAATTTTCAGCTCAAAAGGAGAAGTCTTGGTGGTACTTGATTTGCAAAGTACCACACTGGACATAAATACGAATGTTGAAGCTGGGCTCAAAATAATGAATGGATTGAGCTAGCATTTGGTGGAGGATAGTTATTTGGGCATAGGAAAGCACTGTAGAAAATGGATACCATTTGGACATGCCAAAGTGGTACTTCCTTCACGAAGTGTTTTTTTAACAGAATAGGAAAATGAATATTTTTGAACGAGGCAAGGAAGGTTTTTTACATATATGACGAAGATATGACCCAAAGAATTTATGAGATTTTTTGGGGAATTTTGGGGATGACAGAAATATAGGTTGCTTCACAACCTAGGGCAAAAACTGCCACATGGACATGACACATAGGCAAAATTGACGAGGTGGCGCCTAGTCGTAGCAACCCACCACAATTTACAAGGTTATGACCATCTATATTGGTCATGATCAGCTAGAAATAAGGCAGCGGACCAGTGCTATCTGCTTTATGACCATTTCGTGTATGGAAATTACGACCTTTCTGACCAAAATGGTCGTTATAGTTTAGGGTTTGGAGCCCCCCGAACAGCTTTTGACCAATTGGTCTGAAATGGTCATAGATCTATGACCAATTCTTCCAGGGTCACTGACAGAAGGTCACTAGTTGACATATTTCTTGTAGTGTGTCCAACTGCTTATGTGCCACTGTGCAACTACTGATGTTCTACTGTGCAATTGCTTATGTGCCACTGTGCAACTACTTATGTGCCACTGTACAAGTGACTATATAATCCATGAGAAACTCGTAAAAATGAAAAACAGGTTGCAGACTAGTTCCGTGTCTTAAAAAACTAAAGATTGGACAAGTAGAAAAATGTAAAAACTACAAAATTGATGGTAAAAATTGAGAATAATGTCATGCTTCTTGTCTTACTTGCCGAGTTGCTTTGGTACATCAATGTCAATAATTTGGAAGTGCTCGATGCTGAACTTTGGGTAATGCTTCCTCCATAACTAGCATACTACCCCAGCAATGGTAGATGCAGTGTGCATCAGCTCAATGTTGTCCAGCCTCCTGCTTGAATCAAGAACTTCGAAACGTCCGTCCCTCAATTTGACATTGAAGACCCAATAATGCCTCCCTCGATCCTTATCATTTATATCATCGCACTCAAGCACTCGCAGCATAACCTGCACATATGAACGATTCAGATGCAGATACACGTTGTAGGTAAAGAGAACGAGTAAAGAAATGGTAAAGTTAAAAACAAGTTGCTACAAAGTAGTTGCCAGCAAACAGATGTGTCATGTGCAACTGAACATGCTATGGCTGCCAACTAAAGACATGAATCATGTGGGCACACCACTCACCAAGTGTTGCTTGTCGAGACGGTTCTTGTAATCAAACTTCTTGTTTATCTCTTTCACATTGTGGATCCCTTGCTGTAAATTCATCTCTAGAGATTACAAGCCTGCCTCAAACTCCTTACGAGATGAAAGGACTCCCTCAATTGGTCAACAAAAGTGCTACAAACAATATGAGCGTAAAGACGGTTTTGAAAAAACTTACAGAAAACCTCAGTGGCATAACGACCTTCTCTAACCCTTCTGGTAAGTTATCCATGATGTGTAAGATTCCAGTCTCAATAATTTTTTTTGACAACCACTGATCCATCTTCATTGAATAAACTAACTCCTTTAAAGAAATGTAGAAACCACCATACCTGATTATCTCAGGGCTAATTTTTTTTAAGAAATAAAAAGACAAGTTAGCTCGACGGGTCACTTCAAAAAGAAAAATGTGTATTAAATAAAAACAAAACAATGTGCAACTAAAAGCCATGTTCTATGCAACATGCTCTGCTTTCTGTGCAACTAAGTGGGTGGTCCTGTGCAACTGAAAAAGTATGTATGTGGGCTGTGGGGACTTGCTTTACCTGGTAGCTTCATCATTTCCTCCTGGGTGATGCCCGACCCAATACAAGAGGGCAACATAAAGCTTGTTGACTGCCTCGTTGGAGATGAACGTCTTCTTCTTGCTGTAGTCAATGAATGGAGACCTTTGAGATACTACGAGCCTTATTATCCTCCTTTGTCTTCGTGCAACAGGTGTTCCTGAAGAACTGCTCGTACCAACTTCTGGTTCTGCACATATCGGGGTGAGGCAATTGTCCGGTGATCCAACATCTGTCTCTTGAGCTATTACCTCGCTAGCATCAGCAGCATCACGTCCTTCATTCACAACTGCTGGGTCTAATTCATCCACATCTATGACAACCACATCAGCTTCCGCTATTTGTGCTGCTGGAGCAGGTGCTGGAGCAGCCTTAGCATGACCATCTATGCCCATGTCAAAAGATGGTGCATCACAGAACCTGTCATCATGATAGCTATAAGAATTTGATCTGCGTATGTGTTGAAGGCTGAGGGCATCTCCTTGCGGGACATATACAGGTGCATCATTCGCTGACTTGGTTCGCAATAGTGTTGAAGTTGGTGGCCTAGGAGGCTTGCACCTGCTTACAATGTTGAACACCTTATCTTGTCTTAATGAGTGCTGAAAGTTAGCTCTTGGTGATACAGGCTTGCTTGGCTGCTGTGTGTTAGCTCTTGGAGATGGCACTTTGGCAGTTTGATCACTTCCTTTCGTGTTTGGCATTGAAGTATCTGTATGAGTAGGCACCTTGGGGCTTGCAGTTGCAGTGGTGCCTTCCTGAGCAGCAGTACTAGTTTTGACTGTGGCCCCGCCTCTAATTGACACTTCAGTTGGTACATTAGTATCTGCAGTTGGCATCTTTCTAGCCTCAGTTGGCAGCAATCTGGCTGAACTTGGCACCCATGCATTGATGGCTGTGGCACGTTGTTCTATTTCGTGTCTGAACCCCACACCTTTTGTGTCATGTTCCACCTTTGTGCCCTCGGCAAACTTGACAATCTTTTGCTGCTTAGCTGGTTTAGGTGGGACTGTTGAAAGAGGAGTCTTCTCCTTGATGGTGGTTGTCTCTCTGCTCACTACAGTTGGCATCTTTCTCACCGTTGGTTGGTTAGCTCTTGGAGACGGCACTCTGGTAGTTTGATCACTTCCTTTCGTGTTTGGCATTGAAGTATCTGTATGAGTAGGAACCTTGGGGCTTGCAGTTGAAGTGGTGCCTTCTTGAGCAGCAGTACTAGTTTTGACTGTGGCCCCGGTTCTAATTGAAACTTCAGTTGGTACATTAGTATCTGCAGTTGGAATCTTTCCAGCCTCAGTTCGCAGCGATCTGGCTGAACTTTGCACCCCTGCATCGATGGTTGTCGCACGTTGTTCTGTCTCGTGTCTGGACCCCACAACTTTTGTGCCATGTTCCCCCTTTGTGCCATTGGCAAACTTGACAATCTTTTGCTGCTTAGCTGGTTTAGGTGGTACTGCTAAAAGAGGAGTCTTCCCCATGATCTGTTGAACTCCTGTGATGGTGGTTGGCTCTCTGCTCACTATAGTTGGCATATCAGTTTGAACCACAGCTTCCTTGATCGTATTTATTTCAGCATCTGCACTGATCATCTTCTCCTTGGTTTGAGGTAACTACAGATTCTTCTTCATTGAAACTGCTTTGCGCTTCTGGACCACATGAGGGTTTGCCACGGATGCTGCATTGCTCTTGCTGGAGCTTAGATCTGGAAGCTACTTCAAATATTCCTTATATTTTTTTCTTTGGATGAACCCACTCAAGACCCTTTCCGGCTTCCTCCATGTCAATTTGATCCTTTCCAGCGTCACTTGATAAGAACATGCTCTTCTCAATGGCAAAGTTGATCTTCTCACACATCTCTTGGTCGCTAAAATTTGGCACCGGAAAGGTGGTTGGCAAAGCTGGCTTCAAGTTGTAGAGCTCGAACATATCAATGCTCCCGTGAGACTCTGCTTCGTCATTTTTCTTTGACTTTGGCAAATCCTTGTCTTTCCAGCAAGTTTTGTCAATCAACATCTGTAGTGTTCTCCTGCTGCTCAATGAATTGCTGCTGCTGGCAGGGGTGGCAGAGCTGCTAGTCCTCCTGGATGTGTTGCCGCGTGTACCACCAGAACTAGGGGCGTTGTCATCATCATCATCGCTGATGTCGCTGCATCCATTGGATCCCCCTTGATCATCACCATCACCATCCTCGTCTTCTTCCTTGTCATCTTCTTCGCCCTCACTGCCATCAACTGCTGCACCTTTGTCTCCGTCCCCCTCTTTGGCCTCATCTTCTTCTTCCTTCTCCTTTGCCTCACTATCTTCTTCCTTGTCCTCCTCCTCTCCTTTGTCCTCCTCTTCATTGTCCTCCTCTTCTTCTTCCTCCTCCTCCTCATTCTACTCCTCATCTACTTCTTCTTTGTCATCCTCCTCTTCGCCCTCCTCCTCTGATTCATACACATATGTGTCCTTGTCATCATCAACATCTAGCGCTGCTTCCATTTCCTCATCTTCTTCTGACTCCTCCTCAACAAACTCTTCTTCTTCTTGAATAGGTGACCCGTCTCTTCCTTTTTGGAGCATGGCGTGACGTCCCGGTTCCCATTGATGCCTGCTGTACGTACGGATCAATATCCGGCTCCTCATCATCGATATTGGCAACTGCTTCAATGAAGGTGCTAACCTGTTCAGTTACTGCCTTGCACAAGTCATTAACCACTTTGGCAATCTTTGCCTTTTTCTGCATCATCACAAAAAAATTTAATTCAGACCTTATCCAGTTAAACACCGTTTTAAAAAAATAAAATGTCTGTAACTGACCATGATGTGTTCATCAAGACCGACTAAGACACATTTTCTGGCCAGCTAAAAACAAGATTCTAGCCAAACTAAATATACATTGTATCCAAAACTAAACACGCATTCTGCCAAGTTGATGTTATTGGTTCCAAACAAACACATTGACTGTCCAAATAATATGTGCAAGTAAAAAAAAGCATATTTGTGCAACTGAACATACAACCCAGCCAACTAAATCATGTATTCTCGCAACTAAAAACAATATATATGCAACAGAACATACATCCCAGCCAAAAGAAAAATATCGGTAACTGATCGAAACTCATGTATGCAAAAGACTAACCTGTGGATTGTAGGTTATTGGTAACTTGGATGCCACGAATGCTTCAGCTTGCCAAATACCACCAAACAGTGGTGTCTGCTCCATGCCCCTATACTCCTCTTTAAGCTGGTGTAAAAACGAGGAAAAGGAAGGAACAAGGTTATCAAAAAGAGATTTGTGTGTTGAACGAAATCCAAAATATTATAATCTGCACAACTACAAACTAAATACTGGGTAGAGAATTGAATTCTACATATATGCAAGTGAACAAACAAAAGAAAACTGTGCAACCCACAGGTCACCTAAAAAAGGTTTATGCCAACTCATGTTACATATCTGTGCAACAAAATAAGTAATACTGCGCAACTTAAGATAGATGATGTGCCAATTAAAAATGAACATGTGTGCAGATGCCAAAGTTAAAGCTACAAGCTCTGCAACTAGATGCATTGTGGTGCCAACTGATCACAATTTTTGTGCAAATACCATAGAGTGAGCAGACATGAAATAGAACATAAAAAGAAGACACTGTTGCAAGTAAACAAAGAGAACTCACTTGTAATTTGCCGAACACACCAGGAGAGATCATATCCTTCTTGATCACCTTGGCAATTAGAACACTATCCCATGCATTCGCTCGTAGCGCGCAGTTGCTTACTGGGATATCATAAACGAGCGCATCAAGGTATAGTACCTGCACTAGACCCAACAAAGGAAAAAAGGCAAGTTCAGTTATTATGAGGAGTATTTCAGCAAACTATAAGTGCACAAAGAAGAAGAACACATGGAAGTGCTCATTTTCACTAACCATCAATTGATACAAGCAGCAGCAGACGGTTTGCTTCGCCTGGTCCATGTCCCAGAAAGCTTCATTTATGCGTTCTGCTATGAAGAGGCAGACGTTTGTGTTCTTGAGCAATTCATGATCTAGCACAAGTCCGTAGCACTTTGGGCTGAGCTTCAGGGCAGTGGTTGGTGCTAGAAAAGTGTTGAAGGCAACCGCAAGCCAGGCCATAAAAAACGTGTCATCCGTTCTTCCAGCCATATCCTTAATCATCTTGTACCATGTAGTGATCTGGGGATGAGAATCTCCAGTTCTGTTGAAAGCCTCTCTGAATCTCCTAGTTGCATCCTTGTCAACTACATATCTGACTTTTTGACCCCTATTTGGGAGATCAAATACCCTATGAACACTGTCAGCATCGACACAGATCCTTCCCCTACCTGAGAAAACCATTTCAGAGCTCTGTGGCTGGTAGGACTGCACCAAGAATTGAGTGAGGTCCGCTGGAAGTGTGTCTGATAAGTTCAAGAGGCCCCCGAACAACCTCGAAACTAGCTCAGACTTCTGCGGTGGGGATAAAGAGCTGTTGAAATTTGCAAAACGTGCTGGTGATGCCCTTATCATGCCCGCCTCTGATGGTCACTCCACATCTTCCCCTGCAGCCACATCAACTCCTTCACCGCTGGCCTGTTGATGAGAAACTAAAAACATTAAGGAAACATTAAACACAAGAGAAAAAACAGGAATGAGAAAAACTAGCAACCATCATTTGGATTCAGTTATTGCAAAAACTATATAAAACATAAAATGGATCATGCCAACTAATATGATGTTTTTGTGCAACTAATAAAGCTCATGATGACAACTGAAGACTACAAGTGTGCAACCTGCAAAAAAAACCTAAGAAAAATATAATAGACTTGACAACTACAAAAAGTTCTAGGGGATGTGCAACAATAAGATATGATATTGCAACAAGATAACAGCAACTAAAAGAAGGTTTGCAAGGAACTGTTCAATAGCTCATAAATAGAAAAAAACACATATCTCAACATCTGCTACGAAAGACGCGACATCTCCTCCAGCAACTGCTGCCTGCACAAAAAATTGACTAGTGATGTTAACTATAAGATGTTAACTTGTCAACTACAAGATGCCAACTAATATCAACTATATTTAGATCAAGATGAGCAGAAATGTCAAATACAAAAGATTGTTATTGACCAACTAAAAACAAAAAATAGTGGTGCCAACATATGATAACTAAAAATTCAAGAATTTACTTACCCTAGAAGATGACTCAGCTCCCTTTCCAAGTACTGCACGTCTAGTCCGCTTTACAGGACGAAACTGATCACCATCCTAAGAAAAAAAACATGAGCATGGGAAAAAAATTGTCATATGATCCAAACAAAACCAAAAAAGGGGATTGTGTCATCAGCATGCCACTTACCTCAACTTCTTCTCCCTGCTCAACACTACCGCAGGTCGTGGCGGGTGATTAGCAGCACGCTTCTGTCTCCGGGGAAGGGACTTACTTCCAGAACCCTGATTAAAGCAACCAAAAAAACATGAAAAATGACATTAGCATAAATGGATAAGTTGAAAACAAACTAAAGAACACAGAAAAAGTGAAAACAATACATCTTCTTCATTGCCATCCGGATCTCCTCCTATTATAACCATTTTTGCCCTGCGAAGGTAATACAAGAAAAGGAAATATAGTTAGAACATGCGCAAACAAACTAGGAACAAACTTTGGGTAGGCTATATTGGCGAGCATATTTTTTAAATTGGCAACCATTCGTACTAATTTGCACAATCAAGTGGCTCTAGTTGCACACAGCGGGAGAAAAACACATGAACCACCACATCCACCACAAGGCTGACAGATTGGGTAGAATATAATGGAAAACTGGCAAGCATTGGTGCTAAATTGCACAAATAAGAGTCCCTAGTTGCACACAACAGGGGGGAACAAAAGCCGACTAAGTAGGGAAACTAGCGCAAGTGTATAACATATGAACATCCAACTAGTAAAAGTGATGCAGCCAACTGAGTAGGCAACTTGTGCAACTAAACACCATAGAGACAACCAAGTAGTACAAAACAGTGAGCCAACTGACCAAGAGAAGTGCTGCAACTGCAGAGCATATGGACAGCCAATTACTATATGGATGTAGCCATCTTGGAGAATTTTCTGCAACTAACCACCTAAATCTTTGTAGAACAACTACAAATCAACCAATCCATTGCTCACAGCATTACGCACATCTAAACACAACTTGCAGAAGGACTCACAACATTGCATAATATTTTGCACAAGTAATGGACCCTAGTTGCACAAAACAAATGAAAAACACATGAACCAGGAGATCCACCACAAGGCTGGCAGATTGGCTATATTATCTCAAAAATTGTCTACTACTGCTCCTAATTTGCACACAAGGGGCAACCTAGCTGCACAAGTAATGGTCACTAGTTGCACAAAAGAAAGGAAAAACACCAGATCCACCGCGAGGCTACAATCCACAAACGAGGATCTTTCGCCGCGAACCACTCCTCCTCCCTGAAAACGACGGGATAAGCACGAGATCTCCCCCTACTGCAACGCAAAAAAGGACGGGATAAAGAACAACCCCTAGCCCACCCCTGCAAATCCGGCGGGTCCCCAAACGTTTTAGTCCGCGGGGGTGACCTCAACCTCGCCGGAAAATGAGTTCGACCACCCTGACCCCGACCGTGACCTCGAGTTCAAACTATACCCCGACCTCCCTGACAACGACCGCGACCTCACCGGAAAACTTCCAACCTCAACAGAAAAAGGACAGAGGGTGAGTTGAGAGCAGGGACGAAGAACAGGGAGCCCGCATAGGAGAAGTACCTGTGCCACCGCGAACGACGACCCTCGCGGCACGCCCCGCCGTCGACCACACCCTGGTGGATCTGGCACCGCCTCTGCAACACCAACCAATGACGAAGGAAAGGGGGAAGGAGGAATGGACAGCGAGCGTGGGGGATGGACGGGATATGGCACGAAATTTGAAACCGCCGCCCACTACGCACGACGGGTATGACACTGGGGAACTACCTAATGGTCTATGACATGTGGGTCCTGGGGAATTATCTCGCGCGGTGCGGTGCGATCGGACCAAACGACCGGTCCATACGCGTGTCCAAAGCGGTGCGGCTCCACCTCCCGACCAGGTTGCACCTGGATGCCCCGCACCGTCGACCGAAACAAGATCGAGTAGTCTCTATGCGGCCGCTCGGCTCGACCAAATAGTGCACACGCACTTTTTAGATTTTAGGATAAATTAAACATGATGTCTAAACAGGTGACAACATCATGAAGGTGCCTAATGTCAGTTGTCAACATCATTGTTGGTCAAGTTAACATGGCCAAGACCCTCTATGGGACACTTAACATGGCAATGGCCTGCCCCAGTCTCTAGTTACGACTAATGTTGTTGTTTTCATTTGCTGGTCCCGCACAACCTCCTGTTCAAGGATGTTCCTTTCCAAGCTATTATGTCCTGACCATTGTAGGTTAGACAATTGACTTCTCATGAATTAGTTGGAGCATATAGTTAGACTGTGAAACTCTTGACATTGAAGCTCTGTGTCAACTACTAAAACATTCAGGGTTTCTATTGTAAATCTGAATATCTATTTTTTGTGGACAATTGGTTTGCAAATGCAAAGGCACGTGATAACTACTAATGCATTGAGTGTTGTTCCTGCTGCACTTTTGACTTTCTGACAATTGTGTGTGACAACTAGTAAATTGTAAATTTAGTAGATGGTGTGTGAAATACATGGTATATCAACTAGGAGTCATATCATTGGTAGGGTAAGGGAAGTTGTACTTTGTTGATATTATCATCAATACAAAAGAACTCTTCATATAAACTTTTTTGTGACTACATGATTCCTGAATAAGATAGATTCAAATGGTTTGTATCTTTTGAAATAAGACCACCTGGTCGTCAATTATGTTATTGTGGTGTCTTTAGGTGATCAATATAAAGCACAGTGTACTTCTCAGTATAATGTACTAATTTTGTTGCTTTGGCCAAGGTAAGAGGTTTGTATTGATGGCCATCTCTTTTTGTGACAATGATGTATTTTCATGCTGAGCAAAATACATTTTAATGAATGTGGTCATGTATTTAGGTAGGTAGCCGAGTTTTGTTTTTCAGCAACAAACAATAATTTTGCTTTCATATGTTTCCAGTAATGCGGTAGAGAACTTTTCTGATCTGAAACTTCTATGCCAACATGTGTGGAGAATTTACCTCTGGTGATGCTATGAGAAATTTAGGTTCTAGGAGATTTTTTTTTCGGAGGAGGAGAAAACTTTAAGAATAATGTTTGTCATCAAGATGTGTCTTGCATTGCATACTGACTATTCGATGGCATTACCTTCATGTATGATTTTATATAGTTTTTTGGCTTTGTTTTTTAATGAATGTTGGATCAACTTGGCACATGTACTATAATGCAAGATGGTCATCTCACTACTACAAATCTCTGTTTTATTCATCTTTTCCCCTACTATATTGTCTATCTCTTTTTAACTCCCATTATTTGTACAACATTTATGAAATTATATCTATAATATGTTTTTACATTATTTCCTCATCAATGAGTAATTTATGAACTACCAGACTTCTATCTTGATTGCTAAAAATACAATGTGTTGGCAGGTGCTTCTTTTGGATGCATATAGTAAAAATCTTAAGCATATGCAAAATATGTTGACTAAGTATAAATTGTATTATTGCCTCATGTTGATTGCATTGTCTCTAAACATTTTATAATGTTTCTTTCAGTGATATTCCAAAAAAAATAGGTTGCCATCTATTGGGTGAGCCATTTCCATTATAGCCAAATAAATTATCATGTTTTTGTAACAAAACATATTTTATAGTTGAAATTACATTGATTCACTTAAGCACTCACATGTATTTGTGTTTCCAATGATCCAAGTTACTTTCATTCCTTCTATAGCGTGTTCCAATACATTTACATATATTTCAATAGTTATGTGCAAGTGGGGTCTTATAGGAAATATTAATATGTAACCATAGATAATTCACTTATACTACGTACACGTAAAATATGAAGCGAAATATAAAGTGAGAAAATAAGATTTTTTTTTATAAAACTAGCCCGTGCAGATGCACAGGTTGACGACTAGTATTATTTTAATTTTTGTCTAAAGTTGTGTTGTGATATCATCCCGTGTGTTCCTGATCTTGGTCATACATATTTGCGTGCATATTTAGTGTACGGTTAAATCAGGGGCGTCACAGTAGTGGGGCAATTAGCATTGTTTTGACCTATCTCCACCTCAGGGGAGTCGACGAAATACTTTTTCCGCCGCCGCAAGTTCTAACCTCAAGATCCAATCTATAGGCCTTTTCCAACACTCCGCCGGAGGGGGTAATGACCATGGAGGGTTTCTTCATCATCCTTGCTACCCCTCCGATGATGCGTGAGTAGTTTACCACAGACCTATGGGTACGTAGTTAGTAGCTAGATGGCTTATTCTTTCCTTGACCTTCAATACAATGTTCTCCATGATTTTCTTGGAGATCTATTTGATGTAATGACTTTTTGCGGTGTGCTTATTGGGATCCGATGAATTGCCCAACGGTAAATTGTTTACCGATCGTATGCTATTTTCTTGAAAGAAGCCTATATGCATAATCATTGCCTTGGATATGTTCATAATTATTTGCTTGTCAATCAATTTCCCAACAGTAAATTGTTTACCCATCGTATGTTATTTTCTCGAGAGAAGCCTCTAGTGAAATCTACGGCCCAGGGTCTATTTTCTATCATATTAAAACCAAAAATATATTGCTGCAATTTTCATTTATTTATTTTATTTTTATTTTAGTTAGATCTATTTATCAAAACCCAAACAATTTAATCTTGCTCATAACTGTTGAGGGATTGACAACCCCTCTGCGTGTTGGGTTGCAAGTATTTGTTGTTTGTGTGCAGGTATTGTTACATAGTGTTTTGCTTGGTTCTCCTACTGGATTATTAACCTTGGTTTCATAACCGAGGGAAATACTTATCTCTACTATACTTCATCACACCCTCCTCTTTGGGGAAATCCCAATGCAGCTCACAAGTACCACTCCTCGCAACCAAAGATGTGCCGCGCATCCTCAAGTTCCTCGGCCACCTTGATAGCATCTTCTTCGGTGATTTAGATGTCATCGGAGCTCATCTTTAGAGCTTCAATCACACCTGCAGCACTCCGGTGCTCCAAAATCTTTCTCTTCAGATCTGTAAGTGCCTATTCTCTTCTTTGCATTTCATCAACAGTTCATCGGCGTTCATCGTTATTATTCCTTTGTAGTTCCGAAACATACTTAGTGTTGGTACAATGAACCCTGGGTCCGTTGCCTTAGACTGTACACATGCCCAGGAGCATGTTTGCCATGCCAGCAACAGATCAAGACACAAAGGAATTAGTCCTTCGAAGAACTAGGAAGCTGGTCGATGAGATCAAAACAACCAAGAGCCGCTGACGAAGCAAGATACCACTAGAAGAAGAGCCCTCCTTGCGGGCATGTGAGCCTGGCGTGGTAGGATCGCCCCGGAGACAATAGCTCCCCGGTAGGCCTACCTGGGGTTCATGGAGGCAAACCATCACCTACA
Source organism: Secale cereale (assembly GCA_902687465.1). NCBI lineage: Eukaryota > Viridiplantae > Streptophyta > Magnoliopsida > Poales > Poaceae > Secale > Secale cereale. Next base: position 209,738,116 of record LR738712.1, read on the forward strand.
TTCACGCCCGTCGTCAATCAATGCGGTGTGAAGCTCCTAAGTGGCTGATTGCTCTTTGACTATAGCGCCAGAAAAGCTCCTATCTGCTAGGACTACGTCGGTATTTCCCCATGGATGATGTAGCACAACGACGGTAGGTATTTCCCTCAATGATGAAACCAAGGTTATCGAACCAGTAGGAGAACCAAGCAACACAACGTAAACAACAACTGCACACAAATAATAACACCTCGCAACCCGATGTGTTAAAGGGGTTATCAATCCCTTCCGGGGTACGTCATCTCAAGATAGGCAAAACGAATGTGAGGAATCTGTAGTAGATTGATAGATCGAACACCAGATAAATTAAATAAGAATATATTGCAGCAAGGTATTTTTATATTTTTGGTTTAATAGAACAGAAAATAAATGCAAGGAAAACGTAGATCACACAGGCTAATATATGAGAAAGAAGACCGGGGGGGCGTAGGTTCCACTAGTGGCTTCTCTCGAGATAAATAGCAAACGATGGGTAAACAAATTGCTGTTAGGCAACTGATAGAATCTCAAATAATTATGATGATATCCAGGAAATGATCATTACATAGGCATCACGTCCAAGATTAGTAGACCGACTCCTACCTGCATCTACTACTACTACTCCACACATCGACCGCTATCCATCGTGCATCTAGTGTATTAAGTTCATGGAAAAACGGAGTAATGCATTAAGAACGATGACATGATGTAGACAAAATCCGTTTATCTATGGTGTTAGATATGGATCTCGTTGTTTATCCTTAGTAGCAACGATACATACGTGTCGGTTCCTTTTCTGTCACTAGGATCAAGCACCGTAAGATCGATCCCACTACCGGGCACCTCTTACCATTGCAAGATAAATAGATCTAGTTGGCCAAACCAAAACACAAATATCGGAGAAGAAATATGACGCTATAAGAGATCATGCATATCAGAGATCAAAGAAACTCAAATAACTTTCATGGATATAAAAAGATAGATCTGACCATAAACTCAAAGTTCAACGGATCCCAACAAACACACCGCAAAAAGAGTTACATCATATGGATCTCCAAGAGACCATTGTATTGATAATCAAAAGAGAGAGAGATACGAAGCCATCTAGCTACTAACTACAGACCCGTAGGTCTACAAAGAACTACTCACGCATCATCGGATAGGCACCAATGGAGGTGGTGAACCCCTTCCGAGATGGTGTCTAGACTGGATGTGGTGGTTCTGGACTCTGAGGCGACTGGATGAATATTTTGTCGACTCACCAAGTGTTTGTAAAATATTGTGGTATTTATAGAGCAAAGAGGCGATGCGAGAGGCCACATAGGTGGGCACAACCCACCTGTGCGCGCCAGGGGGGCCTGGCACGCCCTGGTGGGTTGTGCCCCCCTCGGGGCACCCCCCAGGTATTGTCTTGGCCCATGAGGTGCCTTCTGGCCCATAAAAATTCTCCAAAAAGTTTCGTGGTGTTTGCGCTCTGTTTGATATTGATTTCCTGTGATGTAAAAAACATGCAGAAAACAACAACAGGCACTTGGCACTATGTCAGTAGGTTAGTACCAAAAAATGATAAAAAATCAATATAAAATGATTGCAAAACATCCAAGAATGATAATATAATAGCATGGAACAATAAAAAATTATAGATACGTTGGAGGCATATTAGCATCCCCAAGCTTAACTCCTACTCGTCCTCGAGTACGTAAGTGATAAAAACAGAATTTTTGATGTGGAATGCTGCCTATCATGTCATATCATATTCTTTTCTTTATAGCATGGATAATTGGACCTTTTTATGGTTGAAAGCAATAGTCTAGTTCTGACATAATAATTTAGATATTCAAGCATATCAATAAGCAACCACATCTTTCACATTATCAATGCTAAAATAAGCTATCCCTACAAAATCATCTAGTCTTGTCATGCTCTGTCTTCCCCGCTCAAAGTATAAATCATGTACTACCCCGGTGTTAGCCATGCAATTGGTTCATACTTTTTAACGCGCTTCAGCATTTTCAACTTTCACGCAATACATGAGCGCAAACCATGGATATAGCAATATAGGTGTAATAGAATGCGATGCTAGTAGAGAAAAAGAAGGGAAGAAAGTCTCACATCAACTAGGCAAAGTGATGAACTATGGAGATGTCCATCAATCGATATCAATGTGAGGAGTAGGGATTGCCATGCAACGGATGCACTACGAGCTATAAGTGTATGAAAGCTCAATATGAAACTAAGTGGGTATGCATGAAACTCTTCTACGGAAATATTCCCACCAGTATATGAAAGTGACAACATAGGAGACTCTCTATATGAAAAACATGGTGCTACTTTGAAGCACAAGTGTCGAACTAGCATGCCCCTTCTCTCTCTTTTAACCTTTTTTCTTTTTCTTTCTTATTTTTCTTTTTTCTTTCTTTCTTCATTTATTTATTTATTTTATTTATTTATATTTTTTCTCTCATTGTCCGGAGTCTCATCCTAACTTGTGGGGGAATCATAGTTTCCATCATCCTTTCCTCACTGGGACATGTTCTAATAATGGATAATGATGATCATCACACTTCCATTTACTTATAACTCAAAAAGAGATAGAAATTGCAACTCGATACCTATGACATAGCATGACTCTATATGATGAAAATGAACGCTCAAGTCAACTATATGATGGAAGTGCATGGCAATATATCTCGGAATGGCTAGGGAAATGCCATAATAGGTAGGTATGGTGGCTGTTTTGAGGAAGGTTCAATAAAGTTTATGCACCGACGAAAGTTGCACGGCACGAGAGGGGCTAGTAATTATGAAAGGGCGAGGTTGCGTATAATCCATGGACTTACATTAGTCATAAAGAACTCACATACTTATTTCATAAGTTTATTAGCCCTCGAAGCAAAGTAATACTACGCATGCTCCTGGGGGGCGATTGGTAGGAGTTAACCATCGCGCGCGCCCGACCTTCACACAAAGATAGGACAATCAAGGATAAATTATGCTCTGACTTCCCGGCATAACGAGAGACCATACGTGCATGTTTCGGAAATCACAAACCTTAACATGAATATTCTTACTAAAGGATAATTACTCATTAACATGACTCACATATCATATCAACATGTCTCAAAACTATTACAAGGAATCAAGTTTATATTGTCCAATGATCTTCATGAATGTTTTTATCATATCCTTCTTGGATATCTATCACTTTGGGACTAATTTTCATGTGTTGCTTTTGATAAGCTCAAACAAATCTAAGTGAAGATCACGAGCATAATTTTTCTTCATTCTCTCAAAATAATTTAAGTGAAGCAAGAGATAATTTCTTTACAATCTAAGTGTAGCAAGAGAGTAGTTCTTCAAAAGTACTAAGAACACCGTGCTCAAAAAGATACAAGTGAAGCACTAGAGCAAGTCCATTGCTCATAAAAAATTGAATGAAGCATAAAGAGCAATTCTAGCAAGTCATGGCATAATTTTGGCTCTCTCAAATAAGTGTGTACAGCAAGGATTGATGACTTAAAAAGTAAAACAAAACAAGCAAAGACTCATATCATACAAGACACTCCAAGCAAAACACATATCATGTGATGAATAAAAATATAGCCTCAAGTAAAATACCGATAGTTGTTGGAAGAAAGCGGGGATCCACTCGGGTGCTGATACGTCTCCAACGTATCTATAATTTTTGATTGTTCCATGATATTATTTATGAATTCTTGGATGTTTAATGGGCTTTATCATTCACTTTTATATCATTTTTTGGACTAACCTACTAACCCAAAGGCCCAGTCCAGATTGCTATTTGTTGCCTATTTCAGGGTTTTGCAGAAAAGGAATATCAAACGGAATGAAACTTTTGCAAGAGATACTTTTGGAGGAAATCACGCTCGATAGTCTTCGGGGCCAAGTCAGGGGATGGAGGGCCAGCCCTCGAGGGTGGGGGGAGCGCCCCCCTTCCCAGGGCGCGCACCCCTGCCTCGAGGCTGGCCCACACGCCCCCCGGTGCCCTCCTTCTTCCTATATATACCTACGTACCCCAGAAACTCCATATGCAGAGAGAAAACCCTAATTCCACTACCGTAGCTTATGTTCCCGTGGAGATCCCATCTTGGAGCCTTGTCCGGGAGGGGGATCCATCACGGACGCCTTCATCATCATCATCATCATCGCCCTCACCATGAGTTGTGAGTAGTTTACCACAGACCTTTGGGTCCATAGCTAGTATGTAGATGGCTTCTTCTCTCTCTGGATCTCAATACAAAGTTCTCCTCGGTCTTCGAGGAGATCTATTCGATGTAATCTCTTTTTGCGGTGTGTTTGTCGAGATCCGATGAATTGTGAGTTTATGATCAAGGTTATCTATGAAAGATATTTGGTTCTTCTCTGAACTGTTTATGTGTGTTCATAATATCCTTGCAAGTCTCTTCAAATTATTGGTTTGGTTTGGCCTACTAGATCTATAGTTCTTGCAATGGGATAAGTGCTTGGCTTTGAGTTCAATCTTGCGGTGTCCTTTCCCAGTGACAGTAGGGGTAGAAAGGCACGTATTGTATTGTTGCCATCGAGGATTAAAAGATGGGGTTTTCATCATATTGCTTGAGTTTATCTGTCTACATCATGTCATCTTTCTTAAGGCGTTACTCCGTTCTTATGAACTCAATACACTAGATGCATGCTTGATGGAGGTCGATATGTGGAGTAATAGTAGTAGATGCAGAATCGTTTCGGTCTACTTGTCTCGGACGTGATGCCTATATACAATGATCATGCCTAGATAGTCTCATAATTATTCGCTTTTCTATGACTTGCTCGACAGTAATTTGTTTACCCGCGGTAGAATACCGCTGTCATGAGAGAAGCCACTAGAGAAAACTATGGCCCCCGGGTCTATTCTCAACATATCAATCTACATCCACTTTACTTTTCTTGCTTTTATTTGCTGTTTTATTAAACCAAAAATACCAAAAATATAATTATCATCTCTATCAGATCTCACTTTCGTAAGTGACCGTAAAGGGATTGACAACACCTTATCGCGTTGGCTGCGAAGTTCTTATTTGTTTGTGCAGGTGCGAGGGACTGGCGCGCGGTCTCCTACTGGATTGATACCTTGGTTCTCAAAAACTGAGAAAATACTTATGCTACTGTGCTGCATCTCCCTTTCCTCTTCGAGGGAACACAACACAAGCTCAAGAGGTAGCAAGAAGAATTTCTGGCACCGTTGCCGGGGAGGCTTATGCAAAAGTCATATACCAAGTACCTATCACAAACCCTTATCCTTCGCATTAGATTTATTTGCCTCTCGTTTTCCTCTCCCCCACTTCACCCTTGCCGTTTTATTCGCCCTTCTTCCGTCGTGTGTTTTTCGTTCGCTTGCCTCTCGTTTGCTTGTGTGTGTTGGATTGCTTGCTTGTCACTATGGCTTAGAAACAATACCAAATTGTGTGACTTTTCCAATACCAACAACAATGATTTTGTGAGATCAATGCTGCTTTGTTGAATCTTGTCATGAAAGATCAATTCCCCGGCCTTCCTAGTGAAGATGCCGCTACCCATCTAACAGACTTTGTTGATTTGTGTGATATGCAAAAGAAAAGGGATACGGATAACGATATTGTTAAATTGAAGTTATTTCCGTTTTCACTTAGAGATCGTGCTAAAACTTGGTTTTTCTCTTTGCCTAGAAATAGTATTGATTCGTGGAATAAGTGCAAAGATGCTTTTATCTCCAAGTATTTCCCTCCTGCTAAGATCATCTCTCTTAGAAACGATATTATGAATTTTAAGCGACTAGATCATGGGCATGTTGCACAAGCTTGAGAGAGATTTAAATTAATGATACGTAATTGCCCTACACATGGTTTGAATCTATGGATGATTATTCAGAACTTTTATGCTGGCTTGAATTTTGCTTCTAGAAATCTTTTAGATTGGGCCGCCGGAGGCACTTTCATGGAAATTACCTTAGGAGAAGCTACCAAACTCCTAGATCATATTGTGGTTAATTATTCTCAATGGCACACCGAAAGATCTATTAGTAAAAAAGTGCATGCTATCGAAGAAATTAGTGTTTTGAGTGGAAAGATGGATGAACTTATGAAATTGCTTGCTGCTAAGAGTGCTTCTTCTGATCCTAATGATATTCCTTTGTCCACTTTGATTGAGAATAACAATGAATATTTGGATGTGAATTTTGTTGGTAGGAATAATTTTGGTAACAATGCTTATAGAGGTAATTTTAATCCTAGACCTTTTCCTAGTAATTCCTCTAATAATTTTGGTAATTCCTACAACAACTCTTATGAAAAAATGCCATCTGAATTTGAAATTAGTGTTAAGGAGTTTATGATCTCGCAAAAGAATTTCAATGCAATGCTTGAAGAGAAATTGCTTAAAGTTGATGAATTGGCTAGAAGTGTGGATAGAATTACTCTTGATGTTGATTCTTTGAAACTTAGATCTATCCCACCTAAGCATGATATCAATGAGTCTCTCAAAGCCATGAGAATTTCCATTGATGAATGCAAAGAAAGTACCGCTAGAATGCGTGCTAAAACAGAAGATTATATTAAATCGTGTTCTTCTAGGTATCGTGAAAATAAAGATGAAGATCTGAAAGTTATTGATGTGTCTCCTATTAGATCCTTGTTTGCTAGTATTAATCTTGATGATAATAGGAGTGGAGATGATTCTGCTTTAAGGTGTCCCAATGATTCAGAGTTTTTAGATCTTGATGCTAAAATTGTTAAAAGTGGGATTGAAGAGATTAAAACTTTGCATAGTTATGAACACACTACTTTGGATTTCAAAGGATTCAATTATGATAACTGCTCTTTGATTGATTGCATTTCCTTGTTGCAATCCGTGCTAAATTCTCTGCATGCTTATAGTCAAAATAAAGCTTTCACTAAACATATAGTTAATGCTTTCATGCAATCTTATGAAGAAAAACTTGAGTTGGAAGTTTCTATACCTAGAAAGCTTTATGATGAATGGAAACCTACTATAAAATTAAAAATAAAAGATCATGAATGCTATGCTTTGTGTGATTTGGGTGCAAGTGTCTCCACTATCCCAAAAACTTTGTGTGATTTGCTAGGGTTCCATGAGGTTGATGATTGTTCTTTAAATTTGCATCTTGCGGATTCCACTATTAAGAAACCTATGGGAAGAATTAATGATGTTCTTCTTGTTGCCAATAGGAATTATGTGCCCGTAGATTTCATTGTTCTTGATATAGATTACAATCCTTCATGTCCTATTATTCTTGGTAGACCTTTCCTTACAATGATTGGTGCAATTATTGATATGAAGGAAGGAAATATTAGATTCCAATTTCCGTTTAGCAAAGGCATGGAACACTTTCCTAGAAATAAAATCAAATTACCATATGAATATATCATGAGAGCCATTTATGGATTGCCTTCCAAGGACGGCAATACCTAGATTTATCTTGTATCGTGCCTAGCTAGGGGCGTAAAACGATAGCGCTTGTTGGGAGGCAACCCAATTTTATGTTTTTTTTTATTTTGTTGCTGTTAGAGAATAAATATTTCATCTAGCCTATGATTAGATGTGATTTCATGTTTTGTTTAGTGTTTGTGCCAAGTAGAACCTTTGGTAGGACTTGTGTGAAGTTTATCTGATCTTGCTGTGAAAAACAGAATCGTTAGCGCTCACTAAAGTAGTCTTCAGATTTTACTGGAGCGAGATTTTTAGTTGATTATTTTTTATGCTGATTGGTATACAAATTGCGAAAATTTAAAAATTTAGTTTGAATTTTTTGGAGTTCCAGAAGTAGGCGAACCCAGAAGATTACTACAGACTGTTCTGTTTTTGACAGATTCAGTTTTTCGTGTGTTGTTTGCTTATTCCGATGCATCTATGAGTAATATTGGAGGATATGAATCATCGAAAACTTGGAGTACAGTAGGTTTAACACCAGTATATACAATTAATGAATTCCTTGCTGTAACTTTGAGTGGTGGTTTGCTTTCACTTACTAACGGAGCTCACGAGAATTTTTTCTAAGTTTTGTGTTGTGAAGTTTTCAAGTTTTGAGTATTGCTTTGATGCACTATGGAACAAGGAGTAGCAAAGGCCCAAGCTTGGGGATTCCCATGGCGCCCCAAGTAAAATCACGATAATCAAAAGACTAAGCTTGGGGATGCCCTGGGAAGGCATCCCCTCTTTCGTCTTCATCCATCGGTAACTATAGTTGGAGCTATATTTTTATTCGCAACATGTTATGTGTTTTGCTTGGAGCGTCTTGTATAATTTGAGTGTTTTCTTTTTAGTTTGACACAATCATCCTTGCTGGGAACACCTATTTGAGAGAGTTAAATATGGCCTAGAAATTATTAGAACACTCTATGTGCTTCACTTATATCTTTTGAGTTGAATAGTTTTTGCTCTAGTGCTTCACTTATATCTTTTAGAGCACGGTGGTCGTAATATTTTGTAGAAATTGTTGAACTCTCATGCCTCACTTATATCTTTTTTGAGAGTCTGTTAAAACAGCATGGTAATGTGTTTAGGCTAAAGAAACTAGTCTTCACATGATAAACATCCAATGTCAATGTAGTAAAACTTTCACACCAAGTGCATTGAATAGAACGAGATATGGGATGCTTGATAATTGTTTTGAGACATGAGGATAGTGATATTAGAGTCATGCTAGTGGAGTTATTATGAAATTTAAGAATACTTGTGTTAAGGTTAGCGATTCTCGTATCATGCACGTATGGTGAACCGCTATGTGACGAAGTTAGAGCAGGAGGTATTTGTACAGTGCCAACCTTTGTGTGGAGGTCGGGGGCGCGCGATGGTTAAATCCTACCAACCTCCCCCTAGGAGCATGCATTGATTACTTTGTTTTTGATGACTCGTAGATTTTTGCAATAAGTATATGAGTTCTTATGACTAATGTTGAGTCCATGGATTATACGCACTCTCACCTTTCCATCATTGCTAGCCTATCTTGTACCGTGCAACTTTCGCCAGTGCCATAAACCCACTATGTATCCTTCCTCAAAACAGCCACCATATTGTTCCTCAAAACAGCCACCATAACTACCTATCATGGCATTTCTATAGCCATTCCGAGATATATTGCCATGCAACTTTCCACCGTTCCGTTCATATGACATGCATCATATTGTCATATTGCCATGCATGATCATGTAGTTGACATCGTAGTTGTGGCAAAGCCACCATGCATAATTTTGCATACATGTCACACATGATTCATTGCTTATACCGGTACACCACCGGAGGCATTCATGTAGAGTCATACTTTTTGTAGTATCGAGTTGTAATTTCAAGTTGTAACAAAAAGTGTGATGATCTTCATTATTAGAGCATTGTCACGTGTGAGTAAAGGCCAATAAAAAAAGAGAAGGCCCAAAAAAAAATAGAGAGGGGCAAATAAAAAAAAGAGAGAAAAGCCCCTCCAAAAAATGAGAGAAAAGAGAGAAGGGACAATGCTACTATCTTTTTCCACACTTGTGCTTCAAAGTAGCACCATAATCTTCATTGTAGAGAGTCTCATGATTAGTCACTTTCGTATACTAGTGGGAATTTTCATTATAGAACTTGACTTGTATATTCCAATGATGGGCTTCCTCAAATGCCTAGGTCTTCATGAGCAAGCAAGTTGGATGCACACCCACTAGTTTCTTTTGTTGAGCTTTCATTCATTTTTAGCTCTAGTGCATCCGTTGCATGGCAATCCCTACTCACTCACATTGATATCTATTGATGGGCATCTCCATATCCCGTTGATACACCTAGTCGATGTGAGACTATCTTCCTCAATTTTGTCTTCTCCACAACCAGCTCTATTCCACCCATAGTGATATATCCATGGCTCACGCTCATGTATTGCGTGAAAGTTGAAAGGTTTGAAAAGAATAGAGTATGAAAACAAGTGCTTGGCTGAAATCGAGGTTGTGCATGATATGAATATTTTGTGTGATGAAGAGGGAGCATAGCCAGACCATATGATTTTGTAGGGATAACTTCCTTTAGCCATATTATTTTGAGAAGACATGATTGCTTTGTTAGTATTGCTTGAAGTATTGTTATTTCTTATGTCAATATATACTTTTATCTTGAATACTTCAGATCTGAACATTCATGCCACAATTAAGAGAATTACATTGAAAACCTATATTGGTTAGCATTCCACATCAAAAATTCTTTCTTTATCATTTACCTACTAGAGGACAGCAGGAATTAAGCTTGGGGATGCTTGATACGTCTCCAACGTATCTATAATTTTCTATTGTTCCATGCTATTATTTATGAAGTCTTGGATGTTTAATGGGCTTTATCATTCACTTTTATATCATTTTTGGGACTAACCTATTAACCCAAAGGCCCAGTCCAAATTGTTGTTTTTTGCCTATTTCAGGGTTTTGCAGAAAAGGAATATCAAACGGAGTCCAAACGGAATGAAACCTTCGCGAGAGATATTTTTGGAGGAAATCAAGCTCGGGAGTCTTCGGGACCAAGTCAGGGGACGGAGGGCCAGCCCTCGACGGTGGGGGTGCGCCCCCTGCCTCGAGGATGGCCCACATGCCCCCCGGTGCCCTCCTTCTTCCTATATATACCTACGTACCCCAGAAACTTGATACACAGAGAGAAAACCCTAATTCCATCGCCGTAGCTTCTGTTCCCATGGAGATCCCATCTTGGAGCCTGTTCCGGGAGGGGGATCCATCACGGAGGCATTCATCATCATCATCATCGCCCTCACCATGACTTGTGAGTAGTTTACCATAGACCTTCGGGTCCATAACTATTATCTAGATGGCTTCTTCTCTCTCTCTCTGGATCTCAATACAAAGTTCTCCTCGGTCTTCGAGGATATCTATTCGATGTAATCTCTTTATCTGGTGTGTTTGCGGAGGTCCGGTGAATTGTGAGTTTATGATCAAGGTTATCTATGAAAGATATTTGGTTCTTCTCTGAACTTTTTGTGTGTGCTCATAATATCCTTGAAAGTCTCTTCGAATTATTTGTTTGGTTTGGCCTACTAGATCTATAGTTCTTGCAATGGGAGAAGTGCTTGGCTTTGAGTTCAATCTTGCGGTGTCCTTTCCCAGTGACAGTAGGGGCAGCAAGGCACGTATTGAATTGTTGCCATCGAGGATAAAAGGATGGGTTTTCATCATATTGCTTGAGTTTATCCCTGTACATCATGTCATCTTTCTTAAGGCGTTACTCTGTTCTTATGAACTCAATACACTAGATGCATGCTGGATAGCGATCGATGTGTGGAGTAATAGTAGTAGATGCATAATCGTTTCGGTCTACTTGTCTCGGATGTGATGCCTATATACAATGATCATGCCTAGATAGTCTCATAATTATTCGCTTTTCTATCATTTTCTCGACAGTAATTTTTTTACCCGCCGTAGAATACCGCTATGATGAGAGAAGCCACCAAAGAAAACTATGGCCCCCAGGTCTATTCTCAACATATCAATTTACATCCACTTTACTTTTCTTTCTTTTATTTGCTGTTTTATTAAACCGAAAATACCAAAAATATAATTATCATCTCTATCAGATCTCACTTTCATAAGTGACCGTAAAGGGATTGACAACCCCTTATCGCGTTGGCAGCGAAGTTCTTATTTGTTTGTGCAGGTGCGAGGGACTAGCGCGTGGTCTCCTACTGGATTGATACCTTGGTTCTCAAAAACCGAGGGAAATACTTATGCTAATGTGCTGCATCTCCCTTTCTTCTTCGAGGGAATACAATGCAAGCTCAAGAGGTAGCAGGGGCATCCCAAAGCTTAGTTGGTTGCTCATTTTTGGATAATATCTTGGGATGCCGGGCATACCCAAGATTAGGCTCTTCTATCCTTCCATCATCCATCGTGAGATCCGTTAGTATAAGAAAGCAAACCACTACTATAACTGTTGTATCAAACAAATTCATATTTTGTTTTTGTATTATATCTACTATATTCCAACTTTCCTATGGCAAAAACTCATCAATGAAAACCATAAAGCCATCAAAATAAGCACACAACACAAAGAAAACATAATCTGTCACACTACAAAAAAAGACACATCCGTGACATTTTCGGCCGAACGAAATTTTTTTCTGTCATACTTATGACACTTCTATGATAATAAATGTGACAAAACATGGTATCATCATAGATGTGGTGGGGTCCTACTTCTATGACAAAAAATCATGACAGAAAATGGGCTTTTCATCCTGGGCAGGCCGGAGATGCAGCTGCATGACATTCTTTGGGCCGTCCATGACAGAAAAAATCATGGTAGAAGCGAGGGCGAGGAAAATATCGGGGTGTTCCCGGTTACGGTGGGTGGTCGGGGCCGAGCGATGCGCGTTTCTCTCGTACATGCACGCGCGTGGGTGCGAGGCGTTGGGCTCTAACTGAACCCGTGCGAGTCGTTTGGCTGTAACTGAACCTGAGCGATTGCACTGCAGGCTGCGCGTTACTGAACCCGAGCGATCGATCGATGGCTGTTAACTGAACCCGATCGAGCGATTACTTCGCTATTGCTGCTAATGGAAGCCAATCGATGCTGCCTCTCCATGAACAGTGAGCATTGCTGGGGGGGTTTGGATGAACAGTTCCCGGTGGGGGTGGCTGAACAGGACCACGTGGTGTTGCTTCTGGATGAACAGGACCTCGTTCGATCGAGCCGGTTGGGGCTGCATGAACAGGACCCCGTGGAGGGCTGCATGAACAGGACCACCCCATGGAGGGTTGCATGAATAGTAGATGGTAGAGGGCTGGATGAATAGTAGCCCGTGGAGGGGTGGTCGAACAGGAGCCCGTGGAGAGGGCTGGTGGAACAGTAGCTGGTGAAGTAGCACACGATGGAGGCTGAACAGTCGCAGGTGGAGGCTAGAGGAGATCGACGGTGGATGAACAGTAGCCCGTGGAGGCTAGAGGGAGTCGACGGTGGTGATGAACAGTATCCCGTGGAGTCCCGTTTTGCGGTACGCCACACCCCTCTCGATGAACAGGACCCCCGTTTCAACCATAGCACTCCAACACAAATCCGTTTCCTCCGTTTTGCGGTACGCCACACCCCTCCTGATGAACAGGACCCCTGTTTCTACCGTAGCGCTCCAACACAAGTCCGTTTCCTCCGTTTTGCGGTACGCTACACCCCTCCCGATCAACAGGACCCCCGTTTCGACCGTAGGAGGTCCGTTTCCTCCGTTTTGCGATACGCCAAACCCCTCCAGATGAACATGATCCCGTTTCGAACGTGACCGGTCGTACACAAGGTTGTTTCCTCCGTTCTGCGGTATGCTAGGCCACGTTTCCATCAATTGTTCCGTCCAAGCCCTCCTGATGAACCCTACGACGCATTCCGTTCCGACCCAGACGGTTGGCTCCCCATGAACATGACGACGATGTTGTTTCTCCGTTCCGACCCAGCCATGTACACGAGCCCTGGCCGTACGTATGCGCGAGTAGGCGTTGGAGACCCTGCCCGTATGTATGTACGTGGCTGTATTTTCTTTCTTGCACACTGGCCAGTGTACGTACGAGTACATGCTACGTGCGCGCTTCTACCATGACACGTGCGCGCCTCTACATCGACCAGTATGTACATACATGTTCGCGACCAGAATGACAACGCTACGTACGCTTGGACCAGGTGGGTCCCGACTGTCAGGCACTTCCTTGCGTGCGAAGATGTAGCTGGTGGGTCCCAGAAGTCAGATGAGAATCATTTTTTTTTGCCCGGACGCACTTCCTTGCGTGCGAAGATGTAGCTGGTGGGTCCCAGCTGTCAGGGGGAAATGTTTTTATGCAAAATACGGTGGCCTGTCCGATGGGTCCCTGATGTCAGGTGGAGAAATAATTATTTTGCGCGTAATAAGGAGGCACTTCCTTGCTGCGGCCGTGGACCCAGCTGTCAGCCTCTCCATGTACAGTCCACGTCCCATGCAAAGTCGTTCCTTGACCATGTTGACCACGTCGCGCCAAGAGCACCAGGGCGGTGGACGACGGCGAGGCCTAGGAAGGGGACGAGGCGGAGCCAGGGAAGACGCGGCAGTGGAAGCCCGTGCGGAGAGGAGTACAAGGGTTCACTAGTTCGGCTGCGGTGTTAGGCTGTCGTCGATGCAAATAACAGGGGGTGTGGGTTAGTAGAGGGATGGCCTGGCCAGCGTTGGTCGTTGACCATGTTGACCAGATGCATGTCCACTTCATATACATGTCGGTCGTTGACCACGTTGACCAGGACGCTCCGAGAGCACCAGGGCGTTGGACGACGACGAGGCCTAGGACGGGAATGACACGGAGGCAGGGAAGACTCGGCAGTTGTTTCCCACACGGAGGGGAGTACGACTGTACGAGGATTTACTGGTTCGTCTACCGTTGCCGGAGAATAACAGCAGGTGTGGGTGAGTAAAGGGATGCCTAGGCCAGCGATGGGAGTACGGTGGGGCGGTGAGGCCAATGCGGCAGCACAGCCGGTCGCAGGGAGGAGAGAGCAGGCAGTCCCGCCAGTGCTTGTTTGAGCGGCTGGAGCAGGAAGTGCAGAGATTGAAGAAGCACGACGGCCATTGGATGGACATCCAATAGTCACTGCTAGTGCGTCAACCTTTTTGTAGGAACGCCTCAAATCTGTGGACAACATCATACAACCCATCTGCCATTATTAATAATAATTTACAGCCCATTTTCTAATTCTTAAGGTTTTTTTGGAGCCCATATTCTTTTTGTTAGCATTACAGCCCATGTTGTGGCCACGGTTAAAAAATTATACAAATTTTTTCATATTTCGGTGCGGTCCGAACTGTTTTTAATCCCGAAATTTTGAGTCACATTCAAACTGATTTTAAAAATAAATGTATATCAATATAAAATACAATAAATTGTCCACGCATAAAAATCAATCCAATTTAAAATCTCAAATTAAAAAAAAGAAATTTGAAACTAATTGCCGGTTTGATGTGTTTTAAAAATGTATAACCCATTTCTCATTACAGATAGGCCATTTTCTCGGCCAGCCGAATGAAGCTCTCCTCGTCTTGAAAGATTTGCAGCCCAACAGGCCTGACTAAGCGACTTACTTGGCAAATCACAAACAAATTGGGCTGTGGCCGTGGACCCAGCTGCGGCCGTGGAACCAGCTGTCAGCCTCTCCACGTACAGTACTCTTCCGATGGATGTCGGTCGTTGACCACATTGACCACGCCGCGCCGAGAGCACCAAGGCGATGGACGACGGCGAGGCCTAGGAAGGGGACGACGCGGATCCAGGGAAAATGCGGCAGTGGATGCCCACGCGAAGACGAGTATGAGGGTTCACTGGTTCGGCTGCGGTGTGAGCCTGCCGTCGCCGCAGAATAACAGGGGTGTGGGTGAGTGGCGGGATGGCCTAGCCAGCGGTGGGAGTAGTATGGGGGCGGTGAGGCCTCCGCGGTAGCACAGCTGGCCACGGGAGGCAGGAGCAGGCGGCACGACCGGCGCTGCTTTGGGCAGCTAGAGCAAGAAGACCACATGTTGAAGAAGCACTATGGCCGTTGGATGGACATCGTACGGTCACTGGAGCTAGAATCGTTCATATTGACTAACTTGACAAAGCCCTCTGTCCCCATCAACTTAGTAGGCCCACAAGTCTGCCACCCACTATGGTGGGTCCCAGCTAGCAGGGGGGTATTCATGTTTTTGTGCGTCATAAGGAGGCACTTCCTTGCGTGCGAAGATATAGGTGGCGGGTCTGACCTGTCAACGGGGGGAGGTTTTTCGCAAAATACAGAAGCCCTTCCCGTGGGTCCGAGCTGTCAGGTGGAGATTCATTCTTTTGCGCGTAATAAGGAGGCATTTCCTTGGGTGCGGCCATGGACCCAGCTGTCAGCCTCTCCACGTATAGTCCGCTTCCGACGGATGTCGTTCATTGACCACGTTGACTAGGCCGCGCCGAGAGCACCATGGCGGTGGACGACGGCGAGGGCTTGGAAGGGAACGACACAGAGCCAGGGAAGACTCGACAGTTGTTTCCCACGCGGAGGAGTACGAGGGTTTACTGGTTCGTCTGCCGTCCCTGGAGAAAAGCGCAGGTGTGGGTGAGTAGAGAGATCGCTAGGCCAGCGATGGAGTATGGTGGGGCGGTGAGGCCTGCGCGGCAGCACAGCCGGCCGTGGGGAGGAAAGTACAGGCAGTCCCGCCGGTGCTTTTTTGAGCGGATGGAGCAGGAAGACTAGAGAAAGAAGAAGCACGACGGCCGTTGGATGGACATCCAAAAGTCACTTCTTGTGCGTCAACCTTTTTTTAGGAAAGCCTCAAATCTATGGAAAACATCAAAAAGCCCATCTGCCATTATTTCTAATAATTCTTAAGGTTTTTTTGGAGCCCATATTCTTTTTGTTAGCATTACAGCCCATGTTGTGGCCACGGTTAAAAAATTGTACGAAATTTTGCATATTTCGATGCTGTCCAAACTGTTTTTATCCTGAAATTTTGAGTCACATTCAAACTGATTTTGAAAAGAAATGTATATCAATATAAAATTCAACAAATTGTCCACGCATAAAAATGAATGCAATTTAAATCTCGAAATGAAAAAAAGAAATTTGAAACTAATTGCCGGTTTGATGTGTTTTAAGAATGTACATCCCATTTCTCAATACTGATAGGCCATTTTCTTGCCGAATGAAGCTCTCCTCGTCTTGAAAGATTTGCAGCCTAATAGGGCTGACAAAGTGACTTACTTGGCATATAACAAAAAAAACTACTCTAGCCATTTTCAGAAAGAAAGAAAAAACTACTGGGCTTGTCTGTGGTAAATATAAAAGAGAAGGCTGTCTAGACAGGCCAGAGTGCCCTGCACAGCCCAGTTCACACCCTGCTTCCGTCTCAAAAACAAATTAGATAAATGCCACTCCAATTATGGCAATTCATAAAAATGCCACTGCAATTTCCATTCTTTGAAAAATGACACTACAATTTTTGCAAACTTTGGAAAACGCCACTACAATTTGCAAACGTTGAAAAACGCCACTCCAGACTTCGAAAAATGCCACTGGAAAAGGCATGAAATGGCATTTTTCAAAGTTTGGAAATTGAAGTGGCATTTCTCAAAAACACCAGATTTGGAGTGGCATTTATCAAATTAACCCAAAACAAAAATAATTGGGCAAGTTGCTGGGTCCCTAATGTTAGCTGCTCGTGGTGCAATTCTCTCGTTTATTGACTACGTTGACAATGGCATGGGACCCAGATGTCAGAAATCCATTAGAAGGAGCCATTTTTTATTGGCTTGAAATAAGGAGGCACTTGCTTGCGTACTGCCATAACCTTGGCGGGACCCTCCTGTCATCCTCTTCACGTACAATCATTTCCTGATTGTGTATGCGTCAACTTGGTAGGCCCACAAGTCAGCCTCTAAACCCGTGGAGGACAAATACAACCCATTTAAAAAATAACAGCCCATTCCTTACATTCAAACGGAAAGTTCAACATTCAGAGCAAAGTAATAGGACTGATCCACATATAGAGTACTGAACTTCCACGTTGACAACCATCATAACCAAGCTAATTATCTACTCCCACTAATACTCCAGTAGCGTACAAGTACTCAATTACTGTTAGCTAACTAGGCGCTACCAGCCACCATCTACGGTACACACTAAACGCGACACCGGCGTCCTCCGCCTCACCTCGGACTTGCTAGAGGAGCGATAGGGCGCGTTGCTCGCACACGTTGGCCCTTTCCATGCCAGCGTGGTCCACCGAAGCTTCGGCTTCTAAACGGGAAACCAACTTGACGAGCTGGTAGTAAAAATCGGCGTCGAGAACATGTGCGTGCCCGACAGCCTCCAGGGCTATTTGTCGGGCGCCGGCCTCCACGTAGTTGTCCCAGTTGTGGGCGCTCTGCTTGCGACTCGGAGCGTCGGTGCGCTGCTGCTCCATGTCCCGCTGGCGGCGCAAATCGGCGATACGCTGCTCCTCCGCAAAGCGGTCGCGCTCCAACCACTCCTGCTCCTCTGCCAGGCAGTTGTGCTCCAACAAGTCTTCGATCTCCGCATTGCCATTTAAAGACCGATAGAATGCCTCCTCCCTTCATCTACCTTCCGGTGAAAAACCGAACACTAGTTCCGGCGGTGACAGCCTCCGGCCTTGCCTATCGCGGACGTGGCGAGAGCGAGGATAAGTGGCGCACGACGTCGGGCCGGTGGGAGATTATGAGGATAGGGCGAGTTGGGACACGGTGGCACCATAGCAGGCTGGGAAACAGTACTTATACACGGAAGGTAGCGCGACGGTCATCGGAATTCAATGCATTATTAAGCAGGCATTGCTTAGCGCGCCAGCTTGCCGTGGAAAACTAGAGAAACTGAAATTCTGACTGTGCCGTCTCGTCCCGTCCGTGCTGCGTCGCACGCCAGCATGACGGTCAAACGAGTGCACTCGAATCATCTCCCTCCTTGTCAATAATGATTCCACGGATTTAAAAGGCCTGCACCAATTAAAGCACATCTTTTTTGCATCAATTAGCTGACTTAATTACGGTCGGCTCCATGCAGGCACTCAAAATCGCTCGCAGCCAGTACGCCTAGCCGCATGCAACGAGTCGCAGCTGAGGGCATTAGTTGAAGAACTTTAGCTGGGATATAATGCATTTAGCTAGGAGATAAGGCATTTGCAAACTCGAATCATACAGATGAGGTACTCCCTCCTTGTCAAAAATCATTCCACCACTCATCATCTACCTTGGTTGGTGAGATTTTTGAATTAAGCCCTGCAAATCTAAAAGGAGGTAGTACGTGCGTGATCCGCTATTTATTTGTCTAGGATCGAGTAGGTCCTTTTTTGAATTGAGCCTTGCAAACCGGAAAGGAGGTAGTACGTGCGTGATCCGCTATTTATCCGTGAAGGATCAAGTAGGTCGGATGGTGTACGTGTACGCTCGCATTAACTGATGAACATTCACTAGGAGATAAGGCATTTGCGAACATTTTTACTGGCGATTTCTTCAGATTCGCATGGCATTTTCTTCAGAGCAGCTTGTCAGTTTCTTCAGAGGTAGGCATTTTTATTCAAAAAACTGCCACTTCGGATCTTGCGTCGCAACTAAAACTGCCAGGAGCGCATTAGTAGGCTAGCTAGTGATCGATCAGTAGCTTGTAAACACTGAGCGGACAGATATAAGGAAGTATTAATGCATCTCAATGATTCAAAGATCATATAAAAATATGTAGCTCCAAAAGCAAAGATCAGCCACAACTAAAACAAACTAGTACGATTCCCATACATAAGATCAACATGTTAATGCATCTCAATGAGTCACAGATCATATACAAATATGTAGCTCAAAAAGCAAATATCTAGAAAAAACATATGTTGTTCCTACTAACATGGATGCTTCTCTTGGCCAACATTCAGTATAGACTGAAAGACAAATATGTTTGTGAAGTCTACAATTCCTCTTGCAAACGTAAGTGGTTTCACCAACAGCTGGAACCATCAGAATGAACCACAAATGATGGAGGAACATCCACTTCAATATGATTTGGTCTTCTCTCGATCACACGGCGAGACAAATTTCGGAATACAAACTTTAACTTAGGAAAAATGATGCCCATTGTATAATCCGACCAAAGCAATGAACCACCTAGTGTTGGCTAATAAATAGTACAGTGCTACTTTTCTGCAGTCCATGAAGTGACTATCCAATCTTTCTGTGTCTATTTCAAATGGCACTCCATGCAGTGACAATACTATTCTCTTATGCAGTTCAACCAAAATTGCGGTCACTTTGTGTGTTTGCCAAATAGCAACGGGCAGACATCTTTGTCTGCACAAATATCAAGCAGCTAGTAAACATATACCCCACCGTGTATTTTCGGTTTAAACATGTCTCTTCCACTTAACATCTGTCATGTTTTGCACTAGACAATTTGATACATTCATGTTTTGCCCTGGACAATTTCATACTGAATTGATTTACTTGTTCAGAGCACAAATTTAGCGCCTATTCTTCATAAGACCAAGGATATCCATGTTCGCGGTGATGGAAGAGGTGAAATCGATACAACCGAAATTGAGCATCCAATCATTGAATCATGTCATGCACCTCCAATGTAGGTCCACCCTGCTAATAAATTCACATGTAAACCACTAGTATTACTATATAATGATAGTATGGAAGGAGTAGCAAGATAGTAGCAAACCATGTACCTTCTTAATGAACAACTCATAGTGCCACCAATTGGATATATAGGTTTGGAAGAAAACATGCTCCTAATTTTGAACCAGTTGGACAGTTCCACTAAAATCGAGCATCCCTATTTGCATAGATATTGAAAGTGTGATCACTATAAAAGTGGCAATAATTGAAGCATAGACTCACAAATATAAGCATTCCAATTTCTTAATGGGAAAAGATTTCTATAAGCTCTAGCACTGGAATATTTCTATAAGAATTAACAATACAAAATGTGATGGTAACAAGTTTCAGCACTGGTGTACTAGATGTGCAAGAGCATTAAACCAAATACAAAAGTCTGAAGGTAACTAGCATTATTGACTAATGACAGTATTAAAAAATGGAAAACCATGTACCTTCAAGGTAAATATCATTTCGAACTCGGGTGAACATGAAAAGTTGCTATCCTAATCTTAACAAAGGTGTGGCTAGCTTTACTGGCAGTATTTGAGTGAACTCTACACCCTGTGTACCAATGCTGAAACTTGTTGCACAGCTAGTATACCAATGCTGAAACTTGTTGCTCAGGGAAAAATTTCCACACCTTATTTATGTC
The DNA here is from genome assembly GCA_902687465.1 of Secale cereale. Taxonomy (NCBI): domain Eukaryota; kingdom Viridiplantae; phylum Streptophyta; class Magnoliopsida; order Poales; family Poaceae; genus Secale; species Secale cereale. Next base: position 209,758,912 of record LR738712.1, read on the forward strand.
GATATGCTAATGCAACACCATTCAAATAGTACATATATACACTAATCCACTGGTTAGTGGAACAATGGAGTATTTTTTTTATTACGATGTAGAGTATAATGGTTTTACTGAACTAATCTCCATTAGCCAGCACTTGAAGATTTCTATAAGCATTAACAATACCAAATGTAAAGGTAATAAGTTTCAGCATTGGTATACTAGCTAGCAACAACATTAAACCAAATACAAAATTCTGAATGTAACTAGCATTATTAACAATAGAAAATTTTGAACTAATGATTTTTTTTTGCAAATCATGTACCTTGAAGGTATATATCATTCCGAACTCGAGAAGACATGAAAATTGCTATCCCAATCTTGATATTCGATTAAACATAAAACTTGACCAATAGAATCAAGGAGAACATCCGGATAAGGAGGTGCCCACTCTTGACCTTTCCTCTTGCCTTCATAATTTTTTGTGCAGTTTAACCAAAATAAAATGACATCAGCGCCTTGGTATTTTGGTGACACTGTACAAAAAAATTGACTTATCTCATGAAAGTGAGGTATGTAATCTATAAGCATTAACAGTGCAAAAATCTGAAGGTAGTAACAAGTTTCATCGTTGGTATACTTGCTGTGCAACAACATTAGAATGCCTTAGCTGAAAAATCTTTAATAAATCCACAATCAACAGCTAACCCTGAAATAATCCAGATACATTAAATGGCATTGCTTAAATTTATCGGTGGCATTAGACTGAGTGCGGCATTAGTTAAATGTGGCATCACTTTAGCAGTAGCATTGGTTGACTTTACCGCTGGCGTTATACTAAAAGCAAAAAAGTGGCAATAAGAGCATGGGAGGCCCATTCGGATAGCGGGCGCACTAGTATGATGTACATGCACGGACGCATAGAGTGGTGAGGGAGGTATGGTTGCCCACAGAAACAAATATCCAGGTAGCATATGTGGATTACGTCCCATTTTTGTTATGTTCAGCCACCTTTTTCCTATGTGAGGACAACAAACCGATCGACTTGGTCATTCTCTATTGTGTTATCATGCCTTTCTACCCTTCTTCAACCAAGAGACACGAGACTCGTTCCTTAGCTACCGATTTCCCCTTTTCAACCTAGATGCTGGTTCGATGCCTACTCTCTTGGACAGTACAGTCTCCCTTCCTTTCCTTATTCAACCCAGACATGGATTAGTCTGCATGAAGTAGGGTTTCCTTTAATAGTGCAAATTAAGGTTTTCTTCTGCGTGACCAACAGAGCAGAGGATAGCAAATTGGGAAGATGGTGGAGTGCAAAGAGATCCACATGCAGCGATGTAGCAGATGGGGCAATAGAACGAGGGCATGGTTCGAAAAGAGGTAGCATACCTTGTCGGGGTTTTGGTGCGACATATGCCAAAGGATGGCTTATCATGCATGGGTACAAATAGAACATCGCTGGGCTCTGGAAGCGGGATAAAGAGGTACTTAGGACGCCTATGAATCTTACCCAGGTTCGGGGCTCTCCGTGGAGATAACACCCCTAGTCCTGCTCTGCGGGGGCTCCGCGTCATGACTAATGTCAGTATGCTAGCTACAAGGTTGCTCCTTGAGCTATATCGTCTAGAGGAAGAAGAAGGGCAAGGCTAGCTCTCTATCTTTTCTCTAGGGAATGCGGGTTGTCGCTAGGGTTTCTCCCTATCGGTCTATCTCTCTCTACGTGTCCCCTTCTTCTTCTTTGGGTCCAACCCCTCCACATGGAGGACCCTGGGGGTTTATATAGGCCTACCCCCAGAAGTACAATGGTAATCTAGGCGGAACGTCCCCGAGCTGTCAGCATCTTCGGGTGCCGGCCTTTCCGCCTGTTTGCTGGGACCCGCCGTCTGCGGGCCCTCGTGATTGCCGTTCATAAGGGCGCTCTTCTGCTGACGGCAGCATCGTCAGGTGGGGAATGGCTACAATGCCGCCGCCTCCTGCCGTACACTGCTACAATGTCCTATCTTGTCATCTTGATGGGGATCAGACTCCCAGGGCATGGTTAGCCGCCTTCCACCAGGCAGCCCGTCCCCAAGGCCGCCTGCCAAGGGTCGCTTGCTTCTTGTTCACCCACTGGCCGGTGGGGCCAGCCTCCTGCTGGCCCTGCCGCCTACGGGTAGTGGATCATGGCGTCCACTGACCGGGGCAAGGTCATTGGCAGCATGGCTACAGTGATACGCCGCTTAAGGAGTGTCTGTAAGATACGCTTTCACTGTAGCGACGCCCTTATAGATCCTCTAAGGACATTCTCAACTGTAGCCACGCCTTGGTCTTGTCGTCGTTCCCCAGCACACGTCCCGAGGGGGAAGCGTGGGGCCGTCTTCTGGATGCTGGGCATGAGGCTGCCGCCTGTCCAGGCCCCGCCGCCTGCGGGCATGAGGCTCCTGGGCATTGCTGCCCCAGGAGGCGGCCCGATGAGCAGGCAGCCGGAGGGTGACAGGCGGCCCCCAACTGTTTTGAAATACCATGGGTGGTCAATGAGGACACCCGTGGTCAATATCTCCGACAGTAGTCCCTGAAGCAGGTGGAACTCTGTGGTTGCGATCGGGGCTGCGGGATTCCAGCAGCTTCCCACTCCAAGTAAGGTTTGGTGGTGTTCCTTGTCCGTCCTCTTGAAAGGGCCAGCTTCTGGCAGCCGGGCCTCTGGAAAGGGCCGGCTTCTGGCAGCCGGGCCTCTATCTCCTAATCTTTGGGGAGAAGATATCGCCTAGATGGCGGGCTATTGTGTGGGACTGCCGCCCGCATGCGGTGTTCCATGTGTCATCGCCCCGTCAAGTTAGCCTGCCAACCCACGCGCGCGACGGGACGTAGAAACGGGCTGGGGCCCGCCACTACAGGGCCTTGATCCGCGCATGGATCTATTGTGGTTGAGGCAATCGATTGCCCTCCCACGTGCATTAAATGCGTGCAGATTAGGCGCGAAAAAGGTGGGGGTCGTATAGGGCGTGGAGCAGTTAATCCCACACCCTCGCCCCCTCGGCTTCGTCGCCCCGAGCCTATAAGTAGGCCCCCCCGGGGGGGGGGGGGGGCAGTGCCGCTCGCGCACACACCCTCGCAGCATTCTCTTCTTCCTCCTTGCTCTCTCGCGCACCTCGCCATCGCCGCTCGCAGCGCTCCATCAGAGCGAGCTCTTGCCTCGAGCCATGGCCGCAGAGGCGCATGCCCACCTCTCTAGCGAGTGGGACAGTAGCGAGGTCCTTGACGAGCGCATCTTCTACCTCCGCCGTGTGCGACGATTTCCCTCCGCTGACAAGGTTGCCGTGCGCCTGGCGCGGACGAAGGAAATCAGGCCGGTGTCGTGGTTTGGCGAGCGGGTCATCTTCCGCTCGCACTTCCCTTGCGGCCTCGGGCTCCCCGCTAGCGTCTTCTTCCGTTCCTTCCTCGAGTTCTTCAACATACAGCCTCAACACCTCACGCCGAACACGGTGGTGACGCTATCCGCCTTCGTCGTCCACTGTGAGGGGTACCTCGGGATACTCCCCACAATCGAGCTGTGTACCGAGCTCTTCTATCTGAAGCTCGGTACCGCGATCCAGGGTGTGGTGGCCCAGTGCGGTTGGTGTATCGCGGTGAAGTGCAGCGGGGCCAAGAACTACTTCCCGCCTCCTACTCTTGTGTACTCGGTGAAGGAGTGGCAAAAGATGTATTTCTACGTCTCGAACGTCGACCCAGCGCACGACTTCATCGGTCTGCCGGACTTTGCACCCGGCCCGCCTGCCGAGCCCCGCGCCTGTTGGAAGTCCCGGCCCGTCTCCCTCACACAAGGGGCCTCCATCGCCGTGCGGCGCTTCCGGGAGATGAGGGACAATGAGGGCCTGGTATTCTTGGACCTTCTGCTCACCTTTGCGGAGCGCCGGGTGCTGCCGCTGCAGTCCCGCCCACATCTGATTTGAGATATGAGCGGGCGCCGGGACCCGAGCCAGACCTGCACCAAGTAGATGCCATACAAGGAGGTGTCTCTTTTAGTGAACTACATCTCCAACTGCAAGCTCTCCGACTCGGGCTGGGCATTTGGCAAGCCGCCATCCAGCCACAACAACCCGCCGCCTACGGTGAGCTCCCTCTTTCCTTCTTCTTGTTTCCTTCCTCCGCATGTCCCAGCCACCTGACCCTTGTGCCGCCTGCAGATCTTCCCCAGCCAGCCAGAGCCGTGCTCCGACCAGCCGGGCTACCCACTGCTACCAGACCGCTCCTGGAGCGTCACGAGCGACCCCGATCTAGTGGCTGCCGCCATGGAGGAAGAGGAGGTGACAGGCGGCGGGGGCAAGCCAGCAGACGGCCCGTAAGGAGGCGGCGTCGAGAACTGGTCGGATGATGACGAGCAGGAGGAGGAAGGACCGCTTCGTGTTCGAGAGGCGAACCGGCTTGAGCGCGGCAGACACCTGGAGGCGCCGTCAACTGCAGCCGGCGCCGTGAAACGCCGGTCCTCTGCCGGGCCGACTGGCTGCAAGCTCAAGAAGCTCAAGCTCTCTACCGCCGCTACCAAATGCATGGAGGCAGCGCCAATGCAGCCCTTCCTAGGGTCCCCAAGCCCCGGCCGGCCGTGTCCACGTAAGTGCCGCATTCTCTTTTCTCTGTATTTGTTCTAATTTTTCGCCCCCTTCATGGCTGATTTTGCTGTATTCTCGGGAATGCCCGAACAGTGCGCCGCTTACTCTCTCACGGGCACCTGTGGGCTTTGTAGTTGGGGGCACGGATGCCCCTCCTACGCCGCGCCGCGTGGACCCTGCCCCCGCGCTCTGGGAGGCAACGGAAAGGAATGCCCGAGAGGCGCGTGAAGAGCGGGAGGCCGCGGCCCTCGAGCAGGCGAAGGCCGACGCCGCAGCCTAGGCAGAGGCCGAGGCAGCCACCAAGGCCCGAGCGAATGCCGCTGCTGAAGCCCAGGAATAGAAGGCAGGCCTCCAGCAGCCGGCGGACCACGCCAACCCCCAGGACACGGGCCCTCTGGAGCCGTCCGTCCAAGTGCCGGCTGCTGACGAGCAGCCGACTCTCGACAAGGAGGGGGACGGCCGCGTCGCCATGGAGGCGGAAGCAACCCCTCCCACTCCGCCCACTGGGACGCAGGATAGCTGGACCGTGGGAGCAGAGGTGCTGCCGGCAGAAGGCGTGATGGTGGCAGGCCCACTGCCGACCCATCGAGTCCCCGCCCGTCCGTGTCCTGCGAGGGCGGCCTCAGCGCCATGGCAAGTAGAGGTCGGCACCACCAGCTCGTCGTCACCAGATAACGAGGCCACCAGCGCAGTGCCGCCGGGCTGGATGCCCGGTGGTGGTGGCGTGCTGAATGTTGCGTCGCGAGACGTCCTTGACCGCTTCAACTCTCTAGGCGAGGTCGTGCAAACGGTCTTGTGGGAGTTCCTGGCCACGCTAACCTCTGTCCGGGTATGTTGATTCCTCGCTTATGTTTTTATTTCTTCAATTTCTTCTGTGGGGGCGCCTCAGCGCACCCACTTCGTGTAGTCCACGAGTTCCGAGTCGGCTGCTGAGCAGGCGGCTTGGAACTCCAAGGTATTACTTTGTGGGCTTACTCGTTTCTTGCTGCGGGATTACCACAATCTTCGAGTGGCGGCCTTCAACTCCCAGTGTCAGGAGATGGCTCAACAGAGGGCTGCCTTGGCCGAAAGCAAGGGTAAGTGTCTTCTTTTCGTCCTTGCAGGGGCACGTCAGCGCACCCGCTAGGTGTAGTCCCCAAGTTCCAGGCCGGCTGCTGAGCAGGCTGCCTGAAATTTCAAGGTTGTCTTGTCTGCTTGCTGGTGCTGACGCTCCTTCTTCTTTCTTGCTAGCAACCGCGACCGACCTCCGCAATCAGCTGGGCGGGGTCCAGGCCGAGCTCGCCGCCAAGGAGCAGGAGCGCAGCCTTGCCGCCCAGGACCGTGACCGCCTGGCTAAGGAACTGGCAGACCAGGCGGTGACACACAAGGTGGATCTCGGGAAGCTGGCGGACGCAGAGGAACTCCTTCGGGCCGAGTTCAAGACTGAACTCTCAAACTGGGCCGAGAAGGAGGCGGCCTTGCAGGACGGCTACGGGGCCATTGCGGACATGGTCGATGGTAAGCTGCCTCACCTGCTTTCACGTTCTTGTCGTGTGCTGATGTCTACTACGCACCCTTCTTCTTGTAGACGTTGTTGGGCCTCCAAGTGCAGAGGTTTGTAGGACAGTAGCAAATTTTCCTCAAGTGGATGACCTAAGATTTATCAATCCGTGGGAGGCGTAGGATGAAGATGGTCTCTCTTAAGCAACCCTGCAACCAAACAACAAAGATTCTCTTGTGTCCCCAACACATCCAATACAATGGTAAATTGTATAGGTGCACTAGTTCGGCGAAGAGATGGTGATACAAGTGCAATATGGATGGTAGATATAGGTTTTTGTAAACTGAAAATATAAAAGCAGCAAGGTAGCAAGTGGTAAACGTGAGCATAAACGGTGTTCCAATGATAGTAGGCAAGGCCTAGGGTTCATACTTTCACTAGTGCAAGTTCTCTCAACAAGGATAACATAATTGGATCATATTACTAGCCCTCAACATGCAACAAAGAGTCACTCCGAAGTCACTAATAGCAGAGAACAAACGAAGAGATTATGGTAGGGTACGAAACCACCTCAAAGTTATTCTTTCTGATCGATCTATTCAAGAGTCCGTCGTAACGTTCAATCGATCATAGAGTTCATGCTAGAATAACACCTTAAGACACAAATCAACCAAAACCCTAATGTCACCTAGATACCTGATAACCCTCAACCGTAAGGGATCGAGATAGTCTTCACGGGTAAGAATAACCCAATTTATTGATTCGACACACGGGGAGCCAAAAAGTATTTATAAGCTTTGACAGTTGAGTTGTCAATTCAACCGCACCTGAAATATACTTACTTGCAACAAAAGATAAGTGGTAACAGTGATATGATAGTGATGATAGTAATAGTAAAAGTAAACAGCAAAAGTAAATAGCAGTAGTAAATGGCAAAATTAGCAACTAGTGACAAGCAGGATTTAAAACACTGTAGGCTAGGGAGATGGATGGTTGGGCGCTGCATGGATGAGATAGATTTAACTTGGGGCACGACACACGGAAAAGTAATGATCATCTAGGCAAATATCAAACATTAGGCATGTATCCCGTAGGTAGTTGTACGTGCTTGCAATAAGAACTTGCACAACATCTTTTTTCCTACCATCCCGCTACGAACGGGGCCAAAAGGAACTTATGGATATTAAGGTGCTCCTGTCAAAGAGCACCGAAACAAAGCAATGAACTCAATGGATACATGTAATCCTCAAACTACGGACCATCCCCTTTGGTGTCCCAAGCTGTCACTTTTGGGATCGCCAGTTCCGGACCGTAACAGGTGCAAACAACTCATAGATAGGATCACGAACACAAATATATTCATGCAAACACATATGGTTCAGATCTGAAATCATGGCACTCGGGCCCTAGGTGTCAAACATTAAGAATAACAAGTTGTAGCAAAGATGATAAACACCATACTAGATGATAGGCAACATGCCCCCAACAATCTGACGAACTATTACATGACCTAACTCATCCAATCCCTACCACCCCCTTCGCCTACAGCAAGGGAATTACTCACACATGAAGGGGGAAGTCATGGAGAGATGATGAAGTGATGATGATGATGACGATGGCGACGATCTCCCCTCTCCGGAGGCCAAATCAGCCTCTAGATTAGCCCTCCCGAAGAAGAACAGAGGGTGGCGGCGGCTTCGCGACGAAAAACAGCGAAAGGACTTCCGATCTAGGATTTCTGCGTCGGGAGGAAAAATACGGGCTAAAGTAGGGCACCAGGGGGTGTGGGCCCCACCCAGGTGCCCCCCCGGTGCGGCCCAGGGGGGGCGCGCCCACAGGGCGCCTGGGCACCGCCTGGCCCCCCTCTGGCCCCACTTCTGTCATTTGGTTTCCTCGGGTGCGCGGATTTTTCATGGATTTTTCTAAGACGCTTAAAAATCCGTTTTCCTGCACACAAATAAACCATACAGGCAGCTCTACTGAAAACAGCGTCAGTCCAGGTTAGTTTAGTCCAAATCCTGCAAAAATGAGGTCAAAACAATATCAAAAGTGTTTGGAAAAGTAGATACGTTTGAGACGTATCAACTCCCCCAAGCTTAGCATATTGCTTGTCCTCAACCAATTCAGTTCAACGAACTGGACGCGACAAAGAAAACTTTGACAAACTCTTTTGCTTCATTAGATGTATATAAGCATGTACTACGAAAAGAGTTCAGCAAGTATTAAAACAGTACTTATGAGAACAATTCAAGGAGCAATCCTCCTTCCGAGTGACCAGTCACAAATAATTAAGGGTAAACAATATATTACCGAAAATCAAGACAAGATCACATTGCACGTAGCTTGAGCATATTAAGGTGGTATCTCGCTAGCCTCCATGAGTGAAGCAAAACATAAATGCAGAGACTCCTCCATAGTTTTAAAGGAGACTAGAGCTAAGGATTTCAGAATAAATCATATCACAAGTATGCAGAAGACAATGTAATACTTTGGGACAATGCACATTACACTCAGAATGACAATTATGCTCTCCTAGTCAGTGCTTTGAAGAAAGAAGATGAGACTCTCGAACCATGGCTTTTACTGGCAAAGTTGAAAACCCGTTATCGGAAACAAAAACTAAACATGTACCAGAGCTCTTTGTTTTAAAAAACAGAAGTAAATATGTTTTTGAGAGGTGCATAATTCGTCAACGAATGCTAGCAGATAACTCAATCACTTTTTAAGCCAGACAAGTTTCGAGGAACGGCTCCCGCTTGAGGACGATCACATCCTCTTAATCTCCTTTGTTTATCACTGCCAAAGTTTTCTGATTTCTCATGAACAAAGCGTGAAGAAGGGTTCGTTTGTTATATTATATTTTTGAGCCGGGCGCACTCAATGGCAGTTCCTTTTCATATTAGTGGTTCGCACATTATACATGCAATCCAGGGGTGAAACTTGTCCATCTTAAAGGGATCATGAATTAACTACTACTTCCTCATGAGCTACAACATAGGCACAAAAAGAGAAATGCTTTAGATTAATTTCGAGATGGTACATGAAAGTCTTCGTTAGGAATGGCAGGTAAATACCATGTATAGGAAGGTATAGTGGACTCATATGGCATAACAGGTTTAAAGGTTTTGGATGCACAAGCAGTCATTCCGCTTAGTACGGGTGGAGGTTTAGCAAAAGACTGGGAAGCGACTAACTAGAGAGCAATAACGTTCATAATCATGCAGAGCGACAAAGCAACATTGAATCGGGCATGAAAGTGATATAACTATTCTAAAACTCAAAGATCGTCAAGGCAAAGTAGACTTTTTAGTCGTAAACATGTGTAAGCATGTGCCAAGTCAATGCAAAAATCCTCTAAAGGGAAATACCACCTTAGTATGCCAGACTATGAACAGCGCAATGCATGTAGATCATTTCAATAACACATTATGTACTCTAGTTATTCATTACTAGCCACAGGCAAAGCATGAACCACTGAAAAAGCATTGCAAACATAGCACTATGTCGCTACAAGCTGGTCTCTAGATCATAAGTACAAGCATATGTACAAAAGTAGAAACAATAAGAGTTCGTACCGGTCTTCCTTGTTGCTTCCTTTCAGTCGATCTTCGTCATTACTGCTTGTCACTTGCACGATCGAACGTAGGAAATATAATCAAATGCCATCACGGACTCGAGCTGATCTCTGAAAACAAAGCAAACTAAAGAGAGAAAGGAAATCTTTTTGGGTTTCTTTTTTAAAGGTTGAATAAAAGCAAAAGAAAGAGAAAATCTTTTTGTTGTTTTTGCAAAGAGAGAAACAAAGAAGAACGGGCAAAAACTTCGAAAAGATCAAAGCGAATAAAACGGATAATACAATGAAAAAGTGAGAAGGGCACGTACTCCCCCAAGCTTAGGATTTTGGCCTAAGTTGGTAGCAGCTACTGCCCCCAGGAGCCTCCTGCTCCAAGGGTATGGTGGTGAGACCAAGGGTTGTAGAAGGATGATGGTGCGTACACCGAACTCCTCGAAGTCTCCCACGAGGAAGGTTCCGAGCGCCAAACAGAGGAAGACCCTTCACCAAACTCGGTGGCGGTCTCATCCTGAAAATGTGGTATCTCACCGTGCCTCTCCTCGTCGGGCACAACCCCCTCCATGGGGTTATGGAAATGATGATGGACCATGAACTCATCGAACTGGACAACATCAAAGGACCATCCGTTCCTGCGAGAAAAATCAAACAAAAGAGGTGCAGGTAGACGGATCTCGCGTTCCACGGTAGTTCCGAAACGCAAGATATAAACAAGGTTATCAAGCTCAGAACCCATGGTAACAAACTTATGCCTTTTCATAGCAGCAAGATCAAAGCTTAAATAAGCAAAAGGAGTATCATCAGGGTGTGGGGTGCCTCCAAGATGCTCTAAGATGAGCGTGGCATAAATGCCACCATATAAGTCCCCCTTGTTACCGTTCATAGCAAGGCATCGAGCAATTAAGGTACCAATGTTATAATCAGACCTCCCTGAGAGGGCTGCTGCCAGGATAGCAATATCCGGAGCAGAAATGATGCTCGTGTTGTCACGAGCTAACACCCCTCTAGCAATATAATAGGCAAAATACCTGAGGTGAGGAAACAAGATAATGGAGATCTTCGACCGATGAATATCCCTCGTACCCATGCTGCAGAGAGAGTTGATGACTGTTTTCAGCTCAGAGGGCTGAGTGGCCATCCTTGCCGTCCTCCCAGCGTTCGTCACACCTATTACTTCACAAAAATTTCCCAAAGTCATGGTGATAAGATCATTATAAATTTTAAACTTAATAGCACCTGATTCAGGATTATATCTAAAACTGTTAATGAAAATGGAGGTGCGTCTTTGATACTGAGCAACACGGCTGGTGACGAGCCGTGTCAAACCTGCATTAGCACAAATATTATAAAACTCATCCTTGATTCCCGCAGCTTCCATGAATTCGTCACATGGATATGTCATCGCACGTGCTGGACTTGTGTCTTCCAACAACTCCAGGGGCACATGATCTTCATTATAGCTCACCCTGGCAGTCGATGGTGAAGCTGCAGCTCTAGTGACTCGATCGGAGTGTGTGGGCCTCCTCTTCTCAAGCCATCCTTTTGCCCTTCCTAACAAACTCATTTCTGAAAAAAAATTATGATTTACAAAAACGAGGATTAAAACAAAGTGATCTAAGGCAAACTACTCAACTCACTTGCCCAAGGCATAAACTTGCATCAAAACTTGGAAAACAACTTTCTACACATGCATGCAAGCTCATCTCTACAGCACCAAGAACTACTAAATACTCACAAATGAGGCCACCAATCAAAAATCTAATTGGAGGGGTGGAGGAGTCACATACCAGGGAGTATTTACTCAAAATTTCAGCTCAAATGATGGGCTGTAGAGAGAGATCGAAGAATCGCCCCCAAGAACAGCAAGAACAGCAAGAACAAGACCAGAACTCGGGTTTCTGGAAAAAGAGAGAGAGAGAGAGGGGAAGAAGAAGTACCTGGAGGGGGGTCCCGTGGCCCCCAGGCGCCCTGTGGGCGCGGCCAGGGGCTGGGCCGCGCCAGCTGGCCGCCTGGGCCACTGGTGGCCCCCCCTGGCTGGCCCCAGGACTTTTCGGGTCTCTCCCGTTGTGGAAATTTTTAATATAATTTTTCTGGAATTTTTTTGAAAACTTCACTGTTGAAATTTTTTCGAAGTTCAAAAAGCTGCGAAACTCTCTGAAAACTTGAAGCAGTTAGTAGTATTGTGAAGCTTCAAAAACACAGATACTTGGTACAGCAAATATGACAACACTAAAAACAAATAAAAACATAGAAAGCTCAACTTTTTATCCATATAAAACACGTTCACCATTAAGGTTGATCAAGTCTTACCAACAAACAAGCGGTATATAGAACAAAAAGTCTCACCTCCTACGAAGTAATCACTGAACTTTTACCTTGATGGACATTTTCCCTACCATGATAGTTTTGTATTTGTGAGGCACATGTAGTAGACAGTCCCATTCTCCAATTTTCACGGTCTCGATATTCTCTATAGAGTTGAGGGCATGCCTCCTGTCGGTCTTCTTCGGAAAATATACCGTGTGTTCTTTATCATTCACATGAAAGGTAACCTTCCCTTTGTTGCAATCAATAATAGCACCTGCGGTATTAAGGAAAGGTCTACCAAGAATAATGGACATGCTCCCATCCTCGGGCATGTCAAGCACAACAAAATCAGTAAGAATTAAACAATTAACAACTTCAACTGGAACATCCTCACAAATACCTATCGGAACAGCGGTTGACCTGTCAGCCATCTGAAGGGAGATATCTGTAGGAATTAGTTTCTCTAAAAAAAGCCTCTCGTAAAGAGAGAGAGGCATAACACTCACTCCCGCTCCAAGATAACATAAAGCAGTTTTGACATAATTATTCTTTATGGAGCAAGGAATGGTGGGTATACCTGGATCACCGAGCTTCTCAGGAATCTTTCCGCTGAAAGAATAGTTAGCAAGCATAGTAGATATTGCATCATTAGGAACTTTTCTTTTGTTAGTCACAATATCTTTCATATATTTTGAATAAGGAAGTAACTTAATAGCATCAGTCAAAGAAATTTGAAGAAAAAGAGGTTTAATCCATTCACAAAACTTATTGTAATGCTCTTCTTCTTTAGATTTGATGGACTTACCTGGAAAGGGCCGTGGTTTCTGTACCCATGGTTCTTTCTCCTTCCCATGTTTTCTTGCGATGAAGTCTTCTTTAGTGTACCTCTTACGTTTGTCAGGTGCTTCTTCTTCTCGAACTTCAGGCGGATCAATCTTCTCATTATCATTACCTTCAGGTTCAGCACCGTCTTCAGTCTCAGCATCGGAAATAGATACACTGTTGGGATCAATAGCTGGCTCTTTATCTGCAATAGGATCACTAGAATTGTCAGTCTCTTTATGTTTCTTTTTCTTATTTGGAGAGACAACAATTTCTTCTTCCTGCATTTGAGAATCTTGCTCGATTCTCTTCGGATGTCCCTCTGGATAAAGAGGATCTTGAGTACTAGTTCCTCCTCGGGTCTTAATCCCAAAAGCCTGCAATTTATCTTGTTTGGCATTGTTACCAAGCAAATCTCTTTGCACATTAGAAATTTGATCAAGCTGAGTTTGAACCATATGAAAATGCTTCACAAGACATTGAACATCATTAACTATTCTATCTAAAACACCAAGCAACTTTTTGATAGCAAGGGAATTATCATGCAACTGACATTCTATCCTCTCATTAAAATGATTCTGTTTCATAATAAAATTATCAAACTCATGTAAACATTGATCAGGAGGTTTACCATGAGGGATGTCACTTGCGTTGAAATCTAAAAGAGAGTGTACCTCTACCATAGGAGGGTGAGTTGTAGGCTCACAAAGCTTCTCAATAGGGGGTAGATTCTTCACATCTTCAGCTTTAATACCTTTCTCTTTAATAGACTTCTTTGCTTCTCGCATATCCTCGGGGCTTAGAACAAATATGCCCCTCTTCTTTGTTGGTGGAGGTGGTTCAGGGATGGACCAATCTTCATGGTTCTTGGCAATTCTACCCATTAAATCTTCCGCGTCGTCCGGTGTTCTTTTCCTGAAAACACAACCAGCACAACTGTCCAGATAGGACCTAGATTCATCAATTAGACCAGCATAGAATATATCAATTAATTCATTCTTAGGAACTCCATGTCCTGGTCTAGCCTGAATCAAACCACAGTACCTCCCCCAAGCTTTAGGGAAGGACTCATCCTGCGACTATTTAAAGTTATAAATTCTTTGTAAAGCAGCATGTTGCATATGAGCAGGAATGTACTTGTCAACAAAAGAGTGAGCTAAGTCCTGAGGACTCTTAATAGAACCGCATGGGAGTGAATCATACCATGCTTTAGCACCTTCCTTCAAGGAGAAAGGAAGAAGCTTGGTCACATAAAAGTAGCGTATCTTCTCATCTGTGGTAAACAGGCTACCTAGCTCACCAAGTTTAGTTAGGTGTGCAATAGCATCATCATTTTCTCTGCCATAAAAGGGGTCAGCTTCAACCATAGGTATAAATGAAAGATCAACAGAGAAATCAAAATCAGGATCATCAATGCATATAGGAGATGTAGCAAACTCAGGATTAGGAACGGTTTTGTTTTTCAAAGAGTGTTTTTCAAATATTTTCTTTATAGTTTCAGGGTCAGAACCGGCAAACTCTGTCAGTTCCCTGCATAAATCTTCATCAAGTATATAGTAATCATCATCAAGGAGCCTCTCCTGGAGTTTACTCAAATCAGGATAATCATAAGTTTCACCAATAGGATAGCGAGTAACAGGAAGTTCAATTCCATATTTTTCAGCAGCAGCAGTAATTTGTTTCTCAAGAGCACAACCAAGTGAACTAATATCATCATCAAAAGTAGTAGAAGCATCATCAAGTGTATCAGACATAGTAACAGATTCAGTAGGAGCATCATGTGGTGGTGGTGAGGCGAACTTACTCATGACAGAAGGTGAATCAAGTGTAGCACTAGTGCTCAGAGCAGTACCTGTTCTTGTAGTGGATCGTAAGATCGGAACCTTGGGGTCTCCTTTCTTACCCATAGTGAATAAAGTTCAGCAGGTAGGATACCTCAAGTAGACTTGTAAATATTGCTATGCTCCCCGGCAACGGTGCCAGAAAACGGTACTTGATAACCGTCAACCGTAAGGGATCGAGATAGTCTTCGCGGGTAAGAATAACCCAATTTATTGATTCGACACACGGGGAGCCAAAGAGTATTTATAAGCTTTAACAGATGAGTTGTCAATTCAACCGCACCTGAAATATACTAACTTGCGACAAAAGATAAGTGGTAACAGTGATATGATAGTGATGATAGTAATAGTAAAAGTAAACAGCAAAAGTAAATAGCAGTAGTAAATGGCAAAAGTAGCAACTAGTGACAAGCAAGGTTTAAAATACTGTAGGCTAGGGAGATGGATGGTTGGGCGTTGCATGGATGAGATAGTTTCTAACTCGGGGCACGGCACACGGAAAAGTAATGATCATCTAGGCAAATATCAAACATTAGGCATGTATCTCGTAGGTAGTTGTACGTGCTTGCAATAAGAAGTTGCACAACATCTTTTGTCCTACCATCCCGCTACGAACGGGGCCAAAAGGAATAATTGATACTAAGGTGCTCCTGTCAAAGAGCACCGGAATAAAGCAATGAACTCAATGGATACATGTAATCCTCAAACTACGGACCATCCCCTTTGGTGTCCCAAGCTGTCACTTTTGGGATCGCCGGTTCCGAACCGTAACAGGTGCATACAACTCATAGATAGGATCAAGAACACAAATATATTCATGCAAACACATATGGTTCAGATCTGAAATCATGGCACTCGGGCCCTAAGTGTCAAGCATTAAGAATAACAAGTTGTAGCAAAGATGATAAACACCATACTAGATGATAGGCAACATGCCCCCAACAATCTGACGAACTATTACATGATCTAACTCATCCAATCCCTACCATCCCCTTCGCCTACTGCAAGGGAATTACTCACACATGAAGGGGGAAGTCATGGAGAGATGATGAAGTGGTGATGATGATGACGATGGCGACGATCTCCCCTCTCCGGAGGCTAAATCAGCCTCCAGATTAGCCCTCCCGAAGAAGAACAGAGGGTGGCAGCTGCTCCGCGACGAAAAACAGCGAAAGGACTTCCGATCTGGGATTTCTGCGTCGGGAGGAAAAATACGGGCTAAAGTAGGGCACCAGGGGGTGTGGGCCCCACCCAGGCGCCCCCCCGGCGCGGCCCAGGGGGGGGGGGGGCGCGCCCATAGGGCGCCTGGGCACCCCCTGGCCCCCCTCTGGCCCTACTTCTGGCATTTGGTTTCCTTGGGTGCGTGGATTATTCGTGGATTTTTCTGATATGCTTAAAAATCCGTTTTCCTGCACACAAATAAACCATACAGGCAGCTCTGCTGAAAACAACGTCAGTACGGGTTAGTTTAGTCCAAATCATGCAAGAATGAGGTCAAAACAATATCAAAAGTGTTTGGAAAAGTAGATATGTTTGAGACATATCAGGGTCCCATTGTTTCTCAAAATAAAGTAGATATCACGACACATATTATCATTAGCTATAAAATTGGTGAAGTAGGTTTGCATTACACGGGCGCTTCAACTCCTTGCCAGAGTCATCCCTTTTGCATGCTCTTGGCTTCTACGCATCGACGAGGTAGTAGGCATCATTGCCTAGTACCTTGCTGATGATGAATGGTCCTTCCCAAGGGGCTGAGAGCTTGTGTTCGCCAGTTGTTCGTTGGATCAGCCGGAGCACAAGATCCCCCATGCGGAAGGAGTGTGGCCTGACTCGCCGACTGTGGTATCGACGGAGACCCTGCTGGTAGATGGGGAATTGGCGGAGTGCTACCAGCTGGGCCTCCTCCAGTAGGTCCACTCCGTCTTCTCGTGCTTCTCTTGCTTTCGCTTTTGTGTACATAGTGACACGAGGCGAGTCAAACTCAACATCTGTTGGGATGACGGCCTCGGCCCCATAGACAAGGAAGAAGGGAGTGAAGCCGGTTGACTTGTTCAGAGTTGTCCCGAGGCTCCAGAGGACAGACGGCAACTCCTCGATCCAGCAGCCGGCCAATCGCTCCAAAGGCTCGACCAGCCGGGGTTTGAGGTCGGACAAGATAAGGCCGTTTGCACGCTCAACCTGGCCGTTTGACTGCGGGTGGGTAATGGACGCTAAGTCCAGTCGGATGCCCTGTGTTGCACATAAATGGTCCAATGCACCTTTGGCAAAGTTTGTGCCGTTGTCGCTGATGATGCTGTGTGGTATGCCATACCGGACTGTGATATCTGCGATGAAGGTCACAACAGTTGGGCCATTGAGTTTCTGGATTGGCTTCGCCTCGATCCACATGGTGAACTTGTCCACGGCCACAAGAAAATTGGTCAAACCACCGCGAGCTGTCTTGAAAGGACCCACCATGCCCAGTCCCCAAACTGCAAAGAGCCAAGTGATCAGAATGGTCTTGAGTGCAAAAGCCGGCAAGTGTTGCTTGGAGCTGAAGCGCTGGCAGCCATTACACTTCTTGACTAAATCTTTGGCGTCGTCCAAAGCAGTCGGCAGAAGAAACCCTGGCGGAAGGCTTTGGCGACGAGGGATCTTGAGGTCGCATGGTGGCCGCACTCCCCCTGATGAATATCTCTCAAAATGGCCAGACTCTTTTCTGTTTCCACGCAGTGCTGGAAGATGCTGGTTGCACTTCGTCTGACAAGCTCCCTGTTAATTATTGTATATGCTGAAGCTCGGCGTTGAACCTGCCATGCCAAGGTTTCGTCTGCTGGCAACTCTCTTCTGAGCAGAAAATTGAGGATTGGCTATGCCCAAGACGGTGCTGAGACTCCTGTTACTTCTTCCACTGAAACCAGGGTGGTTGGGCCGGGAGGTGGAGGGCTGGGGTGAGCCGCCTGTTGTGATTCTGAAGTTCCCAGGCCAGCTGCAGCAGTCCCAGGGCCGTTTTCTGAAGTCCCCGGGCTAGGTGCCGGTGCAGCAGTCCCTAGGCCGTCCGCTGGACCTAAAGCTTCTTGGCCACCTGCTAGAGCAGTCCTCGGGCCAGCCGCAGTAGTCCCCAGGCTGTCTGCCCCGGGATCGGCTGGCATGAAGATTGATTCTGACTCTAGTGACGCCTTGATAGACGGCTTGCGCAAGCATTGGAGGGACACACCGGCTGGTATTGCTTGGTGGGTGGAGCCAATTCGTGCCAAGGAGTCGGCTTGCTCGTTGTCGGCTCGTGGCACGTGGAGGAACTCGCAGCCGTCTAAGTGCCCGCTGATCTATTGGACAAGGAAACGGTAACTTGCCATGTTTGCGTCCTTGGCGTCCTAGTCCCCAGAGGACTACTGGACAACTAAATCTGAGTCACCATAGCACAACACCCGGCGGATGCCAATCTCTTTGGCCATCCGGAGCCCGTGAATGAGTGCCTCATACTCGGCCACATTGTTGGAGGCGGTAAAGTGGATTTGTAGGGTGTACTTGAGCTTGTCGCCCTTGGGAGAGGTGAGGACGACGCCGGATCCCAAGCCAGTCCGCATCTTTGATCCATCAAAGTGCATTCGCCAATGGGTTGAATCTGGAGGAGGTGGCAGGTACTGGGTCTCGGCCTAGTCGACGAGGAATCGGCCAGCGCCTATGATTTGATGATGGTGCGGGGCTGGTAGAAGATGGAAAAGGGTGCCAGCTCAATAGCCCACTTTGCCACTTGGCCTGAAGCATCTTGGTTTACCATGATCTCAGCAAGCGGGGCCGTGCACAGGACCGTGATCGGATGCTCTTGGAAGTACTGTTTGAGTTTCTTGCGGCGAAGTACATGCCATAGCACATCCTCTGGTAGTGGGGGCACTTCTACTTGGAGACTGATAGCACCTCGTTCAAGTAGTAGACGAGCCTATGGACAGTCAAGGCCCTGCCGTCTTCTGGGCGCTCGACCACAATGACAATGTTGACCACCCGGCTGGTGGCGGCTATGTAAAGGAACATGGGTTCCTTGTCTGTTGGCGCCGCCACGACAGGCGGCATGGACATCACTTTCTTGAGCTGTTGGAAGGCTTCATCTGCCTTGTCGTTCCACTCAAAGGAAGTGGTCTTCTTCATTAGTTGGTACAGGGGGAGTGCCTTTTTGCCCAACCGGCTAATGAATCGGCTGAGCGTTGCCAGGCACCCGGTGAACTTCTGGACGCCCCGTATGCGAGTTGGCATTTCCATTCTCTCAATGGCCTTGATCTTCGCGGGGTTGCACTCGAGGCCGCATTTAGATACCAGAAAACCAAGGAGCTGGCCTGCTGGTACCCCGAAGACGCATTTCTCCGGGTTTAGCTTGATCTGAAAGCGGCGCAGGTTTTTGAAGGTCTCTTGGAGGTCCTCCAAAAGAGTTCCCCTCTTCTCCAAATGGCGTGAGGAAGGTGGTCGGTCGGATCAAGTTTGATCTGGTGGTACCCGGAATAGGCATCAAGGAATAACAGCAGCTCGCATCTGACAGTGGAGTCAATCACTTGGTCTATTCACAGCAGAGCAAACGGATCTTTAGGGCAAGCTTTGTTGAGGCTGGTGTAATCAATGCACATGCGCCATTTGTTGTTCTTCTTCAACACTAGGACAGGGTTGGAGAGCCACTCTGGGTAGAACGCTTCCATAATGAATCCGGCCGCTAGCAGACGGGCGACCTCTTCTACGACAACTCTTCTTTTTTCTTCAGATAGGCGGCGGAGTGGCTGCCGGATAGGCTTTGCGTCTTCTCTCACATGTAGCTTGTGCTCGGCGAAGTCCGTCGGGACACCCAACATGTCTTTGGGGGACCATGCAAAGATGTCCCGATTCTCACGGAGGAAATCGACGAGCTCGCTTTCCTATTTGCTGTCTAGGTTTGACCCAATGACGGCAAATCGCTCTGGGTGAGACGGGTCCAAAGGAATCTTCTTTGTCTCCTTGGCCGACTGAAACGAGTCTTGCGGCTCCGCCTCCATGGGATCAGATGGTACGGCTGGCTGCTCACCAACCATTGCAACCAACCGTTCCAGGCGGCGCGTCTCTTCAGCTACGACAAGGGACTCGGCCAGCCGGCTGCTAGCAGCCGGGCACGCGACAGACTTCTCATAGTCCCCAACAATGGTGATTTTTCCTTTGGGACCCGACATCTTCATCTTGAAGTAGGCGTAATGGGGTACTGCCATGAACTTTGGAAGAGCTGGCCGGCCCAATAACATGTGATAAGGGCTTTCCAGGTTCAGCACTTCAAACTAGACCGCGTCCCACCGGAAATGCTTCTTGTCACCAAACAGGACACCAATCTTGGCCTTGCCGATTGGTGAGCAAGAGAGGCCGGGGACGATGCCGTGGAACACGGTCCTGGTAGGCTGAAGCTGCTTCTCGTTGATGCCCAGCTTCTCCAGGGTGTCACGGTACATGATGTCGATGCTGCTGCCGCCATCTACCAGCACTCGAGAGAAACGACAGGCCCGCCTGTCGGTGGAGAGAGTTGCATCCATGACCAAGGCGTAAGCTCCTGGTGAAGGCATGACAACTGGGTGATCCTCACGTCTCTAGCTGATGGGCCTTTCGGACCAGTACATGAATTCTGGGTCTTCGGCGGCAATGGTGTTGACTTCTTTGCGCTGCTGGTGCCGGCTATGCCTATCGTCCGCCTGGCTCATGAAGATGACATAGGCTCCGTTCTCTTCTGGTAATTCGTCCTGGACCTGGCCGCCTGGGCGAGCAGCCGGTGGTTCTGGCGGCAGAGCCGCCTGCCCAGCAGGTGGTGGTGGTAGAGCTTCCCCTCTGGCAATCCGCGTGAGCCAGTTGCACTTTCGTGTGGTGTGATTGGAGGTCTTTGCGCCACTGTGAAACTTACAGGGAGCATCCAGAGCTTGATCAGAGGAGAAGGCGGGCTGCCAGGCCGGCTTGCCGCCCCTCTGGCGTTTGGGACTTGTCTGAGCTTCTGGCTAATGGCCATCAACTGCTGCCACCAGCCGGCTGCTAGAAGTCGGCGGGTGGGCCTTGCGCTTGTGATTAGTCTGCTGCTGGCACCGACTGGATTCTCCAGCCGGCGTTCTAGGAGCCGGTGGAGTCATCTTTCCGGAGGCACCCACGTGCAGCTCGGACTTCATGGAGAAATCAACGATGACATACTTATCTGCTATGCTTAGCAGCTCGTCCAATGTGGTGGGCTCGTCGCAGAGGAGCTTGTGCTTGAGCAAGGTGCCTTCTCTGCAACCGGCCATGAAATACTCGATGGGTTGTACCTCGTGCACTCCTTTGCAAGAGTTGTGCAGCTCTGCCGAACGCGTCAAGTAATCACGAGTGGACTTGTTCGGACCTTGGACACATAAGGAGAGCGGGCGCGGCTTGGGAGGCCGCTTGTAGGTGTTAGTGAAGTTGCGAGTGAAGACGTCAGTGAAGTCCAACCAGCTGTTGATGTTGTTGGGTTTGAGGCTGTTCAACCATGTCCGGGCCGTGCCCTGGAGCATGAGTCGCACATATTTCACCACAACGCGCTTGTTTCCAGTTGCTATGCTGACGGCTGTGAAGTAGTCCACCAGCCAGTCCTCCGGCTTCACCGATCCATTGTACTTGGGGGTGTCTCTTTGGAAGTGAGAAACCCTTGGGAAAAGGCTCATTGCGGATGCGGGGGCCGAAGCAAGCTGGGCCGAGGGTATCTTTTTCTTCGACCGCCTGGGACCGGGCCAGTCGGTCCAAGCGGTGGCGGGCATCATTCTCCCCAACTCCCTCGCGGCGGCCCAAGCGGCCACCAAGAGAAGGATGGTCGACAGGCGGCGGAGACACACACCTCTCCCAGCGAGGAGGAGGCGTGCGCTCATCTCGCCACTCTACAGCCTTTGGGCCGCCGTCTTGATCGCGCTTGATGGTGATGCGAGTCTGTTTGCTGCGGCTAGCAGCCGGCTCCGAGTCACGCTGGCATGAGTGCCGACTGTTGGTGAGCGGGACGTGGCCCCTTGCTCCCGCCGAGGAGGGCGGTTATCTGATTGTGCGCCGTCCTCCAAGGCTCGGCGACGGGCTTCCTGCTGCATGGCAGCCGCGTCGAGGAGCTGCTGGACGTGCTGAGTTTTGCAGCGAAGTTCGTCTCCCTCTAAGTGGCTTAGCTCGTCAGCTGCCGCCTGGGCAGCCCTTGGGTTCTCCGACGTGGTGGGGTATACTAGCCATGGGGCCCCTAGCATGTCGGCCAGCACCTCACCGCGTCCTCGAACGGCACTGGCTCAGCTCAGCTCGCCAGCAGCCGGTGTGCCGCCTATGGCACGGTACATCTCACGGCGATAGTCCTCGGTGAGGCGCTGGGAGGCGGCTAGCTTGTTGTTGTTGTCGAGGAGCGAGACACGGCGCGCCTCCAGCGCCGCGCCGTCCATTCACACGGCGATGGGGACGGAAAGGTTGTGCATGGCCGCCTGGAGCGGGTCTTGGCCAGACCCGCCGGAAGGCTCGTCGTGGTCGGTGGTCAGCACCTCCGTGATGGTGCTGACACCACTGCCGCAGGATGTAATGGGGAGGGGATCATCGATGATCACCACATCCTAGGGGAAGGAATCGGTGGATGCCGCGTCGAGGTCGACGATCATGTCGACTGGTGGATCAGAGGAGCCCACGTACTCCATGTCGGAGGCGCGCTCGTCGACGATGTGGAGCTAGTCTAGGAGCTCAATGAGGCAGCTCTCCAAGGCAACTGGCTCTTCGACCGGAGAGGGCTCTTCGTGAAGGTGGACGCCGACGAGGAGGTCGGCGAGTCCGCTCGCGGCGCATGCGGCCTCAGCGCCGCGAAGCATCATGGCATCCACGCCTGCAGGCGAGCCGGGCTGGCTGTGCTCGCCAGGGAGGAACAAAGTTCCCGTCTAGAACATGTCTTCGGACGACGGTGCACCTTGCCCCACGGTGGGCGCCAAATGTCGGGGTTTTGGTGCGACATATGCCAAAGGATGGCTTATCATGCATGGGGACAATAGAATGTCGCCGGGCCCTAGAAGCGGGATAAGGCGGTACTTAGGACGCCTACCAATCTTACGCAAGTTCTGGGCTCTCCGTTGAGATAACACCCCTAGTCCTGCTCTGCGGGGGCTCCGCATCATGACTAATGTCAGTATGGTAGCTACAAGGTTGCTCCTTGACCTGTATCATCTAGAGTAAGAAGAACAGCAGGGCTAGCTCTCTATCTTATCTCTAGGGAATGTGGGTTGTCGCTAGGGTTTCACCCTATCTGTCTATCTCTCTCTTCGTGTCTCCCTTCTTCTTCTTCGGGTCCAACCCCTCCACATGGAGGACCCTGGGGGGTTTATATAGGCCTACCCCCAGGGGTACAATGTTAATCTAGGCGGAACGCCCCCCTAGCTGTCAGCATCTTCTGGGACCCGCCGTCTGCGGGCCCTCGTGATTGCCTTTCACTGTGGGTGCTCTTCTGCTGACCGCGGCATCGTTAGGAGGGGAATGGCTACAGTGCCGCCGCCTCCTGCTGTACACTACTACCACGTCCTGTCTTGTTATCATGATGGTGTTCAGACTCCCAGGGCACGATTAGCCGCCTGCCACCAGGCGGCCCGTCCCCCAGGCCGCCTGCCAAGGGTTGCTTGCTTCTTGTTCACCCACTGGCCGGTGGGGCCAGCCGCCTGCTGGCCCTGCCGCCTGCGGGTAGTGGATCATGGCGTCCTCTGACTCGGGCTAGGTCATTGGCAGCATGGCTACAGTGATACGCCGCTTAAGAAGTGTCCGTAAGATACGACCTCACTGTAGCCACAACCTTATAGATTCTCTAAGGATATGCTCAACTATAGCCACGCCTTGGTCTTGTCGTGGTTCCCCAGGACACGTCCCAAGGGGGAAGCATGGGGCCATCTTCTGGACGCTGGGCACGAGACTGCCGCCTGTCCAGGCCTTGCCGCCTGCTGGCAGCCGGCTCCTAGGCGTTGCTGCCCCAGGAGGCGGCCCGATGAGCAGGCGGCCGGGGGGTGACAAGCGGCCCCCAATTGTTTTGAAATACCATGGGTGGTCAATGAGGACACCCGTGGTCAATATCTCCGACATACCTGAGGGTCGGCGGGAAGTGGCTTCGCTCGTGGTCGTCGTGCTCCGCATGC
Source organism: Secale cereale (assembly GCA_902687465.1). Lineage (NCBI taxonomy): Eukaryota > Viridiplantae > Streptophyta > Magnoliopsida > Poales > Poaceae > Secale > Secale cereale. Next base: position 209,782,605 of record LR738712.1, read on the forward strand.
ACTTCGGCAGCGTGCTTGGGCACGGAGGCCATCCCGTGCGGGCGCTAGGTCTTGGAGGACGGCCATGTCGTCAGTGCGTGACCTTGCTCGTTGACGACGAGTGCGTCAACGCTGCACGTCCTTTTTCTTCCCCGGCGGATCTGTGACCACCGGTGAGGAGGGAGAGAGAGGCCGTCTTTTTTAAATCTGTTGAGAGGGTGATAGTGTGAGAAGCAAGTGGGCAGCCCTTAGCAAGAAAGCTCTCAAGCTCCAGCCTATATATCTTTTTTATATTACTAGTACTAGAGGTGGAGTTGTGGTAGAGTAGTTTATATTTTCTCTGCAAACAGTACCAGTTAGTCGTGCTTCAAAACTGAACGGCACACCATTAAAAAATAATGGTCAATAACTAATGCGGCACCTCGGGCCAACGCGGCCAGATCGCATTTTGCACGAGAAATTACACACCATGTTTCATCGAGATATGGTCCCGTGTACCAGATGAATGACTCCAAGTTCGACCACCATGATGCTAGGTGTGAGCCGAGGAACACTGTTGGAGAGACCCCTCTCATAATTTTACTACATTTGTTGTTTGATTCATAGGATAGAACGCTATAGGATTTTTTCCCTATGTAATCACGTTTTAATTGGCAATCTAGCATCCACTCCAACTTTTATTTCACTTCCTTTGATCCTACGAAGAGAGTACTTGCTCTAAATGATGTGCCGCCGCAAGAGCCGCCTACATTAATTAACCTTGCTCTAAAAAGGTGGACCACCTTTGGCTATAGTAGTATTGTAGGTTAGTAGGTGACCTTGAGCTTGGCTCTTCTCCTCTTCCTGAAGTCGAACAATAATGATGGTACTACTTCTAGCAATCTAACACCAAGTGAACTACTACACGTCCACTGCTTGTAAGCAAAAGTTTATCCTTGTGCTGCGAGCCACCATGCACGTGTTGGCGAGGGAGAAGGCGTAGTAAGCATGCTTCCCGTCATTCTGTGAGTTGACAGGACACATCAAAGTTAGGTATTTATTAGTACTCTCTTCTAAAAGGGCCGACCATGTCCATGGCTACCATCCCGTGCTCTGTCATTGAGTTCATGCACTATTCACGTGCCATCGAGGAGAAAAAATATTGCGTAGTACTAGGTGCCATCGAAGTGCACGACTCACTTACGCACTGCATATCTCCATTTTCTTGCATGACACGCCACCTTGATGCTAGACGTCCCGCGTGTCATGGAGGCATATAGTATGATTTTGTAAAATGGAGGCATATAGATGTCCCGCGTGCCGGGAACAGGATGAACAAAGCTCATGTCTTAAACGAAAGAGTGGAAGAACATAGATTCCCGATGACCGAGAAGGAGCTACAAACCTCGGGGTGGACGTCTGCAATCATAATATTTTATATTATTCAGCGCTAACTAATGCGGCACCTCGGGCCAATGCAGCTAGATCGCCTTTTGCACGAGAAATTACACACCATGTTTCGTTGACATCTGGTTCCATTCCAACATGTCAGTGAGACGACGGCGAGTCCTTTTGTAAAATTTCCGAAAGGACGTGTAGGCCGGGGCGCCTTTCGTGTACCGTGGCAAACTGGCAACCGTCCGCTGACTCTTCCCCTTTCCCTCTCGATTTGGAACTGCTGTCACACGCTCTTCTTCCCTCCTCCATTTGCCTTCACCCTTCCTTCTACCATTGTTTGATCGTCTTCTCCATGGAGGGTACAAGCCGGAAAGGACCCCGTTATTCTTGCCCTGATCTGAATGATGACACAGTGGGGGAACTCATTGATTGGTGCGACGTCATCACCTCAGCTAGCATGGCAGGTTCGTTCAAGAACATTCTCGACTCAACTAATAACATCATTACAAGGAACCCAAGGGTCCAGGAGTGGTTTGCTCTCCCCTATCTACTTCACCGTTACCCTGCTGACCAGCTGGGGGATGAGGGAGGCCTCACCTTGTATAAGTTGATGCCACTTGATAATGATACGTATGATGTTAATATGCCATCGCTAGAGGGCAAGCATTGGGCAGGCACAAATGGAGATTGGGTTCTTTATATTGGGTACAATTGCGAGTGGGAACTTGTGAATGTGTACATTCGTTAGTGGATTCCACTTCCAAAAATCTTTGAGTGCCCTGAGGTTGAGCACAAAAATGATAGACGTACGTTCAAATAAGATCATGGTGACTGTCGTCTATAGAAGATAGCAATTTCTCGAGTTCCCAACCGCTCTTGAAATTACAAGTACTATAAAGTTGGTGCTATCTTCGACAAGCTTGTTGCCGTCCTTCGTGGTTCGATCAGATGGATATTGCTCAAAAATCAGTTTCTATACACGGATGTGTACTGTGATGCAATTGAGTACGAGATGACTATGGTGATGATCACAAGCGTGAGGACGAGCAGGGCCGATATGCTCACTGGCGGCTGGCAACTAATTCCAATGGATCACCACTTCTTGTCTGTATACAGCCCACGCTGATGTTACTACTGAGGGAGCAGGCGTTGTCTCCCATGGTCGCACTCTCTGGACCTATTCCAACACCGGTTGCATGGTATTCGGGATGGATACTAGTGTGCTAGCGCCAACACCTTCTCCCTGGTACAATATTGATAGTCTTGGAGCAAACTCGCTCTTCCTTGGACAAAACTATCCAATGATGGTGAAAGGCAATCCAACTCGTGTTGACACAACGTTACTACCATTTATGAGAAGCAACTGTATCTATACGTCGGACATTGCGGTGGCTCCCTACCCTGGTCGTGATATAGTAGGCCGCTTCAGCAAGGATGACCAGTCCTGCATTGGTCTCGAGATTGACACTAGCTGGCCCTTCCCAGAGAATCACTTGTGGTTCAAAGCAAGCGTTTCCAATGCCGAGGATTGGTTGAGTTGAAGTTCATTTCATTGCTTGTTATTTGTTGTGTGATGAAAACTTTAGTATTTATATTGTATCCTCGTTGTCGTTGTGGCTTGATGACCTGTTGTAGGTATTAAAATGATATGCCTGTGATAAACTTACTAAATTTATGAAAGGCTTTCGAGTCGCTTCTCTGAGTGGGTGCAGGAACGAGGAAAAGAAATATTTTCCGAATACATAATTGTACGTGCATTGCAACAGGTTATCGGCTGAGGCCAATCAACAATAGTACACTATTTGTACTAGCTTCACGTGCTGCACTATCTATACGTCTACGTACGTAATACAACAAGTTTTAAACTTGAAACCAGCCACCCATCCTCACAAAGAAAACTTTTTAACCTAGCACAGACTCCAGGAAATTTGGCCACAGTGTGAGGTGGGTCACATGCTAATGTGTTCGCTATACGTAACCAGCACCTCGAATCCTCGATACTACTAGTATAAGTACTAGGAGTATTAGGGTGGCAAGGGACAGGACAAGCATTCACGTCCAGGAGTACGACACACGCCACCGGCACGATTTCCATCTGAAACCATATTTGTTGGAGTCCGTGCTACAGCAATCTCTTCAACCTCATTGTTTCTCTAACTCAGCCATCGGACGGCGGGCGAGGTGGGGGTTTGCCGACAGTCGGTTTCCTGAACTGTGGTTCCACTTGTAAGGCCAACTCCAACGCACGACCCCAAACGGACCTTCGTTTTTATGTGCGCCGAACGCGCGGACGCATCCCGGCTGCGTACATTTTTGTTTGCAAACACATTTCTTTTTTTTCATCATTGATTTTTTGGTACATGGAAATACATCACAAAAATTCTGACTAGAAAAACAAGAACAACAAGAATACATTTTACAAGATATCCAACTTCCATAACTGCTCCTATAAGGTGGATTAGTGCCTTCTTGATACATTCATTGTTGATCTGCGGAGACTCGATCCTGCGTGCTTCTTTCTTCTTCGAGTGTAAAGAAGTAGACGTGTCTAGACTCTATTCTATCAACAAGTGCACTAGTCTCATCTCTAGCCTCTCTCCTAGCTAAAAGTCCTAGAACATCTACTAAATTGCGCTCTATCAATATATCGTTGTACTCTTCTTCCCAATACCAAAACATGCATCCATTATACACAATAAAATATTAAGTTAGCACAACTAGTTTAATCCGAGAACACAACCGAAGATTTGGTCGAGTTCTTCGTCCTTTTGCCGACACGTGGGACATCTAGCATCCAGGTCGTCTCATGCGAGAAAATAGAGTGGTAGTTGAAGCCAAGTGATGTCCATCTTGGGTTAAACTGTAAGTAGAATCTTACTACTCTTGAGTAACACCAAAAGCAGCCACCAAAGATATCTATTGGATTTGTTTTTCATCACCAGCACGTCGAGGTGAAAGATGTGCAGGTTTAGTGGGTCCTCTTGCGTTTTCACTGACATGTGGGACCGCATATGAGCAAACAAACGATGGGATCTGCGCGTCTGCTGGCTGGCTGAGAAGAGAGATAGAGGAGGGCTGAGCATGGACTCAGGGAAATTTGTTCTACATAACCAACACCTCGATATATAGTGGGATGGCATGGGCCATATCTGGCATTCATGTCTAGCAGTACGGCACACGCCACCCACACGAGTCCCATCCAATACCAATTTTCTTGGAGTCCGTGCTACAACTATCTCTTCTCCCTCCTGTTTTCGCAGCCATCGCGCAGTGGGCGGGGTGGGGGTTTGTCGATAGTCTGTTTGCTCAACTGCGGTCCCACCTGTAAGTGAAAATGCAACACATCATGCATTCCCCCTTGAGCGGCGTGCCAGACCAACTCTGTGGGGGTGCGACGCGAACACGGCAGGCTTTTCCTTTTGAAACTTGTAACTTGTAAAATTTGGTTCTGCCTCATGGCACGACCGATAGATAGAAATAACGATTTTCCCTAGAGTAATGAGAAGTTTGGTTCTGGCGCGGTTCATGCATGGAGTACGTAGGAAAATTATGAAGTTGATGCGAAAGGTAAGATAATTACTAGTACTACCATATACAGCTACATGGATTTGAAGGAAAGATAAAGATACATACGTATCCATCAACGACATTCTCACGCCCTAGTGCACCGGGTCACCAACCGACGTGTGACGAGCAACGGCGTTGGCGGCAAGCTCAACGTGCTTCTGAACAATGCCGACCAAGGTTGCCCTGCGGTCCAAGAAGGCCAGCGTCCTATCGTCCTCCTCTTGCGTGTAGTAGTCCTTGTGGACGATTTGCGTGTAGACGTGGGTGATTATGTCGATGGTGTCTTGCTGCGCCAGCGCTGCACGGCGAGCGCGACCTCAAGGTGGACATTCTTCGGCGCGACGGCAGGCACTCACAGGGCCACCAATGCGTCGAAGAGGTTTTCACCATAGAGGCTATTGAGGGTGGCAGACATCATAGAGCCTGGGCGCGTGGGCTGGAGGCGTACGTCAAGGTCGTCCGCGAGCTTCTTGACGACAGTGAACTTGTCGAGGAAGCCGACGAGGACCTCGTCGAACAAGGAGACGAAGCTGTCCTCCAAGCGGCCCCTCACCCTAGCGTCGTCAAGCACTACCTGGAGACGTTCCTCGATGCCGGGCCACATGCCGATGTCGTGGACCATCTGGCACAGCTGGCTGATGCTCGCGCTCATCGCCTCCATGGGTCTAGCTTCCAGTCCTCGCCCCTCTACTGCACCTGTGTTGAATTCACGTGTGTGTTGGCCATCTAATCGTCGCCCCTATACTGCACCTACCTTTGGCTGTATGACAGGTTGGTAATAACCCACAAATATTGGGGATCGCAACAGTTTTCGAGAGTAAAGTATTCAACCCAAATTTATTGATTCGACACAAGGGGAGCCAAAGAATACTCTTAAGTATTAGGAGCCGAGTTGTCAATTCAACCGCACATGGAAACTTAGTATCTGCAGCAAGATAGATTAGTAGTAAAGTAATATGATAGTGGCGGTAGCAGCAATAAAAGTAACGATAGTGTTTTTGTAGTTTTTGTAATAGTAGCAACAGAAAAGTAAATAAGCAACAAGCAATATGTGAAAAGCTCGTAAGCATCGGATCCGTGATGGGAAATTATGTTGGATGCAATTCATAATGTAGAAGTTATAACCTAGCGTGACACAGAACTAGGTCCAGTTCGTCAATGCAATGTAGGCAAGTATTCCGAATATAGTCATACGTGCTTATGGAAAAGAACTTGCATGACATCTTTTGTTCCACCCTCCCGTGGCAGCGGGGTCCTATTGGAAACTAAGGGATATTAAGGCCTCCTATTAATAGAGTACAGGACCAAAGCATTAACACATAGTGAATACATGATCTCCTCAAACTATGGTCATCACCGGGAGTGCTCCCGATTATTGTCACTTCGGGGTTGCCGGATCATAACACATAGTAGGTGACTATAGACTTGCAAGATAGGATCAAGAACAAACATATATTCATGAAAACATAATAGGTTCAGATCTGAAATCATGGCACTCGGGCCCTAGTGAAAAGCATTTAGCATAGCAAAGTCAGAGCAACTTCAATCTCAGAATATAGTGGATACTAGGGACCAAACCCTAACAAAACTGACTCGATTACATGATAGATCCCATCCAACCCATCACCGTCCAGCAAGCCTACGATGGAATTACTCACGCACGACAGTGAGCATCATGAAATTGGTGATGGAGCAAGGTTGATGATGACGATGGCGACGATCTCCACTCTCCGGAGCCCCGAACGGACTCCAGATCGGCCCTCCCGAGAGAGATTAGGGCTTGGCAGCGGCTCCGTCTCGTAAAAGGCAATAATTCTTTCTCCTTTATTTTTTATCCCCGAAAGTGAATATATAGGATCTGGGGATACGTCGGTGGAGCACCAGGGGGCCAACGAGGCAGGGGTCGCGCCCCCACCCTCATGGACAGGGTGTGGCCTCCCTAGTCTGGATCTTCTTGCAGGTATTTTTTATATTTTCCGAAATAATTCTTTGTGGATTTTCATGTCATTCTGAGAACTTTTTATTTCTGCACAAAAACAACACCATGGCAATTCTGCTGAAAACAGCGTCAGTCCGGGTTAGTTCCATTCAAATCCTGCAAGTTAGAGTCGAAAACAAGGGCAAAAGGGTTTGGAAAAGTAGATACGTTGGAGACGTATCAACTCCCCCAAGCTTAAACCTTTGCTTGTCCTCAAGCAATTCAGTTGATAAACTAAAAGTGATAAAGAAAAACTTTGACAAACTCTGTTTGCTCTTGTTGTTGTAAATATGTATGCCAACATTCAGGTTTTCACCAAGATCATGAACTAACCACACTCACACTAACTTTCAGATCTCAAGTCTACTCACATCAATGGCATAATCAACTAGCGAGCAATAATAATAAACCTCGGATGACAACACTTTCTCAAAACAATAATGATATGATATAACAAGATGGTATCTCACTAGCCCTTTCTGAGACCGCAAAACATAAATGCAGAGCACCTTCAAAGATCAAGGACTGACTAGACATTGTAATTCATGGTAAAAGAGATCCAGTCATGATCATACTCGATGCAAATTAATAGTAATACATGCAAATGAGAGAGGTGCTCTCCTACTGGTGCTCTTTTATAAGAGGATGATGAGTCTGCATAAAAGTAAATAGATAGGCCCTTCGTAGAGGGAAGCAGGGAGTTGTAGAGGTGCGAGAGCTCAATTTTTAAATAGAGGTGAATAATATTTTGAGTGGTATACTTTCATTATCAACATAACAACCAAGAATCTCGATATCTCCCATCCTACGCACATTATAGGCGGTTCCCAAACAGAATGGTAAAGTTTATACTCCCCGAACCACCAACAAGCACACTCCACGGAGTTCTGTTTAATTATTATGATTTTGAGCATGGGATTGGGCATCCCGATTACCAGCCATTTTCTCATGAATGATGAGCGGAGTCCACTCATCGTTTGAATTACCTACCTAGCATGGAAGATATAGATAACCCTAGTTGATACATGAGCTATTCGAGCATACACAACAGAATTTCATTTGAAGGTTTAGAGTTTGGCACAAACAAATTTACTTGGAACGGTAGGGAAATACCGCATAAAGGAAGGTATAGTGGACTCATGTGGAATAACTTTTGGGTTTATGGAAGTGGATGAACAAGCAGTGTTCCCGCTTAGTACAAGTGAAGGCTAGAAAGAGACTGGGAAGCGACTAGCTAGAGAGCAACAACGGTCATGAACATGCATTAAAATTAATCAACAATGAATGCAAGCATGAGTAGGATATAATTCACCATGAACATAAATATCGCGGAGGCTATGTTGATTTTTTCAACTACATGCGTGAACATCATTCAAAGGAGGATACCACCCCATCATACTACATCACAAACATTTTAATATCATGTTGGCATGCAAGATAGACCATTATAAACTCTCAGCTAATTAAGCATGGCATAAGCAGCTATGATGTCTAATTGTCATTGCAAGAATGTTTCATTCATAACAAGCTGAATCAGGAACGATGAACTATCATATTTACAAAAACAAGAGAGGTCGAGTTCATACCAGCTTTTCTCATCTCAGTTGGTTCATCATATATCATCCTTATCGCCTTTCACTCGCACGACCGAACGGTGTGGATAATGATAATACTGCACGTGCATTGGACTAAGCTGGAATTTGCAGACATTTAATACAAGAGAGAAGACAGGGGAATATGGCTCAAGGTTAAATCAACAATAAAGCATATGAGAGCCACTAAGCAATTTCAATCATGGTCTTCTACTCTTAACCCCCAAAGAAAAGAAAAGAAACTATTTACACGGGAAAGCTCCCAACAAGCAAAAGAAGAACAAGAAATCTTATTGGGTTTTCTATTAATTACTACTACAAGGAAAGTAATCTAGCTGGAAGCTACAGCTAATATTTTTTTGTTTTTCTTAAGGTTTTTTCTAGCACACGAGAAAAAGACTAAGGAGAAGAAATGAAATTAAACATGGATGGTACAATGAAGGAGTGTGAGCACCGATAACTAGAATAAGTGTGAACATGAAAGTAAAGTCGGTGAGAAACACGTACTCCCCCAAGCTTAGGCTTTTGGCCTAAGTTGGTCTATGGCCAGGGATCGAAGCTACTGCCTCCAGTTTACTGAGATGTATCCTCTGGTGGCCACTGGTTGGCGAGCTCATCCTGCTCCCACCCATAAACAGACTAACGGTAAGGATCAAGTGGTGGCTCAGGCTCAGGCTCTGAAGCTTGTGCCTGGCCTTGGTACTTGTAGAAGGCATCTGATGTAATGAGGTATATGCATGTGGAAAGATCAAACAAAGATGGTGCAGGCAAGGTAACAATTTCATAGTATATTTCATCAAACCTTAATTTATAATTAAGCAACCTATTCTTGTCTTTAACAATAAAATCATGAGCCACCATGCTCTTGTAGTATAGATAAACAGGGGCAAGTAATTTTTCTTCCTTCTCATGATGCCTAATAGGTATTCTAAAATGTTCAGCAAGGCGAGAAGCAAAGATGTCTCCAAAGACAGGCCCCTTTGAGCGGTTCAGACTCAGTCGTTTAGCAACGACGACACCCAAGCTAAAAGTTGTGTCTTGAAACAAAGCATGGCGTAAAATGACAATATCAGGGGCACTAAGATTCCCACTGTTCCCGCGACCTAGTAAACATCTACTAGCAAATAAAGCAAAGTAACATAGAACAGGGAAGTGTATACTAGTGATTCTTGCCACTGAGACTTGTCTAGTTTCCCCTACAGCTATCATGTCAATAAACCCTTCAACGTCTTCACGACGTGGTTCATCAAGTCTACCTCCAAAGGGTATCTTACATATTTCACAAAATTCTAAAAGTGATATCTCCTTAATCACATCATATAAACAAAACTCCGCCGTAGGTGGTGTTTTCTTAGCATGAAAATGAAAACTTTTTGTGAAAATATTGGTGAGTAAGAGATACTGTTCACACTGGTCGTGGAGGAAGTCGGCGAGACCTGCATTATTTGCCAACCAATAAAAGTCTTTGTAAATCCCGGCGGACATCATGAAATCATTACAAGGCCATTCGCACGGTCTAACTTCCACCATGCGAGGAAGATTATATTTGGGTTTCTTATTTTCTTCTTTCTTCTTCTCCTTTGATCTCTTACTAGAGGAGCCCCTCAACAATCTCTTTATCATTTTCCTTTTCTGAAAATTTCTGAAATTTTTAGTAACTCAAAATAAAAGTTAACCAAACTCAATAAGATTAATAGCAACAACTCCTACTAGTCGCTAGGGACTATATCATGCATTAGAACTACTTGGGACCAAGAAAATTTGACATGCAAGCTCAAGAACAAGGTCACCACAGCAACATAAATTTGCAATAAATAAAGCACTAGAACAAAAACTAATTGGACCAATGGAGGAGTCACATACCAATGACCAATCTCCCCAAACAGTATGGTGAATGGTGCTTTGAGCAAGGAGATCGAAAATGGCAGCACGATGAGCTAGAACTCGGGTTTGAGCTGGTTGGTTATTTTCTTGGGAGGAAGAATAAGAGTGTGGGTGTAGGAATAAGTGGAGGGGGGGCACGTGGGGCCCACGAGGCAGGGGGCGCGCCCTGGACCCTCGTGGCCAGGTGCTGGCTCCCCTCGCTGTGTGTTCCGTGCCATATTTTCTCAAATATTCTAGAAAAAAAATCATATTTCATTTTCATGGCATTTGGAGAACTTTTATTTTCGGGATATTTTTTATTGCACGGATAAGTCTGGAAACAGACAGAAAATACTATTTTGGCTTTATTTATCCTAATTAACAGAAAGTAAAAGGAGGGTACAGAAGGTTTGTGCTATCTCAATTCACCTATCACATGCTCATCAAAAGGAATCCATTAACAAGGTTGATCAGGTGTTGTTAATAAACTCTTTCCGAATAACATGAAACCGGAGAATTTTTGATTAACACTAGGTTACCTCAATGGGGATAGGTATGTCCCTAACAATAAGAATGTCATATGTCTTCTCGACAGTAGGAAGAGGAAATTGAAAACCTCCAATAGTGATAGTTGAAATTTTTCCAATAAAATTGATACTACGGACCTGAGGTTGTTTCCTCGGAAAGTGTACCGTATACTCATTACCATTGACATGAAAAGTGACGTTGCCTTTGTTGCAATCAATACCATCCCCTGCAGTATTCAAAAATGGTCTACCAAGGATAATAGACATACTATCGTCCTCGAGAATATCAAGTATAACAAAGTCCGTTAGAATAGTAACATTTGCACCTACAACAAGCACATCCTCACAAATACCGATATGTATGGAAGTTGATTTATCGGCCATTTGCTAAGATATTTCAGTAGGTGTCAACTTACTGAAGTCAAGTCTACGATATAAAGAGAGAGGCATAACACTAAGACCGGCTCTAAGATCACATAAAGCAGTTTTAACATAGTGTCCTTTAATGGAGCAAGGTATAGTAGGTATTCTTGGATCTTCTAGTTTCTTCGGTATTCCACCTTTAAAAGTGTAATTGGCAAGCATGGTGGAAATTTCTACTTCAGGTATCTTTCTATTATTGGTAATAATATCTTTCATATATTTATCATAAGGATTTTTGTCAGTGGGAACGACACCTATGGGATCACAAGAATCCCTACTACGGTTAGCGGGGCGCGGGGTTGAGAGAAGAGCGGATCAAACAGATAGCACACGGTTTGTTTATCCAGGTTCGGGCCGCGAGGATGCGTAAAACCCTACTCCTACTTTGGTGGATTGTATATCTGTGTTCTTCAGCTAGCTATGGGGGCGTGAGGAGCTCCAAAAAGCCGAATCCTCCCCCTGGTCGCCTCGGGCCTCCTTTTATAGAAAAAGGGGTTGCCAAAGTGGCACACAAGAGGTGGAAAGGGTACACTGATGCGAGTTTATCCCTCACATTACATGACAAGGCGGATTTAATGCGTCTTGCTTAGGTGTCCTTGCTTTATTGGGGACAGGGGAGAGATCTGTCTTGTCCGCCGCCGCTCCTTCTTGTGTCGACACGCGCCCTGGCCAACGATGCCTGAGATGCCATGTAGGCAGGCAGGCAGCTGAGGTGGCGCAATGGTGGTTCTTCATGAAGATCTGCATGTCGGCACGCAGGTGCCTGCCCAGCTGGTTGGGTCGGCAGCTGCATACGGCGGTGGAAGTTTAGTCGGCGTGGGCCTGATGGTGGCCCTACGGACGCCCTTGGCAAGGGCCTTGCCGGGGCCCCGGCAAGGGTCTTGCCGCGGCGCCTGCTGCCATCCCCGGCAAGGGTCTTGCCGCGGTGCCTGCTGCCATCCCCGGCAAGGTGCTTGCCGGAGGTCTTGTGGTCTTCCTTGGCTGGGATCCCGCCAACGGTCATCGTCTTCTTAGTGCATATCTGATCTTGAATGTCATCACAAAGATCTGCATGCCACTACGGGGATGTCTCCCGAATCCTTTCCCCATGGGGGCGGTGGACTCAAGGGTGATTTGCTCCGTAGGCGTTGGGCGAGTTGCCGCGACAAGGGTCTTGCCGGGGCTGCTAAAGCCGGCCCCGGCAAGGATCTTGCCGGGGCTGCTAAAACTGGCTCCCGACAAGGATCTTGCCGGCGGAACCCGCTTCGTCCCTTTGCTCTTTATGGTCTTGTTCTTTTGGGCTTCGGTCTTACCCTGGCTTACCTCCCTTGCCTTGCTTGGTGCGGCGGTGCCCGTGGCTCAGACTGCCCGCGCAAAGTCATAGGGGTACAAAAAGTGTACCCCTTCTTTTTGTACACCGACAGGAGCCCCCGGGCCTGGGCCACACATAAGCACGACGCGTTGTTGGGCTAGGCCCAGAATGGTGCGCGGGCAGGCGGGACGGTTTTTACCGTGGTAAGACTTTTCACGCGCCGTGCCTCCCACGATCTGCGCGCGTGGCGTGGTGTGGAGGGGTGTGCGTGATGTGGGCGGCATGCGTGGGGTTGGTTCCCGCAGGCATGCCTCACATCACAGTAAAGGGGCGGTTCGTGCCTTCCCCATAGACAGAGGGAGGCGTGGAGGCGCGGCCCATTTACTGAATGGGGCCGAGGCACGGTCCTCAAGGCGTCCACTCCCCACGATCACGGGGTGGGGAGAGGTCTCCTCACCCGTCCCCTCGGTTCTGCATGTCTGCCACGTGTCTCCCATGCGCTTGGGGTGGCAAATGGTGGAGGCGGAAAACCGGGTCGTCGCTGGTTGGGGCGGCCGGTCGGTCCTGGCTCCCTGCGCCTTCCGTGTCTTGATTGGCCGAGCAGGCCGGTCGAGCCCCAACCCCGTTCCTTTATAAAGAGCGGGAGGGTAGGGACGGCGTCCCGCATTCTTCCATCCTCTTCCTCCTTTAGCTTCTGCTCCTCTCTTCCATTCATGATGGAGAGAGGAAATCCAGGCCCTTCAACGGTGGCGGCGAGGGTCGCTGCTCGACAACGCGTCCCTCCTTCTCTTGCGCCTGCGGTGGCAGAGCCGGCCACGAGGGGAAGGGGAGGGGGCGAGGCCGTGGGCGAGGCCGGGGCGCTCGGGGAAGAGGAGGACGCGGTGGCCCACCGGCTTCGCCCCCGCCAGCAGCTTCTCCTCCAATGGACGGCCATGTTGGGGATGACCCTTGTGAGTTCTTCGTCAGGTCGCGCCGGCCGCCGCGCCGTCGCCTTTGTCTCCCGACTCCATTTGCACGGGAGATGGAGCTGGATCCGCCGAAGCCATTGCGGCTGCACATGAGGGGCTGTGAGATCAGTGGCACGCGGGTCCGCGTCGACTTCCCTGCTCCTCATGTGATGTATCTTCGTCGGGGATGGAAGACGTTTGCTCATATCCACAACTTGATGGAGGGGCTCACGCTCCATTTTAATCTAATGGAGGGTGGCCTTCTCTCCGTCGAGGTCTTCGGGCACTTTGGGACTCGTACAAGGTGCTGCGTGGAGAGCTCTTCTGATAGTGAAGGTTCCTCCTCGAGCGAGAGTGACGAGGAGGACAGCAGCAGCGACGACAAGGGCGGTAGGCGGCACGATGACGGGTCCGACTAGGTGTAGAGCGCCGCTCCTTGCGGCACCGTCGACCCCATCATCCGTGTCGCCGGCTCCTTGAACTTCTCGGGGCCGTCCCCTTGGGCGGCTGGCGTTGGGGGGGCTCCGGAAGAGGAAGAGGGCGGGCGGCAAGGCCGTCAAATCGGAGTATGCGGGCACCGATGCCTTCGGCACGTACTGACATCCTGCCGCCTCGTCTTCGAGCTCTGCTTCCGGCGCCGCCATCACCATCCAGCCTTTGGGCGGCCACCAAGATGTTCCCTCGGTGTCTTCTGCCACCCGTAGCTCGCCTAGGCGCTCCTTTTGCCCTTCTCGCCTCCTTGACCTGCCTCCTGACGAGAGGGACAAGAAAGGGATTACGGGCATCTTATCTCTTTTTAGTTTGTAAGCCTTCGGGCATCTATTAAATTTAAAACTTGTAATCCCCTTGTTCATGTTTTTCATTCCCTATGGACAGTACCTGGGCGGGCTGTTTTTTTAATGAAAAAGGGATGTTTGCGGGGTCATTTGTTCGCAGGTAGAACCCACAACAGGGAATAAATCCCTGATATATCTAAGATAAACATTTTCTTGCCCGGCAACAGGCCTGGCCATCCCCCCACTTCGCTCGACCTTTCTCACGCCTTTGGCGGAGGCAGGGATGAAGTGGGTTTAGGCTCCTTGTTTCATCCTTTCGCTGCCGCGACTACGACCAAACTTGGTCCCAGGAACGAGCCCTAGGAACTAGAGTTAGGGGAGCACGGTAGTTTAAGGAAAAAATGAGGTTTCACATACCTCAGTCCATAATGGAATGCATGATAAGGGATGAAGAACTTATCTGAAGCTGCAGCCCCTGGCAACCCTGGTTTGCCGTGGGTGAATCTTTGGTCTTGCAGCCCCCGGCAATACTGGCTTGCTGGGGCTTAGATGCTGGTTCGTTCCTTTTTTTCTCCCCAAGTGGTTTCGGCAAGGATAATGTCCTGTGAACCAAAGAAGATAAAAGAAAGACAAAGAGATGCTAACTCGACCTCTAAGCTAGGGGTTAGCCGCCGCTAAGCACTATCAACCCTAACCAAGGACGAGACTCGACCTAGCATGCATGCTATAACATAGGGCGCCAGCGCTTCATTTATTTATGCTCAAGGTCCGTGCCTGGCTTTGTACAAAGGGTTAAATGCCTTGTCGGCAAGGCTTTGTACAAAAGATGGCTTGCCGGGGGGCCCGGCAAGCCGCGCCTCATGGGTAAAACTTGCGAAGATGCTCAATGTTCCAGGAGTTGCTCACCGAAATGGCATTTTCGGTCTCCAGGCGGACTGTGCCAGGCTTGGTGACTCGTATTACCCGATAAGGGCCTTCCCACTTCGGCGTCAACTTGTTGGTATTCTTGGCCGATTGAACGCGCCGAAGAACAAGGTCGCCTTCCTCAAAGCTTCGGGCACGGACCTTGAGGCTATGGTAGTGGCGCAAGGCTTACTGGTAGCGTGCTGCTCTCACAGCCGCCCGAAGACGATCTTCCTCAAGGAGCGTTGCGTTATCTTGCCGTAGTTGCTCTTGCTCAAGCTCCTCATAAGCAAGCACTCGAGGTGACCCGTATATGAGTTCAGTGGGGAGAACTGCTTCTGCCCCGTATACTAGGGCAAAGGGTGTCTGGCCGGTGGCTCGATTTGGCGTCGTTCTGATCGACCAAAGAACCGTCCGCAACTCATCAATCCAGCGCCTTCCACTCTTGCGCAGCCTGTCAAAGGTCTTTGTCCTTAAGCCTCGCAGTACTTCAGCGTTTGCTCTCTCAGCTTGACCATTGCTTCGTGGGTGAGCAACGGAAGCGAAACAGACTTTGCTGCCGAGGTCTTGGGTATATTGCATGAAGCTGCGGCTTGTGAACTGTGTGCCGTTGTTGGTGATGACCCTGTTGGGTACACCAAAACGGCACACTAGTCCCTTGAAGAATTTGACGGCTGACTGGGCTGTGACCTTCCTCACTGCCTCCACCTCTGGCCACTTTGTGAACTTGTTGATTGCGACGTACAAGTACTCAAAGCCCCCGACAGCGCGGGGGAAAGGGCCCAGTATGTCGAGCCCCCATACCGAGAAGGGCCAGGAGAGAGGAATGGTTTGAAGGGATTGAGCTGGTTGATTAAGTTTCTTTGAATGGAACTCACACGCTTCAGACCTGGTGACCAGTGTCGTCGCATCCTGGAGGGCAGTGGGCCAGAAGAAGCCTTGCCGAATTGCCTTGGAAGTAAGGGCTCTTGACCCTATGTGGGATCCACATATGCCTCCATGTATCTCTGCCAACAGCCCCAGTCCTTCCTCTCGAGGGATCCACTTCAATTTCACGCCGTTCGGTCTCTTTCTGTACGAGCTACTTTTTCCACTTCTTCTTGCTCCTCAGGAAGTTCCCCAGTTTGGAGGAATCGGACGGTATGTTGTTCCCACGCTGGAGCCCGGGGCTCGACAACGAGGACTAAAGGCATTTCCTCCGCTATAGGAGTGGCTGTCTCGATGGCAAGAGCTTAACGCTCTGCCAGAGCTAGCCGTCCCGTGGCGGGCTCAGTGTCCCAGGCAACATCCTTGGCAGCGGCTCCGGGGAGCTCGGCGGGAAAGTACTTGCCGGGCCCTGATTTCCTCCTCTTGTTTTGCTCGATTGATGGATCAACGGATGGCTGAGAAAGCTGAAGCACAAAGGTACCTGGTTCCACAGGTAACTTGAGGGCAGCGCGCTTTGACAGGTAATCGGCGATGTCGTTCTCTGCTCGAGGAACGTGCTCCGCCTGTATACCATCAAAACACTCTTCCAGCTTTCTCACATCATCGACGTAGGCCTTCATCAACGGGCTCTGGTAATCTTTGTTGAGTTGTTTGACGACAAGCTGCGAATCGCCCCTGACAATGAGTTTCTTGATTCCGAGGTCTGCCGCGATCCTAAGACCAGCAAGCAGCCCCTCATATTCGGCAGTATTGTTTGTTGATACCTACCTGGGGAAGTGCATCTGGACCACGTACTTGAGGTGCTCTCCGATGGGCGCGACAAGCAGTATGCCAGCCCCGGCGCCCTGTAAGGAGAAAGCTCCATCAAAGTACATGATCTAGTTGCAACTCGCCTCTTTGCCGGGGAGAGCAGTTTCCTGGGCTTCTTCATCAGGCGTCGCGGTCTATTCTGCAACGAACTCCGCTAGGACTCGGCTTTGAATCGTCGAGGTACTTTCAAACTTGAGGCCAAAGCTGGACATCTCTAGTGCCCACTCTACAATTCTTCCCGTTGCATTTGGATTGTGCAATATCCGATGCAGAGGGAGGCGAGTGACGATAGTGATCTCGTGTGCTTGGAAGTAGTGACGCAGCTTCCTCGAGGCCATAAGAAGGCCGAAGAGCAATTTGTGCACACCGGAGTACCTTGATCTAGCCCCCTGCAAGAGGGAGCTAACAAAGTAGACCGGGTGCTGCATCATTTTCTTCCTTGGCGGCACTCCAACCGGCCATGTCGTCTGTGCACCAATGGCATCAGGCTCTGTCGCTGCTACCACCTCGTCATCAATTTCCCTCTGTGCCACTAGTGCGGCGCTGACCACCTGGTTCGTTGCCGCCAGGTATAGCAGCAACGGTTCTTGTTGTCGGGACCCCGATCCTAAGTCACACTGGTCTAGCCTGTAACACATCATATCACTTTGCGGCCTCATGCACGGTATCCCCACGGGTGCCACCTTACCTGGCCCGGGACCGTTTGCGCATTTTGGCACACGTATATGATAGTGTCGCTAGCATCCATATGACAGAGAACCCGGGCCGACATGACTACTTATAAACCAAAAGTGACACTAAATTACAGAGACAGGCATACATGACCCAACAACGAACGTGTCGGTCATCAACGTATGAACCCAAGTCGTAGCAAGCTACAAGGACTTAAAGGAACAACGCGTGACATTTCCCCTAAGGGACAGACACAGGAACGAAGAAGGACACATGCCGGCCAGCCTAAGTGTTTCGAAGCAGTAGCAAGCTACCAAGGCTCACTGGAAGCACTAGGAGACATTTCCCTGCAAGATAGGCTACCAAAGGTAAACAACTAGGTGTCGGATCCCACACATAGCAATACACATTACACGTACGCATAACATGCAAGTATGTGCTGTACAACAAGGCATCACAACATAACTCAACAACTCATATAGATAAAGGCCCAGAAGAGCCATCATAGCATTTATTACAACATAGGTCACATGACCCAACATACAGAGCATACAGGCAACGGAAGCATAACATGTCTGAGTACAGACAACTACAAATGAAGAAGGCTGAAAGCCTGACTATCTACAAGATCCTACAAGGGTACAAGATCGTAGCTGAGGTAACAAGCTAAACGTCGAAGTCCACGCGGAACCACTAGCGAGACTGAGGTCTCTCTGCAAAAACATAAATTAAGCAAACGTGAGTACAAAGGTACTCAACAAGACTTACATCAGAACTAGCTACATATGCATCAGTATCAACAAAGGGGTGGTGGAGTTTGACTGCAGCAAGCCAGCTTTGACTCGGTGGCTATCCTAAACTACGACTGCAAGTAACTCTTTTGAGGTGGCGCACACGAGTCCACATATTCACCAATCAATACACCACTATGGATCCGCTCTCGTCTCCCTACAAGAAGGCCATCCATAGCACTCACGCTTATCTTGCGTGTTTTAGAGTATCCACTTTCACTTGTCTATGAACTGTTATAGGCAACCCAGAAGTCCATTACCGCGGACACGGCTATTCGAATAGATTATATATATAACCCTGCAGGGGTGTACTTCTTCACACAAGCTCTCGCCACTTACCGCCATGTACACGTCATGTATCTCGGCAACCTTCAAGCGGAAGCCTGGCGAGGGTGTCGGCCACGACCTGACTAACCACACAAGTCTCTCGTCCAGGTTTATCGCCTATTTGGGTTCTATCCGTGGGGAGATCCGGCCCGGGTGTCGCTCATGGCCCCAAACGATGTGTACAGGGTTCCCGCATCACCAAACGGGCGATCGGTACACCGTGCCACGTTCCTGCCGTGTCACAGCCCACCCCTAGGGTCAGCGCTGCGCACGACCTCCAGTAAACTACAAACACCAGAAACTAGTTGCAACTCTTGGACAGAGGACAAGGGCAGTTAATAAGTCGAGAGGGTCCATTGGTTTCGGGCCCAATGCATGGTAGTAACTGGTCATGGATCAACCAACACAGAACTCAGTTCCCGAGGACGGCTGCAATGAGACAACCCACCATGTACTCCTACATGGCCTCTCATCGCTACCTTTACCAAATCATGTTCACACACTTAGCTCACACACATTAGGACATGTTCATCACCATTCCAATTCATTCCCGATGAATCAGACCTGACACAACTCTAAGCAATAGCAGGCATAACCAGAAAGCATGAATGAGTAGGCACAACATGGCTCAAACAACTCCTACTCATACTAGTCGGTTTCAACTATTTACTGTGGCAATGACAGGTCATGCAGTGGAAAGGGGTTCAACTACCGCAGCAGGTAACAGTTGAAGCGTTGTTGTCCTAATGTATTAAAAGAGAGCAAGAGCGAGAGAGTGGGATTGTATCGGAATGCTCAATGGGGTTTTGCTTGCCTGGCACTTCTGAAGATAACATTGGGTCTTCATCGGTGTCATCGATCACATCGTCGGAACACGTCTACTGAAAGGGGACAAAACCGACAACAGAGAAAGAACACAATCAATGCAATGCACAATATGATGCATGATCATGACATGGCATTATGTTGAGATTTGAGCTAATGCAACTAGCAACAGGTTAAATGAAGTTGGTTTGAACCCAAGATTCAAATTCAAACTCCATATGTGATTATGTAAATGCCATTTAATTGATTTGACCTGATCAGCAGGGTTAACTTGTTCAAACATGCATGAAAATGCCATAAACAGATTCCTTGGATTTTTTTTGATCATTTTTCATATATAAATTATTTTCATCTGAGCTACGGTTGATTTTATATGATTTTTAGAAGTTTAAGGCATTTTGTGAGAATAAATAAATCATTTAGATTTATAAAAATTCCAGAAAACGCTTATTGCGTCAGCATGACATCAGGATGACGTCATCGGGTCAACAGCGTCAGCCCAGGTCAAACCTGACGCTGGGACCCACTGGTTAGTGACTAGGCTAATTAACAGAGACTATTAGTGTTAATTTAATCCTAACTAAAAATGTCAGTGTAGCATGGACCCACAAGTCAGTGAGTGAGGGGGGGTCAAACCTCGTCGGTCAAAGTGGTCAACCCGCCGGCTTTAGGCCACCGGCGACGACCCGAGGCGGCGGAGGACGTCGGAAACGCAGCTCCGGCGACCATTTGGATGGCGGCTTGGTGCTACGCATAGTTGGGGAGCTCGCGCATCTAATGGAGGCAACGGGAGGACACGGGGACGGCGGAGCTCGTCGGAACGGAGCTCGCGGTTGCGCCAGAGTTCTGGCTGCGGTGAAAACAGCGTTGCAGCGCATGGCAGGGGCAACCGGTGGCCTCAATCGACGCGCAGGGGTGCACTGAGTGCAGTGGTGAGCTCGGACACGAGCGGCGATGGCTAGAACGACGGCGGCGACATGGCCGTCGGCGAGTTGTTCTCGGCTCTGGTGGCTGACGTGGTTAGGGGTCGAAATCGACGGAGGGGAGAGAGGGGATCGACGGAGGGGCTCACAGGGGGTCGGTCGGAGGTCTCAGCAGGCTCAACGGGGGCCAGACGGCGTCGGAATCCCGACGGAGATCTCCTGTGGCCGAGGAAGAAGACGAGGTCGA
Source organism: Secale cereale (assembly GCA_902687465.1). Lineage (NCBI taxonomy): Eukaryota > Viridiplantae > Streptophyta > Magnoliopsida > Poales > Poaceae > Secale > Secale cereale. The sequence goes on from LR738712.1 coordinate 209,803,350, forward strand.
CGACGGTGCTCCAGGGGCTTTTGGCATCGGGCAGCTCGGCGAGGAGGAAGAGAGGAACGAGGCGGAGCTACTAGGCACTCCGGCGAGGCGAGAGGTGGATGGTGGCCGCGGTTATGGTGAACGGCGGCGACGTCAGCGTTCGGGTGGCGCTCGGCTGCGAGACAGAGTGGGCTAGATGGGGGGATGAGGCCGAGGGAGAGTGGAAGGAGGTCCAGGGGGTGCGTGGCGTCCGTAGCGGCGTCGGGGAGGCAGCAAGCAGGCAGGAGGTGGCCGGGGTGCGGCGACCACGCGCCGGCACACGCGCTCGTCCTCCTGGCAAGGAGGAAGACGACAGGGAGGCGGCGGTGGCGGGCTGGGCCGCCAGCTGGGCCGCAGGTAAGGCCAGGTAGTGGCTCAGGTGGGCTTCCTCTCTCTCTGTTTTCTATTTTAATTTATGTTTCTGTTTTTTTATTTGTTTTGCTCTATTTTGATTTAGTACTAATACTAAACCATTTTTGTTGCTTCTGAAATTATTTGTGGATGCAATATGGATTATTCCAAACTCCACAAAATGTTTTCAGAATAATTGGAGCATTAAAAATAATTATAGGATTTATTTGCTCCAACTCAAATACATTAGTGAATTAATCACAGCCCAAACAATTCCCCATAAATGTTCAATATTTTTGGTTTGGACCAAAACCCGTGCCAAAATTATCAAACATTACTGAAGGAAATTTTTGGGTTTAAAGAAAATATTTTTAGGTTAAACCTAATTGCTTTGATTAGGTGCTAGGGTTTAGTCATCCCCATTTCAAGTTTAACAAAATTTTAAACATGATGCATAGGCAAAGCTATCCTAGGGCAAAGTAAAGCTAGGGATGTGACAACTCACCCCTACTAAACAAGAATCTCGTCCCGAGATTCAGGACGTGAGATAAGAAATCAGAGGGGACACTAACTAACATAATCTTCATGATCCAATTGTCCTCCATATAAGTGTTGATTTCTTGCCTCATGTTGATCCATGCATCCTTGTTTTCGAGATATTCGTCCAACACAGTGACGATGAAAGAAACTCTACAAAATTGATCTTCTGAAAGATCGAGCAACTCAAAATCAACTCATGCACTGAGACGTTAAAACATCTCTTGAGCTGAGACACGGGACAAACATCCAAAGGGATGGAGTGAAACAAATGAAGGTTCACTTCGCAGGCAATAATTCCACACTTAAAAGAAGATGGTGATCGATGTCACCAGATGGGGCACCTTAGAGAAGGTGACTTGTAGAATTATTCCCTTAAGTGGCAAAAAGAATTACTTTTGATATAGAGATCATTGAAATTTTCTATACCAGCCCGAGGCAAATACAATCGATCGTTTGACGGAGTTCGAGATAATGACATTCTCGGCTAAAATGGATGATGTGGACTACCTTGTTGAAGACAACACAAGGGATGATTTTGGTTATCATCAGAGATGGATGGGGCCCATGGCAAGTCCACCTCTGAAGATAATCCTGAACAACAATGGCTGAGAAAGGCAACCCATGGAAAATTGGCACATTGGCGGTGGAAGCTGGGAACAAAATGCAAATGCTGGAATGATTCTGGTAACTGGAAAGAAACCCAACAGTAGAGAGTAAATCTACTTTTTGAGAGGTTATAGCATAACCAAGAACACTGGGAGCAATCCCGGTTAGTGCCAGTGATAACACCTAGTGCTTGTGTGTGCTCTCAAGAACTTGAGCATTCCCATATTCATCAAGGTTTTATCAATAACCATGCCAAGGGTCCTGGCAACACCACATACTACCATAATGAATAATGATGGATGGTGTAGATGCAAAGGAAGATAACACCTTCTCGGATTTCACCTTAGCGAGGCCAAGGGGACGAAATCTGGATGATCGACCGAGAGACATTTAGCACTCCGCTTCTAATGTTCTCCTTGATGTGCTAGCGCAACCCATTTAGTTAAATGGTTTGGTACCTAGAACGTCAAGTAAAAGGTCGGAGTTCAGGAGCACAAAAAAAACCATAAGGAACAACTAGGGAGTAAATCCTACGAAATCCTTACGGGGAGGTGGCCAACTTCCTCAATCAAGATAATACAGCAATAGGTCTTCTGGCTGGTGTGTTGGCCACGACATCCACTTTACCGGTTATCGGGAGACCAAATTATAGTTCTTGGGAAATGCTCCAACCATCATATCTGCCTGAGATTCAGTTCTGGTTGGTGTCAAGACATTCCAGACTCATCGAGTCTAGAAGAAAAATGAATGTTTCAACCCAAATCGACGAGACGACGTTGCGAGATTCTCGGGAAATGAACTATGATAGCAAGCTCCAAAACATGAGCTGGTTCTGCTACATACATGTGAACACGTTGTCCAAGACAAACATGACCACGTAGTAGTCTTACTATGAAACACTACCAAGTTCGGGTTGGGGAACCATCATCGAGGATATCAAATTCCTTGCATAAGTCCGGATCTTAAGAAGGAACTTCTTCTCCTAGGACAATCAATCAGTGGCTTGGTGTGCTAGGGATACATATAGAGTGAAGGTTGCAAGTCTCCAAACCACAGAATACTTCGCACGTATGCACGACTGACTTGGGATGATTCCACAGGAAGCAAAACAAACTTTCTCGAACTCACGGCAGCAACTTGCACCAAATGCACATGAATTGGAGGAAGTCACTTCTTCCATCCAAGCCTAAGCTTCATGATGGAACACGTAGGCATTTCTTACAAAGTTTCCAACACCAGCTTAATGTTCATCAAAATCATGGAGAGGATAGGGATGTTGTCGATGGGCTCAACAATGACTCATCCAGGTTTCCATGGAGATGGAATTCCATAATTATGTGAACAGGTGATAGTATTGGTCAGACCAATAGATGTAATGGTGTATGCTCGAGGGATCAACCACGAGTAAGACAACATTATGAATTTCGTTGGTTCTGATTTGACTTAACGATAGCCCACTCTCAAGTCAAAGTTTTGTCAAGACAATGGATCCAACAACTGGTCACGAGGATCAATCGATGAAGATATCATCTTTCTTCAACACACGCAAACATACCCCTTGAGATGAACTAAGCTGGCAAGCTTTTATCTTCCAACTCTCCAAGTTATTGTTTTAGCTTAACCAACCAGTTCAGGGTATCCAACACAGATTCTTGGAGAAGTGGTGGTTTATAAGGAACCAACTTGATCACGAACTCAACATAGCGGTCAGGGAACAACCCGGTAATACTTCCGAGAAAATGTTCGGGAATCACGAACCATCGATATGTTACTAAGCACGAGATCAATCTTGCTTTTCAGGGCAAGACGATATGATCAAATGAGCAAGGACTTAACAAAATCCTAACTCATCAATCAAGGAGTGCACCAAGAAAGTGGACTAGGTAGCACGATCAATCTTAGGATGATGATTCGGTAACCATCATGCTAAGAATGAGATTATCGTCCATTAACTACCAAGCAACGAAGTTGCTAGGAGTATTGATTTCACACATCACAATTCACTTGTCGGTATTCCGATTATAACAACGTGGAGACCGAGGAATGAGCGATAATGGCGAGAAGTATCACTGTATCAAGAGTTCATAAGAGATAGTGCAATTCTCATGACATTCTTGACATAAAAGAGGATGACACTCCGAGGTAGAGCAGAGCAAAAGCTGGATTGGTATTTTGATCTGCGGAATACAACTACTTTGACCCAATCCTGGATAAGGACAAGGTACTGGAGTTGGTTTCTCCCAGTCATTCCGAGATAGAATGAATTGACGGATCACAAGAGTAAAAGGCATCGATAAACACGAATGCAGAACTACTCCTGACTACCAACTGATAGACGAGGGTCACAATGCAACTAAGAAGGGGCAACTCAAAGGAACATATATCTTTCTGAGTTGTGGATGCATAGATTAGTACGTCGAACTAGTTCAACATATTTCTTCCAGATAACCCATGCAGAAAAGTAGGACTGGCAGAGTCACAATATGAATGGAGTACCACTCAGGAGCACTCTGGTTGTGATCTTTTGATTCGGGAGAACTTCTGCCATGATGGTTCATGGTATTGGAAGAACGATAACCATGGACCTCGAGGACTATCACAAGGTTACTAATATCCTAAAGGAACGAGCAATACTATCCACATGAAGTAAGTAGAGTGAATCTTGGTGCCAGGACCCCGATCCTAAGTCACACAGGTCTAGCCTGTAACACATCATATCACTTTGCGGCCTCACGCACGGTATCCCCACGGGTGCCACCTTACCTGGCCCGGGACCGTTTGCGCATTTTGGCACACGTATATGATAGTGTCGCTAGCATCCATATGACAGAGGGGCCGGGCCGACATGACTAGTTATAAACCAAAAATGGCACTAAATTACAGAGACGGGCATACATGACCCAGCAACGAACGTGTCGGTCATCAACGTATGAACCCAAGTCGTAGCAAGCTACAGGGACTTAAAGGAACAACGCGTGACATTTCCCCTAAGGGACAGACACAGGAACGAAGAAGGACACATGCCGGCCAGCCTAAGTGTTCCGGAGCAGTAGCAAGCTACCAAGGCTCAGTGGAAGCACTAGGAGACATTTCCCTGTAAGATAGGCTACCAAGGGTAAACAACTAGGTGTCGGATCCCACACATAGCAATACACATTACACGTACGCATAACATGCAAGTATGTGCTGTACAACATGGCATCACAACATAACTCAACAACTCATATAGATAAGGCCCAGAAGAGCCATCATAGCATTTATTACAATCAGAGGTCACATGACCCAACATACAGAGCATACAGGCAACAGAAGCATAACATGTCTGAGTACAGACAACTACAAATGAAAAAGGCTGAGAAGCCTGACTATCTACAAGATCCTACAAGGGTACAAGATCGTAGCTGAGGTAACAAGCTAAACGTTGAAGTCCACGCGGAACCACTAGCGAGACTGAAGTCTCTCTGCAAAAACATAAATTAAGCAAACGTGAGTACAAAGGTACTCAGCAAGACTTACATCAGAACTAGCTACATATGCATCAGTATCAACAAAGGGGGTGGTGGTGTTTGACTGCAGCAAGCCAGCTTTGACTCGGTGGCTATCCTAAACTACAACTGTAAGTAACTCTTTTGAGGTGGCGCACACGAGTCCACATATGCACCAATCAATACACCACTATGGATCCGCTCCCGTCTCCCTACGAGAAGGCCATCCATAGCACTCACGCTTATCTTGCGCGTTTTAGAGTATCCACTTTCACTTGTCTATGAACTGTAATAGGTAACCCAAAAGTCCATTACCGCGGACACGGCTATTCGAATAGATCATATATATAACCCTGCAGGGGTGTACTTCTTCACACATGTTTCCACCACTTAGCGTCTGCACACGACATGTGCTCGGCAGACTTCAAGCGAAAGCCGACGTGGGTGTAGACCACGACCTAACCAACCACACAGGTCTCTCGTCCAGGTTTATCGCCTATTTGGGTTCTATCCGTGGGGAGATCCGGCCGGGGTGTCGCTCACGGCCCCAAACGATGTGTACAGGGTTCCCGTGTCACCAAACGGGCGACCGGTACACCGTGCCACGTACCTGCCGTGTCACAGCCCACCCCGAGGGTCAACACTACGCACGACCTCCAGTAAACTACAAACACCAGAAACTAGTTGCAACTCCTGGACAGAGAACAAGGGCAGTCAATAAGTCGAGCGGGGTCATATTTCAGGGCCCAATGTGTGGTAGTAGCTGTTTCATGGATCAACCAAAACAGAACTCAGTTCCTGAGGACGGCTGCAATGAGACAACCCACCATGTACTCCTACATGGCCTCTCATCGCTACCTTTACCAAATCGTGTTCACACACTTAGCTCTCAACAGTAGGACATGTTCACCACAATCCAATTCATCCCCGATGAATCAGACCTGACACAACTCTAAGCAATAGCAGGCATAACCAGAAAGCATGAATGAGTAGGCACAACATGGCTCAAACAACTCCTACTCATACTAGTGGGTTTCAACTATTTACTGTGGCAATGACGGGTCATGCAGTGGAAAGGGGTTCAACTACCGTAGCAAGTAACAATTGAAGCGTTGTTGTCCTAATGCAGTAAAAGAGAGCAAGAGCGAGAGAGTGGGGTTGTATCGGAATGCTCAATGGGGTTTTGCTTGCCTGGCACTTCTGAAGATAACAATGAGTCTTCATCGGTGTCATCGAACTCATCGTCGGAGTGTCGTCTACTGAGAGGGGACAAAACCGACAAACAGAGAAAGAACACAATCAATGCAATGCAACAATATGATGCATGATCATGACATGGCAATATGCTGTTGATTGAGCTAATGCAACTAGCAACACAATTAAATGAAGTTGGTTTGTACCAAAGGTTCAAATTCAAACTCCATATGTGATTATTTAATTGTCATTTAATTGATTTGACCTGATCAGCAGGCTTAGCTTGTTCAAACATGCATGAAAGTGCCATAAACAGATTCCTTGGATTTTTCTGATCATTTTTCATATATAAATTATTTTCATCTGAGCTACGGTTGATTTTATATGATTTTTACAAGTTTTGGCTATTTTCTGAAATAAATAAATCATTTAGATTTATATAAAAATTCCAGAAAATAGATACTGCGTCAGCATTGAGTAATTATGACGTCAGTAGGGTCAAAAGACTGCCCTGGGTCAAACCTGACCAGTGGGGCCCACTGGTCAGTGACTAGCTAATTTAATAGAGACTATTAGTGTGAAATTAATCCTAACTAAAGTGTCAGGGGGGGGTGGCCCACATGTCAGTCTCTCAGGCCTAACTAAGTTTAGTTTTTAAACTAAACTAATTTAACAGGGGTTGGCCCCACGTGTCAGTGACTCACTAACTAACCTAATAGTTAAACTAAACCAGGTTAATTAACAGGGTGGGACCTCACATGTCATAGACCCAGGGGGGGTCAAACCTCGGGTCAAAGAAGCCAAGCCCACCGGTCAAAAAGTCAAAAGCGCCGGCGGCTAGCCGCCCGCGAGGCTGGGCGCGGCGGAGGGCGTCGGAAATCCTCCTCCGGCGACCAAATGGCCGGCGGAGGGCATCTACGTGGAGCTGGGACTCGCCCGCATCCATTTGTGCCATCGGGAGGGGCTGGGGTGGCCGGAAAGTGGCCAGCGACGAGGTCCAGCGGCGGCAGCGGTCGGGCTTGCGCGGGCGCGGCGCTAGGGGGCTCGGGAGGAAGAAAAGAAGTGGCTACGGGCTCCTAAAGGAACGCTGAGCACGCCGGTGTGCTTGGGCGCGTGCGACAGCAACTGTGACTACGGCGGCGACATGGCCGGTGGACCACAACTCCGTCCGGAGGTTGGGCCGTAGCTAGAGAGCGCGGGGAGGTCGGGGAAGAGGGGGAAACGGCTCGGGAGCTCACGGTGAGTGCATAGGCGACAACGTGGGCTCGAGGGAGGCTCGGAGCAGAGCAGGGCGGCGGAGGGGATCTCGTCGGCCAAAGGTTGAAGATGAGGTCGGGGAACACGCTAAGAGGCTCCCGAGCTCGCGTGCGTGGGCGTGTAGACTCACGGGTCCGTGGCGGAGCTCGTGGACACGTCGAGGGGACGAGGGGGAGGCGGTGGCTGCGGCTACGGCCGTCGATGCGCCCACGGGCGCGTCGGCCATGGCCCTAGAGAGACGAGGGAGGGAGGAAGGGGGCGAGTGAGAGGTCAGGGGGGGTTCCAGGCGCTTGCGGCGTGTCCTTGGCGGCGTCGCGCTGGCGAGGGGAGGCCAGGCAGGCAGCTGCGTGGAGGCACGGCCGTGCGCGCGCGCCGGCCACACGCCCTCGTGCCTTCTGGCAAGAGGTTGAAGGAGGCGGTGCTGGGCTGGGCGCCCAGAAGTGGCTGGGCCAACAGTGCTGGGCTGCACAGGTTAGTTAGCCCAGGTGAGTCTCTCTCTCTCTTTTAATTCTATCTGTTTTCTATTATTTCTGCAGGTTTGTGGCTTTTCTAAAAATGCTTAGGCACTTTCAAAATTCACCAAACTGCTCATGCCCACTGTTTAGCATATAACCAACATGGAACATTTCAGTTTGGGATTATTTGAGCATTTAAAATAATATATAAAATTTAAATGCCCAAATGCAAATAAGATATGATTTAATTCAAAAATCCAGAATGGTCTTAGAAATAAGTGCAACATTTTTGGCAGGGGTTTTTTAATCAATCCCAAAATGATGAACTTTTCCAAGGGGCATTTTGGGTTCATTGAAAAGGATTTTAATTTGACCCTAGTTAAATTCATTTAGTGCTAGGGTTTGAGCATCCCCATTTCAAATTCATTTAAAATTTAAACATGATGCAACAGACAGGTGCTAACCTAATGCAAGGTGAAGCTGGGGATGTGACAACTCACCCCCACTAAACAAGAATCTCGTCCCGAGATTCAGGACGTGAGATAAGAAATCAGAGGGGACACTAACTAATACAATCTTCATGAACCAAGTGTCCTTCATAAGAATGTTGACTGTTTGCATCATGTTGATCCTGAAACCCTTGCTTTTGAGGTCTTTGTCCAACACGGTGACGACGAAAGAAACTTCGCAATAGTTGATCTTGCGAAAGATCGGGCAACTCAAGATCAACTCTTGGAGTGAGACGTTGAAACATATCTTGAGATGAGACACGAAGTAAACCTCCAGGGGGATGGAGTGAGACAAACGATGAAGGTTCACCTAGTGGCAATAATTCCACACCTAAGAAGATGGTGATTGATACCACCAGACGGGGCACCTTAGAGAAGGTGACTCGTAGATTTATTCCTTTAAGTGGGAAAAAGAATTACTTTTGATATAGAGATCATTGGAACTCTCTATACCAGCCTAAGGCAAACACAATCAATCGTTTGACGGAGTCCAGAGGAATGACATTCTCGGCCAGAATGGATGATGTGGACTACCTTGTAAAGGACAAAGCCAAGGTTGATTTTTCTTATCACCGGAAATGGATGGGATCCATGGTAAAATGGCACATTGGCGGTGCAAGTTGGGAACAAAATGCAAATGCGGGGAATGATTCTAGTAACTGGGAAGAAACCCAACAGTAGAGAGTAAATTGCTCTTTGAGAGGTTACAACATAACCAAGAACACTGGGAGCAATCCCGGTTAGTGTCGAGGATAACACCTAGTGCTTGTGCGTGCTTTCAAGAACTTGAGCATTCCCGTATTCATCAAGATTTTACCAATATCCATGTCAAGGATCCTGGCAACATCACATACTACCATGATGGATAATGATGGATGATGCAGATGCAAAGGAAGACATCACCTTCTCGGATTTCACCTTGGCGAGGCCAAGGGGACGAAATCTGGATGATCAACCGAGAGACATTTAGCACTCCGCTTCTAATGTTCTCCTTGATGTGCTAGAGCAACCCATTTATTAAAATGGTTTGGTACCTAGAACGTCAAGTAAAAGGTCGGACTTCAGGAGCACAAAAATCCATAAGGAACAACTAGGGAGTAATTCCTATGAAGTCCTTATGGGGAGGTGGTCAACTTCTTCAATCAAGATACTACTACAATAGGTCTTCCGGCTGGGTGTGTCGGCCACGACATACACTTTACCGATTATTGAGAGACCAATATTATAGTTCTTGGAAAATGTTCCAACCATCATATCTGCCTGAGATTCAGTTCTGGTTGGTGTCAGGATATTCCAGACTTATCGAGTCTAGAAGAAAGATGAAAGTTTGAAACACAAATCGACGATACGGCGTTGCGAGATTCTCAGGAATGAACTATGGTAGCAAGCTCCAAAACATGAGCTGGTTCTGCTACAAAACCTGTGAACACGTTGTCCCAGACAAACGTGACCACATAGTAGTCTTATAATAAAATACTATCGAGTTCAGATTGGGAATCATCATTGGAGATAACGAAGTCTTGTGCATGTCCGTCCGTGACCTTCGGGAATAGCATTTGAACTTCTTTTCTTTGAAAAAATCAATCAGTGGCTTGGTGTGCTAGGGATACATACAGAATGAAGATGATCAGTCTATCAGACCATAGAATACTTCGCACGTATGCATGACTGACTTGGGATGACTCCAGAGGAGGTAAAACATGCTTTCTCGAATTCACGGCGGCAACTTGCATCAGATGCACATGAATTAGAGGAAATCACTTCTTTCTTCCGTACATATGCTTCACGAACGGGTCATGAAGATAATGCTCATAAAAGTTTCCAATACTAGCTGGATGTTCAACATATATCATGAAAAAGATAACAATGTTGCTGATGGGCTCAACAACAATTCATCCAGGTTTCCACAAAGGTGGAATTCCACAATTAAGTGAACACAGTGTTAGCATTGGGCAGACCCAGAGATATAACGGTGTATGCTCGAGGGATCAGCCACGAGTAAGACAACATTATGAACATCGTTGGTTCTGATTTGATTTGATGATAGCCCATACTCAAATCAAAGTTTTGATATGAAAATAGGGCCAACAACTGATCACAGGGACCAATTGATGAAGATATCATCTATCTTCCACACACACACAAAAGATATCCCTTGGAAGGAACTAAGTCCGGCAAGCTTTTATCTTCCAACTCTCCAAGTTGTTGTTTAGCTTAACCAACTAGCTCAGGGTATCCAACACAGATTCTTGGAGAAAGGGTGGTTTAGAGAGAAACCAGCTTGATCACGGGCTCAACATAACGGTCGGGGGACAACCTGGTAATACTTCTGGGAAGATAACCAGAAAATCACGATCCGCCGATATGTTACTAAGCTCGAGAACAATCTTGCTTTTCAAGGCAAGACGATATGATCAAATGAGCGAGGACTTAACAAAATCCTAACTCATCAATCAAGGAGTGCACCAAGGAAGTTGACTAGGTAGCACAATCAATCTTAGAATGGTGATTTAATAATCATCACGCTAAGAATGAAATTGTTGTCCTTTAACTACAAAGCAACGAAGTTGCTAGGAGTATTGATTTCACACATCACAATTCACTTGTCAGCATTCCGGTTACAATAACACGGAAACCGAGGGATGAACAGTAATGGCAAGAAGTATTACTACATCAAGAATTCATAAGAGATAATGCAATTCTCACAACATTCTTGACATAAGGATGGTAATACTCCAGGATAAAACAGTTTAGAAGCTGCATTAGCATTCTTCATCTGCGAAGTACAACTTCTTTGACCAAATCCGGGATATGGATAGGGTACTGGAGTTTGTTTCTCCTAGTCATTCCGAGATAGAATGAATTGACGGATCACAAGAGTAAAAGGCATCGATGAACACGAGTGCACAACTACTCCTGACTATCAATTGATAGACGAGGGTCATAATACAACTAAAAGGAGACAACTCAAGGTACATATATCTTCTGAGTTGTGGATGCATAGATTAACATGTCGAACGAGTTCAACATATGTCTTCCGGATAACCCATGCGGAAAGTAGAATTGGCAGAGTCACAATATGAATGGAGTACTACTCAAGAGCACTCGGGTTGTGATCTTTTGGTTCAGAAGAACTTCTGCCATGATGGTTCATGTTATTTGGAAGAAGGATATACCACGGACCTCGAGGACTATCATAAGGTTACTAATATCCTAAAGGAACGAACAAATACTATCAACATGAGATAAGTAGGGTGAAGCTCGGGTTCAAGAACCCAGGAATAGAATACCTACCAACTAAATAGCATCACGGGATGCTTTCGAGAATAATGGCCAGAACCATCACACTGTGAATATAAAGCATTGCTAGATTACTGGGTGATCTTCTAAGACACCTAGGGTCATTATAATAAGTCCAACATATATGTCGAGGTAACAGAGTACCACAACTCACCATCTAGTGTGGTTAATCTGGCCCAAAGGAGCATCGGGACAGGAAGAAGGGATTTGCAAATGCATCAGACTACTAGAAACCTGGGATGACTCGAACAACATAACGGCTGTAATTGCTCGAAAATAATTTTGAGATCCAAGCAAAAGGGTAGAATAACCACTTAACATTATCTTGTCAAGGTTCTGAGACCAACAATTGAACACACAGTAGTAGAGTAAACTGAACTGAGAGTTGAATCCACAATAACATGATCCTGATAAATAGAGTGAGAATCCTAGTTCTTAATCCCCGTAGAAAGAAGAAGGTGACTCAGATCAGAAGGTCATAGGGCAAAGGAGTAAAAAGAGCCTTACGTTCCCTTCCACAATCAATTCCCTTATATAACTAAAGAGTTTCTAGACACGACTTCGACTAGTTTGGCTTGCTAATCCTACACGCAGTCAGGCTCTGATACCAAAGCTGTCAGGACCCCGATCCTAAGTCACACAGGTCTAGCCTGTACCACATCATATCACTTTGCGGCCTCACGCACGGTATCCCCACGGGTGCCACCTTACCTGGCCCGGGACAGTTTGCGCATTTTGGCACACCTATATGATAGTGTAGCTAGCATCCATATGACAGAGAACCCGGGCCGACATGACTAGTTATAAACCAAAAGTGGCACTAAATTACAGAGAGAGGCATACATGACCCAGCAACGAACGTGTCGGTCATCAACGTATGAACCCAAGTCGTAGCAAGCTACAGGGACTTAAAGGAACAACGCGTGACATTTCCCCTAAGGGACAGACATAGGAACGAAGAAGGACACATGTCGGCCAGCCTAAGTGTTCCGGAGCAGTAGCAAGCTACCAAGGCTCAGTGGAAGCACTAGGAGACATTTCCCTGTAAGATAGGCTACCAAGGGTAAACAACTAGGTGTCGGATCCCACACATAGCAATACACATTACACGTATGCATAACATGCAAGTATGTGCTGTACAACATGGCATCACAACATAACTCAACAACTCATATAGATAAGGCCCAGAAGAGCCATCATAGCATTTATTACAATCAGAGGTCACATGACCCAACATACAGAGCATACAGGCAACAGAAGCATAACATGTCTGAGTACAGACAACTACAAATGAAAAAGGCTGAGAAGCCTGACTATCTACAAGATCCTACAAGGGTACAAGATCGTAGCTGAGGTAACAAGCTAAACGTCGAACTCCACGCGGAACCACTAGCGAGACTGAAGTCTCTCTGCAAAAACATAAATTAAGCAAACGTGAGTACAAAGGTACTCAGCAAGACTTACATAAGAACTAGATACATATGCATCAGTATCAACAAAGGGGGTGGTGGTATTTGACTGCAGCAAGCCAGCTTTGACTCGGTGGCTATCCTAAACTACAACTGTAAGTAACTCTTTTGAGGTGGCGCACACGAGTCCACATATTCACCAATCAATTCACCACTATGGATCCGCTCCCGTCTCCCTACGAGAAGGCCATCCATAGCACTCACGCTTATCTTGCGCGTTTTAGAGTATCCACTTTCACTTGTCTATGAACTGTAATAGCTAACCCAAAAGTCCATTACCGCGGACACGGCTATTCGAATAGATCATATATATAACCCTGCAGGGGTGTACTTCTTCACACATGTTTCCACCACTTAGCGTCTGCACACGACATGTGCTCGGTAGACTTCAAGCAAAAGCCGACGTGGGTGTAGACCACGACCTAACCAACCACACAGGTCTCTCGTCCAGGTTTATCGCCTATTTGGGTTCCATCCGTGGGGAGATCCGGCCGGGGTGTCGCTCACGGCCCCAAACGATGTGTACAGGGTTCCCGCGTCACCAAACGGGCGACCGGTACACCGTGCCACGTACCTGTCGTGTCACAGCCCACCCCGAGGGTCAGCACTGCGCACGACCTCCAGTAAACTACAAACACCAGAAACTAGTTGCAACTCCTGGACAGAGAACAAGGGCAGTCAATAAGTCGAGCGGGGTCATATTTCAGGGCCCAATGTGTGGTAGTAGCTGTTTCATGGATCAACCAACACAGAACTCAGTTCCTCAGGACGGCTGCAATGAGACAACCCACCATGTACTCCTACATGGCCTCTCATCGCTACCTTTACCAAATCATGTTCACACACTTAGCTCTCAACAGTAGGACATGTTCACCACAATCCAATTCATCCCCGATGAATCAGACCTGACACAACTCTAAGCAATAGCAGGCATAACCAGAAAGCATGAATGAGTAGGCACAACATGGCTCAAACAACTCCTACTCATACTAGTGGGTTTCAACTATTTACTTTGGCAATGACGGGTCATGCAGTGGAAAGGGGTTCAACTACCGTAGCAAGTAACAATTGAAGCGTTGTTGTCCTAATGCAGTAAAAGAGAGCAAGAGCGAGAGAGTGGGCTTGTATCGGAATGCTCAATGGGGTTTTGCTTGCCTGGCACTTCTGAAGATAACAATGAGTCTTCATCGGTGTCATCGAACTCATCGTCGGAGCGTCGTCTACTGAGAAGGGACAAAACCGACAAACAGAGAAAGAACACAATCAATGCAATGCAACAATATGATGCATGATCATGACATGGCAATATGCTGTTGATTGAGCTAATGCAACTAGCAACACAATTAAATGAAGTTGGTTTGAACCAAAGGTTCAAATTCAAACTCCATATGTGATTATTTAATTGTCATTTAATTGATTTGACCTGATCAGCAGGCTTAGCTTGTTCGAACATGCATGAAAGTGCCATAAACAGATTCCTTGGATTTTTCTGATCATTTTTCATATATAAATTATTTTCATCTGAGCTACGGTTGATTTTATATGATTTTTACAAGTTTTGGCTATTTTCAGAAATAAATAAATCATTTAGATTTATATAAAAATTCCAGAAAATAGATAATGCGTCAGCATTGAGTAAGCATGACGTCAGTAGGGTCAAAGGACTGCCCCGGGTCAAACCTGACCAGTGGGGCCCACTGGTCAGTGACTAGCTAATTTAACGGAGACTATTAGTGTGAAATTAATCCTAACTAAAGTGTCAAGGGGGGGTGGCCCACATGTCAGTCTCTCAGGCCTAACTAAGTTTAGTTTTTAAACTAAACTAATTTAACAGGGGTTGGCCCCACGTGTCAGTGACTCACTAACTAACCTAATAGTTAAACTAAACCAGGTTAATTAACAGGGCGGGACCCCACATGTCATAGACCTAGGGGGGGTCAAACCTCGGGTCAAAGAAGCCAAGCCCACCGGTCAAAAAGTCAAAAGCGCCGGTGGCTAGCCGCCGGCGAGGCTGGGCGCGGCGGAGGGCGTCGGAAATCCTCCTCCGGCGACCAAATGGCCGGCGGAGGGCATCTACGTGGAGCTGGGACTCGCCCGCATCCATTTGTGCCATCGGGAGGGGCTGGGGTGGCCGGAAAGTGGCCGGCGACGAGGTCCAGCAGCGGCAGCAGTCGGGCTTGCGCGGGCGCGGCGCTAGGGGGCTCGGGAGGAAGAAAAGAAGTGGCTACGGGCTCCTAGAGGAATGCTGAGCACGCCGGTGTGCTTGGGCGCGTGCGGCAGCGACTGTGACTACGGCGGCGACATGGCCGGCGGACCACAGCTCCGGCCGGAGGTGGGGCCGTAGCTAGAGAGCGCGGGGAGGTCGGGGAAGAGGGGGAAACGGCTCGGGAGCTCACGGTGAGTGCAGAGGCGACGACGTGGGCTCGGGGGAGGCTCGGAGTAGAGCAGCGCGGCGGAGGGGATCTCGTCGGCCGAAGGTTGAAGACGAGGTCGGGGAACACGCTAAGAGGCTCCCGAACTCGCGTGCGTGGGCGTGTAGACTCACGGGTCCGTGGCGGAGCTCGTGGACACGTCGAGGGGACGAGGGGGAGGCGGTGGCTGCGGCTACGGCCGTCGATGCGCCCACGGGCGCGTCGGCCATGGCCCTGGAGAGACGAGGGAGGGAGGAAGGTGGCGAGTGAGAGGTCAGGGGGGGTTCCAGGCGCCTGCGGCGTGTCCTTGGCGGCGTCGCGCTGGCGAGGGGAGGCCAGGCAGGCAGCTGCGTGGAGGCACGGCCGTGCGCGCGCGCCGGCCACACGCCCTCGTGCCTTCTGGCACGAGGTTGAAGGAGGCGGTGCTGGGCTGGGCCCCCAGAAGTGGATGGGCCAACAGTGCTGGGCTGCACAGGTTAGTTAGCCCAGGTGAGTCTCTCTCTCTCTTTTAATTCTATCTTTTTTTCTATTATTTCTGCAGGTTTGTGGCTTTTCTAAAAATGCTTAGGCACTTTCAAAATTCACCAAACTGCTCATGCCCACTGTTTAGCATATAACCAACATGGAACATTTCAGTTTGGGATTATTTGAGCATTTAAAATAATATATAAAATTTAAATGCCCAAATGCAAATAAGATATGATTTAATTCAAAAATCCAGAATGGTCTTAGAAATAAGTGCAACATTTTTGGCAGTGGTTTTTTAATCAATCCAAAAATGATGAACTTTTCCAAGGGGCATTTTGGGTTCATTGAAAAGGATTTTAATTTGACCCTAGTTAAATTCATTTAGTGCTAGGGTTTGAGCATCCCCATTTCAAATTCATTTAAAATTTAAACATGATGCAACAGACAGGTGCTAACCTAATGCAAGGTGAAGCTGGGGATGTGACACTCGGTTCCAAGAACCCAGGAGTAGAATGCCTACTAACTAAATGGCATCACGGGATGCTTTCGAGAACACTGGGAATATAAGCATTGCTAGGTTACTGGTTATCTTCTAAGACACCTAGGGTCATAATAATAACTCCAACAAATGTGTCGAGGTAACGGAGTACCTCCACACACCGACTAGTGTGATTAATCTGGCCTAAAGGACATCGGAAACAGGGAGGAAGGTTTGCAAATGCATCAGACTATTTAGAAACCTGGGATGACTCGGACAGCATAACGGCTGTAAATGCTCGAAAATACTTTTGAGACTCATGCACAAAGATAGCATAACCACCCAACATCATAATGTCAAGGTTCTGAGATCAACAGTTGAACACACAGAAGTAGAATAAACTGAACTGAGAGTTGAATTCCTAATAAACTGAACTGAGACATAAGAGAAAGCCTAGTTCTTAATCCCCGTGGAATAGAAGAAGGTGACTCAGATCAGAAGGTCATAAGGTAAAGGAGTAAAAAGAGCCTTACGTTCCCTTCCACAAACAATTCCCTTACATAACTAAAGAATTTCTAGACACGACTTCGACCAGTTTGGCTTGCTAATCCTACAGGCAGTCAGGCTCTGATACCAAAGCTGTCGGGACCCCGATCCTAAGTCACACAGGTCTAGCCTGTAACACATCATATCACTTTGCGGCCTCACGCACGGTATCCCCACGGGTGCCACCTTACCTGGCCCGGGACCGTTTGCGCATTTTGGCACACGTATATGATAGTGTCGCTAGCATCCATATGACAGAGAACCCGGGCCGACATGACTAGTTATAAACCAAAAGTGGCACTAAATTAAAGAGACAGGCATACATGACCCAACAACGAACGTGTCGGTCATCAACGTATGAACCCAAGTCGTAGCAAGCTACAAGGACTTAAAGGAACAACGTGTGACATTTCCCCTAAGGGACAGACACAGCAAGGAAGAAGGACACATGCCAGCCAACCTAAGTGTTCCGGAGCAGTTGCAAGCTACCAAGGCTCAGTGGAAGCACTAGGAGACATTTCCCTGTAAGGTAGGCTACCAAAGGTAAACAACTAGGTGTCGGATCCCACACATAGCAATACACATTACACGTACGCATAACATGCAAGTATGTGCCGTACAACAAGGCATCACAACATAACTCAACAACTCATTTAGATAAAGGCCCAGAAGAGCCATCATAGCATTTATTACAACAGAGGTCACATGACCCAACATACAGAGCATATAGGCAACGGAAGCATAACATGTCTGAGTACAAACAACTACAAATGAAGAAGGCTGAAAGCCTGACTATCTACAAGATACTACAAGGGTACAAGATCGTAGCTGAGGTAACAAGCTAAACGTCGAAGTCCACGGGGAACCACTAGCGAGATTGAGGTCTCTCTGCAAAAACATAAATTAAGCAAACGTGAGTACAAATTTACTCAGCAAGACATACATCAGAACTAGCTACATATGCATCCGTATGAACAAAGGGGTGGTGGAGTTTGACTGCAGCAAGCCAGCTTTGACTCGGTGGCTATCCTAAACTACAACTGCAAGTAACTCTTTTGAGGAGGCGCACACGAGTCCACATATTCACCAATCAATACACCACTATGGATCCGCTCTCGTCTCCCTACGAGAAGGCCATCCATAGCACTCATGCTTATCTTGCGCGTTTTAGAGTATCCACTTTCACTTGTCTATGAACTGTTATAGGCAACTCAGAAGTCCATTACCGCGGACACGGCTATTCGAATAGATTATATATATAACCCTGCAGGGGTGTACTTCTTCACACACGCTCTCGCCACTTACCGCCATGTACACGTCATGTATCTCGGCAACCTTCAAGCGGAAGCCTAGCGAGGGTGTCGGCCACGACCTGACTAACCACACAAGTCTCTCGTCCAGGTTTATTGCCTATTTGGGTTCCATCCGTGGGGAGATCCTCCCGGGGAGTCGCTCACGGCCCCAAACGATGTGTACAGGGTTCCTGCATCACCAAACGGGTGATCGGTACACCGTGCCACGTACCTGCCGCGTCACAGCCCACCCCTAGGGTCAGCGCTGCGCACGACCTCCAGTAAACTACAAACACCAGAAACTAGTTGCAACTCCTGGACAGAGGACAAGGGCAGTTAATAAGTCGAGAGGGTCCATTGGTTTCGGGCCCAATGCATGGTATTAACTGGTCATGGATCAACCAACACAGAACTCAGTTCCTGATGAAGGCTGCAATGAGACTACCCACCATGTACTCCTACATGGCCTCTCATCGCTACCTTTACCAAATCATGTTCACACACTTAGCTCACAACAGTAGGACATGTTCACCACATTCCAATTCATCCCCGATGAATCAGACCTGACACAACTCTAAGCAATAGCAGGCATAATCAGAAAGCATGAATGAGTAGGCACAACATGGCTCAAACAACTCCTACTCATACTAGTGGGTTTCAACTATTTACTGTGGCAATGACAGGTCATGCAGTGGAAAGGGGTTCAACTACCGCAGCAGGTAACAGTTGAAGCGTTGTTGTCCTAATGCATTAAAAGAGAGCAAGAGCGAGAGAGTGGGATTGTATCGGAATGCTCAATGGGGTTTTGCTTGCCTGGCACTTCTGAAGATAACATTGGGTCTTCATCGGTGTCATCGATCACATCGTCGGAACACGTCTACTGAAAGGGGACAAAACCGACAAACAGAGAAAGAACACAATCAATGCAATGCACAATATGATGCATGATCATGACATGGCATTATGTTGTGATTTGAGCTAATGCAACTAGCAACAGGTTAAATGAAGTTGGTTTGAACCCAAGATTCAAATTCAAACTCCATATGTGATTATGTAAATGCCATTTAATTGATTTGACCTGATCAGCAGGTTTAACTTGTTCAAACATGCATGAAAATGCCATAAACAGATTCCGTGGATTTTTCTGATCATTTTTCATATATAAATTATTTTCATCTGAGCTACGGTTGATTTTATATGATTTTTAGAAGTTTAAGGCATTTTCTGAGAATAAATAAAACATTTAGATTTATAAAAATTCCAGAAAACGCTTATTGCGTCAGCATGACATCAGGATGACGTCATCGGGTCAACAGCGTCAGCCCAGGTCAAACCTGACGCTGGGACCCACTGGTCAGTGACTAGGCTAATTAACAGAGACTATTAGTGTTAATTTAATCCTAACTAAAAATGTCAGTGTAGCATGGACCCACAAGTCAGTGAGTGAGGGGGGGTCAAACCTCGTTGGTCAAAGTGGTCAACCCGTCGGCTTTAGGCCGCCGGCGATGACCCGAGGCGGCGGAGGACGTCGGAAACGCAGCTCCGGCGACCATTTGGACGGCGGCTTGGTGCTACGCGTAGCTGGGGAGCTCGCGCATCTAATGGAGGCAACGGGAGGACACAGGGATGGCGGAGCTCGTCGAAACGGAGCTCGCGGCGGCGCCAGAGTTCTGGCTGCGATGAAAACAGCGTTGCGGCGCACGGCCGGGGCAACTGGTGGCCTCAATCGACGCGCAGGGGTGCACTGAGTGCAGTGGTGAGCTCGGACACGAGCGGCGATGGCTAGAACAACGGCGGCGACATGGCCGGCGGCGAGGGGTTCTCGGCTCTGGTGGCTGATGTGGTTAGGGGTCGAAATTGATGGAGGGGAGAGAGGGGATCGACGGAGGGGCTCACAGGGGGTCGGTCGGAGGTGTCAGTAGGCTCAACGGGGGCCGGACGGCGTCGGAATCCCGACGGCGATCTCCTGTGGCCGAGGAAGAAGACGAGGTCGACGACGGCGCTCTAGGGGCTTCTGGCGTCGGGCAGCTCGGCGAGGAGGAAGAGAGGAACGAGGAGGAGCTACTGGGCACTCCGGCGAGGCGAGAGGTGGACGGTGGCCGCGGTTATGGCGAACGGCGGCGACGTCAGCGCTCGGGTGGCGCTCGGCTGTGAGACAGAGTGGGCTAGAGGAGGGGATGAGGCCGAGCGAGAGTGGAAGGAGGTCCAGGGGGTGCGTGGCGTCCGTAGCGGTGTCGGGGAGGCAGCAAGTAGGCAGGAGGTGGCCGGGGTGCGGCGACCACGCGCCGGCACGCGTGCTCGTCCTCCTGGCAAGGAGGAAGACGACAGGGAGGCGGCGGTGGCGGGCTGGGCCGCCAGCTGGGCCGCAGGTAAGGCCAGGTACTTGCTCAGGTGGGCTTCCTCTGTCTCTATTTTGTATTTTAATTTATGTTTCTGTTTTTTATTTGTTTTGCTCTATTTTGATTTAGTACTAATACTAAACCATTTTGTTGCTTCTAAAATTATTTGTGGATGCAATATGGATTATTCCAAACTCCACAAAATGTTTTCAGAATAATTGGAGCATTAAAAATAATTATAGGATTTATTTGCTCCAACTCAAATACATTAGTGAATTAATCACAGCCCAAACAATTCCCCATAAATGTTCAATATTTTTGGTTTGGACCAAAACCCTTGCCAAAATTATCAAATATTACTGAAGGCAATTTTTGGGTTTAAAGAAAATATTTTTAGGTTAAACCTAATTGCTTTGATTAGGTGCTAGGGTTTAGTCATCCCCATTTCAAGTTTAACAAAATTTTAAACATGATGCACAGGCAAAACTATCCTAGGGCAAAGTAAAGCTAGGGATGTGACACTTGTGGCCTAGGCGCAACTAGTACTGACGTGGAGGAAAGATACCTCTTCAAATCTTGCAATGCTACTTCGGCTTCTGGCGACCACTCCATTAGGCCCGCCTTTTTCAAAATCTTGAAAAGGGGGAAGGCGTGCTCGGCAGACTTGGAAATGAATATGCTCATGGCGGCAACGCAGCCAACAAGCCGACGCACATCCTTGACCCGTTTGGGGGCTTCAATTTGTTCTATAGCTTTGATGTTGTCCGGATCGGCCTCTATCCCACGCTGTGACACAAAGAACCCGAGAAGCTTGCCGGACAGAACGCCGAAGACGCACTTCTCATGGTTCAGCTTGAGATTGATCTTGCGTAGGTTTGCAAACGTCTCTTGTAGATCCGGTATGAGGGTTGACCTATTCTCGGTTTTGACCACTATATCATCCATATAAGCCTCCATATTTCTATGGAGCTGGGGTTCAAAACCAATCTGGGCTGCCCTTGCAAACGTTGAGCCAGCACTCTTCAACCCGAAAGGCATTCGTACGAAACAATACGTACCACATGGGGTGATGAATGTTGTGTTCTCTATGTCTTCTCTTGTCATGAAGATCTGATGGTAGCCGGAGTAGGCATCGAGGAATGACAACAGGTCACACCCAGCCATGGAGTCAACAATCTGGTCGATGCACGGAAACGGGAAGGGGTCTTTGGGACAAGCCTTATTGATAAATGTGTAATCAATACACAGCCTCCACTTCCCGTTTGCCTTGTGCACTACCACTGGATTGGCCAACCACGTTGGATGGAGCACTCCTCTTACCAAACCCGCTGCTTCCAGTTTCCGGATCTCCTCTGTGATGAACTCTTGTCGTTCCAAAGCTTGCTTCCTGACCCTCTCCTTGACGGGCCGCGCATGAGGACAAACAGTAAGGTGGTGCTCAATCACCTCCCTGGGAACGCCGGGGATGTCGGATGCTTGCCATGCAAACACATCGACATTTGCCCGCAGAAAGGTGACGAGAACATCTTCCTATTTGTCGTCAAGGGTGGAGCTTATGGTGAAAGCCCCTCCTGTGTCGTCCTCCTTGATAGAAACCTTCTTGGTTCCCGGCGGTGTGGCCCTGGACTTCTTGTTTTTGCCGGTGGAGCTCTCTGGCACGTCCTCGATGGGAGCACTACACTCCGAAGAGGTGCGCTTGCCGGAGTGGGTGTCCGAGGTCTCACCGGTCTTCTTCTTCTTCTTCCCCCCCGGGGCTCCAGTGGCAGGAGCAAGTGCCCTAGTGGCGGCAGCTGCTGCAACTACTTGTTGGTATAGTTGGTCAGCGCATCTTTCTTATCGGAGGGGATGATGATGATCGTCATAGGTCCTGGCATCTTCAGGGTGTTGTAGGCGTAGTGTGACGCCGCCATGAACTTGGCCAGCGTTTGGCGGCCAAGGATCCCGTTGTAGGGCAAGGGGATCTGGGCGACATCGAACACGATCCTTTCTGTCATATAGTTGAGGTCGCTTCCAAAAGTAACGGGCAGTGTGACCTTCCCCTTTGGTTGACTTCTTCCCGTGTTGACCCCCTGAAACGTGCCAGTTTCCTCGAGGTCTCCGTCAGGAATCTGCAGCTTCTCGATCACAGTAGGTGAGATTAAGTTCAGACCGGCCCCGCCATCGACTAGCATCTTTGTCACCTTGAGGTTGCATATTGTCGGTGAAACCAACAACGGCAAGCACCCGACCGCAGTAGTGCGATTAGGGTGATCCTCAGTGTCGAAAATGATAGGCGTGCTGGACCATTTTAGGCGCTTTTGGGCACCAGACGACGGCTCCGCCGCTGTAATCTCACGCGCCCACTGTTTAAGCTGGCGGTCAGAAGTATGCAGCGAGGCGCCGCCATCGATGCACATGGCCTCCGTGGCTCTCTGAAACTCTTGGTCGCCGGACTCGTCGTCCTCTTCATTATCCTCGTCTTCTGGCTTTCTGTCACGGACCCGGGCGGGCCTCTCCTGCTGTTTACCCTTGCCGTGACGGCCTGCTTGGCCTTCGCGCTTCTTGCTGGACCCCTCAGCACCGTCCTGGCCCTTCTCCTTGTCCCACCTCTCATATTCAGCCCTCTGCTTGTGGGCAGTCATGGAGATCATGGCCTTTGGTGCGATGGATCTTGCAGTATTGCTTGTTAGAGTTTCCTGGTTTCTCGGCAGCCGCCAAGGCCCGGCAGGCGACACACCCGGCAATTTCCTTGCCGGGGTCATCCGCCTTGGTGTTCTTGGTGGATCCGGCGTCATCAGATCCCTCGACGGCAAGCACGGCTTTACCTTTGTGCTTCCTGTTGTGATGCCTGCCTTTCTTTGCCGGGGCGGCATCATCCTCATCTGTAGAGTCGGTTTCGACGCCGGCATCTTCGCCGGGGTACTTCCTTCCCTCTTCAGCCCGGGCACATCTGTCAGCAAGAACATAGAGTTCCGCTACATCTTTCACCTTGTTCATTGCCAGTTCTTCGCGCATCTTCCGGTTACCCACGTTCTGATGCAACGCGCTGATGATGGCGACAGGGTGAACATCAGGGATATTGTACTGTATCCGGCTGAACCTCTGTATATACTTGCGCAGACTCTCGCCTCCCTTCTGGGGAATGACGTGCAGGTCACTTGCTTGGCCATGGGCTTGGTGACCTCTAGTAAAGGCGCCAACAAACTCATGGCACAAATCCGACGAGGAGAAAATAGAGTCTACTGGCAAGTACATCAACCACGACATGGCGTTGGGTTTAAGGGCCAATGGAAAGTAATTCGCAAGCACCTTATCGTGGCGGGCTCCGGCATCTTGCATCGCGATGGTGTAGATGCTGAGGAACTCCGACGGGTGGGTCTTGTCGTTGTACTTCTCGCCAACGTCAGGCTTGAAGGTGCGGTGAGTGGGCCACTGGAACTGCCGCAGCTCACGGGTAAAAGCCGGACAGCCTACCTCGTACGGTAGACCTCCAGGGCTCTTCGGTGCTGGGCGGTTCACATCAGGCCCTGCTCGCCTGTCTGACTGGTGGCGCGCTCCGCGCCGGCTCTCGATGGTGGTTCGAGCGTCTTCATGAGCTCGCTCCAGAAGAACTTGACGCTGGTCGCCGTGCGTCCGTGGGTCGGACGACGCTATGGAGATGCCGTCACCCGCGACGTCTCGACGAGTCGACACACTCGGTACCGGGCGAGGAAGAGGCGAATGCACCGTGGCCACGGTGCTGCCGGTCCTCCCGCCACCGGTGCGTGGGACCCCATCGGAGCGTCGACCCGGGGGCTTCGCTGGACTTGGTTCATCCTTATTGGCGACTGAGACAAGGTTTCGGATTGTGGCTCTCCATTCGTGGACTTTCCCCGTAACGGGAGGAAAGTCGAGGAGCAACTGCGCGCGCGCCAGGGCTTCTGCTGGGGTTAGCGGCAGCGAAACCTGCATGGACCGCGACGCGCTTCAACTCTTGACCATCTCAAGAGGAGCTCCATCACGATCCCGCGGTCGCATGCCATTTTCACCGGCGCTTCGGCGGGCAGGTAGGTCTTCTACATCTCGGGAGTGGCGCTCGGGGCTCTTCCCGCGGCGACGCCCGGGATCTTCGGCGTGATGACGCCGTTCGTCGCGCGTTGCTTGGGAGGAGCGCGCTGTTGGCGCCGGCGTGGGAGTCCTGGAGGCCCTTGCGTCGCCTTCGGGTGAAGCGGCAGCGATCTTGGAAGGCCCCGCGCCACCCGCGGAGGGCCTGACTCCGTCTTTCGATTTGGCGGTTTGTGGCCCGTTACCAGGCGCACAAACATCGCCACCTCCCAAACTCTGGCTGCTGGGACGGCGTTGGTGTTCGCGAGCAGCGCCCCAGGTCCTTTCCGTGACCGGTCCGCTGCTCGCCCGCGTCGGGACGGGCTGTCCGGCTTCCGACTGGCGAACCGCCACCGTCGTCTTCTTCTTGGGTGCCATGATGATGAAGAAGCGTCGAACTAACTGCTAAAGCCAATTCTCACAACCGAGCCCCTACCTGGCGCGCCAAAGATGTCGATGGGAACGACACCTATGGGATCACAAGAATCCCTACTACGGTTAGCGGGGCGCGGGGTTGAGAGAAGAGCGGATCAAACAGATAGCACACAGTTTGTTTATCCAGGTTCGGGCCACGAGGATGTGTAAAACCCTACTCCTGCTTTCGTGGATTGTATATCTGTGTTCTTCAGCTAGCTATGGGGGCGTGAGGAGCTCCAAAAAGCCAAATCCTCCCCCTGGTCGCCTCGGGCCTCCTTTAATAGAAAAAGGGGTTGCCATAGTGGCACATAGGAGGTGGAAAGGGTAGAGTGATGCGAGTTTATCCCTCGCATTACACGACAAGGCACATTTAATGTGTCTTGCTTAGGTGTCCTTGCTTTATCGGGGACGGGGGAGAGATTTGTCTTGTCCGCCGCCGCTCCTTCTTGTGTCGACACGCGCCCTGGCCAGCGATGACTGAGATGCCATGTAGGAAGGCAGGCAGCTGAGGTGGTGCACTGGTGGGTCTTCACGAAGATCTGCATGTCTCCACGCAGGTGCCTGCCCAGTTGGTTGGGTCGGCAGCTGCATACGGCGGTGGAAGTTTAGTCGGCATGGGCCTGATGGTGGCCCTGCGGATGCCCTTGGCAAGGGCCTTACCGGGGCCCCGGCAAGGGTCTTGCCGCGGCGCCTGCTGCTATCCCCAGCAAGGTGCTTGCCGGAGGTCTTGTGGTCTTCCTTGGCTGGGATCCCGCCAAGGGGCGTCGTCTTCTTAGTGCGTATCTGATCTTGAATGTCTTCACAAAGATATGCATGCCACTACGGGGATGTCTCCCAAATCCTTGCCCAATGGGCGGTGGACTCAAGGGTGATTTGCTCCGTAGGCGTGGGGCGAGTTGCCGCGGCAAGGGTCTTGTCGGGGCTGCTAAAGCCGGCCCCGACAAGGATCTTGCCGGGGCTGCTAAAACTGGTTCCCGGCAAGGATCTTGCCGGGGAACCCGCTTCGTCCCTTTGCTCTTTGTGGTCTTGTTCTTTTGGGCTTCGGTCTTACCCTGGCTTACCTCCCTTGCCTTTCTTGGTGCGGCGGTGCCCGTGGCTCAGACTGCCCGTGCACAGTCATAGGCATACAAAAAGTGTACCCCCTTTTTGTACACCGACAACTTATTTTAAGCACATCATTCAAACGCATACGCAAAAAGATAGGTCTAATCATTTCAGCAAAGCGCTCAAAATCCTCATCATCCTTTTTCTTGGATGGTTTAGGAGGAAAAGGCATGGGTTTCTGAACTCACGGTTCTCTTTCCCTACGGTGCTTCCTAGCAACAAAGTCTCTCTTATCATAACGTTGATTCTTTGATTGTGGGTTATCAAGATCAACAGCAGGTTCAATTTCTACATCATTATCATTGCTAGGTTGAGCATCACCATGAACATCATCACTAACATTATCACTAGGTTCATGTTCATTGCCAGATTGGGTCTCATTATCAGAAACAGATATATCATTGGGATTCTCAGGTGTGTCGGCTACAGGTTCACTAGAAGCATGCAAAGTCCTATCATTTTTCTTTTTCTTCTTCTTAGAAGAACTAGGTCCATCTAAATTATCTCTCTAAGAATCTTGCACAATTCTCTTAGGGTGGCCTTTAGGGTACAGAGGTTCCTGAGTAATTTTACCACCTCTAGTTGCAAGTCTAACAGCATAGTCATTATTCTTACTATTTAATTCATTGAGAAAATCATTCTGAGCCTTAACTACTTGTTCTACTTGAGTGGTGACCATAGAAGCATGTATACTAATAAGTTTTAGTTCACCATTAGCTCTAGACAGATAATCACTCAAGCGTTCAATCATATACGCATTGTGTTGCAATTGTCTACCAACATAAGCATTGATGTTTTCTTGTTTCACAATAAAATTGTCAAACTCATCTAAGCATTGGCTAGCAAACTTATAACGAGGAATATCACCTTCATCAAATCTATAAAGAGAATTTACCTTTACTACTTGTGTCGGGTTATCAAGATCATGTATTTCTTCAATAGGTGGTAAATTCTTAACATCTTCAACTTTAATACCTTTTTCTTTCATAAATTTCTTTGCCTCTTGCATATCTTTAGGACTGAGGAATAAAACACATCTTTCCTTCGGAGTTGGCTTAGGGACTGGATCAGAAAGTGTCCAATTGAATTCATTGGCCAGCATATTATTCAATAGTAATTCAGCTTGTTCAACTGTTCTTTCCCTAAAAACACAACCAGCACAACTATCCAGGTGGTCTCTGGAAGCATTGGTTAGTCCATTATAAAAGGCATCAAGTATATCATGCATCTCAAGAGGATGATCAGGCAAAGCATTAAGTAATTGGAGAAGCCTCCCCCAAGCTTGTGGGAGACTCTCTTCTTCAATTTGCACAAAGTTATATATTTCCCGTAAGGCAGCTTGTTTCTTATGAGCGGGAAAATATTTAGCAGAGAAGTAATACATCATATCGTGGGGACTATGCACACAATGAGGATCAAGAGAATTAAACCAGGTCTTAGCATCACCCTTTCACGAGAACGGAAACAACTTAAGGATATAGTAATAACGAATATTTTCATCGTTGGTAAACAGGGTGGCTATATCATTCAACTTAGTAAGAT
This sequence comes from Secale cereale, assembly GCA_902687465.1. Taxonomy (NCBI): domain Eukaryota; kingdom Viridiplantae; phylum Streptophyta; class Magnoliopsida; order Poales; family Poaceae; genus Secale; species Secale cereale. Next base: position 209,831,193 of record LR738712.1, read on the forward strand.
GTGCCACAACAGTTTCAGACTCATAGCCATGGAAAGGATCAGATTCAACCAAAGTTGTTAACTCAGGATCAACAGAGAATTCATAATCCTTATCAGTAACACAGATAGGTGAAGCACCGAAAGCAGGGTCATGTTTCATTCTAGCATTCAAGGACTTTTCTTTCAGCTTAGCTAATAATTTCTTAAGATCATATCCATCGCTGCAAGCAATAAAGTCTCTAGGAGTTTCTTCATCCATAACATAACCCTCAGGAACAACGGGCAATTCATGCCTATTGGGAGAAGATTCATCATCACTTTCACAAATATCATCGTTTCCAATATTTGCATTCTCCCTAACTCTAGCAATTTTTCCATCTAGAAATTCACTTAGTGGCACAGTATTATCAAGCATACAAGTAGTGTCATCATACATAGCAGAAGTGGTATCATCAAGAACATACGACATATCAGATTAAATAGCATGAGTAGGTGTCGCAAATTTTCCCATAACATAAGGAGAATCAAGTGCAGAGCTAGATGGTAGTTCCTTACCTCCCCTCGTTGTTGAGGGTAAGATCTTGGTTTTTGAGTCCTTCAAATTCTTCATAGTGATCAACAGATATAAATCCCAAGTGATTTAAAGAATAGAGCTATGCTCCCCGACAACGGCGCCAAAAAATTGTCTTGATAACCCACAAGTGTAGGGGATCGCAACAATTTTCGAGGGTAAAGTATTCAACTCAAATTTATTGATTCGACACAAGGGGAGCCAAAGAATACTCTTAAGTATTAGCAGCTGAGTTGTCAATTCAACCACACTTGGAAACTTAGTATCTGCAGCAAGATAGTTTAGTAGCAAAGTAATATGATAGTGGCGGTAGCAGCTATAAAAGTAACGGTAGTGTTTTTGTAGTTGTTGTAATAGTAGCAACGGAAACGTAAATATGCAACAAGCAATATGTGAAAAGCTCGTAGGCATTGGATCGGTGATGGGAAATTATGTCGGATGAAATTCATCATGTAGAAGTTATAACCTAGGGTGACACATAACTAGCTCCAGTTCATCAATGCAATGTAGGCATGTATTCCGAATATAGTCATATGTGCTTATGGAAAAGAACTTGCATGACATCTTTCATCCTACCCTCCCATGGCAGCGGGGTCCTATTGGAAACTAAGTGATATTAATGCCTCCTTTTAATTGAGTACCGGACCAAAGCATTAACACATAGTGAATACATGAACTCCTCAAACTATGGTCATCACCGGGAGTGGTCCCGATTATTTTCACTTCGGGGTTACCGGATGATAACACATATTAGGTGACTATAGACTTGCAAGATAGGAACAAGGACACACATATATTCATGAAAACATAATAGGTTCAGATCTGAAATCATGGCACTCGGGCCCTAGTGACAAGCATTAAGCATAGCAAAGTCAGAGCAACATCAATCTCAGAACATAGTGGATACTAGGGATCAAACCCTAACAAAACTAACTCGATTACATGATAGATCCCATCCAACCCATCACCGTCGAGCAAGCCTACGATGGAATTAATCAGGCACGGCGGTGAGAATCATGAAATTGGTGATGGAGGAAGGTTGATTATGACGATGGCGACGATCTCCACTCTCCGGAGCCCCGAACGGACTCTAGATCAGCCATCCCGAGAGAGATTAGGGCTTGGCGGTGGCTCTGTCTCGTAAAACGTGATAATTCTTTCTCCTTGATTTTTTTCTCCCCGAAAGTGAATATATACGACTTGGGGATACGTCTGGATCTTCTTGCAGGTATTTTTTATATTTTCCGAAATAATTCTCTGTGGATTTTCAGGTCATTCTGAGAAATTTTTATTTCTACACAAAAACAACACCATGACAATTCTGCTGAAAACAATGTCAGTCCGGGTTAGTTCCATTCAAATCATGCAAGTTAGAGTCCAAAACAAGGGCAAAAGGGTTTGTAAAAGTATATACATTGGAGACGCATCAGTTGGCCGGCCACCCGTTGGGCCCACATGTCATACACCCAAAGGCAGGTGTAGTAAGTCAATGAAGCTGCGTCCCCCTCCGTGCCTGTGCATGCTTTCAATGACTTGAGACTACCAAACATCACATGTAGTGGTTAGTTAATTGCATGTAATCCTATTAATTAGCAAAAATACATTAAGTTATATCGCCGATAGGAATAAAACAATACACCATGTATTTATTTACAGAGGGAGTAGTACATTTTTTGTGACATGCGTTACTAGATATTGCTCGTCAAATACTAAATCTTGATGGACGTGGTAGTACTACTAAATCCAGACAGTGGTGCTAGTACTAGTAGTAGTAGTACTACCAATGTAGTAGCACTGTACTACCCGTTGGTCAAATGATTACGTGTTGCTCCTCATAGTGAAGTGACAAGACCGTACGCCGGAGATGACACCTGAGTATAGGCGCCGTGTTCGGCCTACCATAGTCAGCCTCACCATCTGTAGTCACAATCATCATGGCTGTAGACCTAGCCTGCTTACAACTAGCCATGTTCGACATAATTTCCCGTGCGTAGATGCCCGTGCATTGCACGGAACACCAAGATTGGGGGGTGAACGGCGCCGGCAGTGGCCATCGTGCCATATTTTTCCATGGCTTTATAGATGTGGTGGGGAGGAGATAAGGCTGATTGCGAGACACAATGAGTTGTTTGTAAATAGGGAACAAGTGCGGGCAGCTTTTTGCAAAACTGGAGAAGTTTGGTTTGTATGCATCAGATCTAGATCCGACGGCTATTGGTGAAAGATGGTAGGCACAACATCATCACCAACTCAAGACCTGTTTGATTCGCAGGCTTATGAAAACGCAGGAAAATGACACGGCAATATTACAAGTTTCAAACTGATACTGCAAATGTTAGGAGTAATGCTGCACCTACGAAGATGGAATTACTAGGAAGTTTACGTAAGAAATTTCTTTACTTTAGGTGGATGCAGCATTATCATACAAACTAAAATCCACCGCCCTGACAAGTCACTAATAGGAAAATAACTTTTTGAGGCTCTGGCCACTTGATGTTTCAAAAACAAATTCAGCTTCTACGGAGACTTTGTGATTTAGACTTAGACGCTTGTGGTGATTAGCACGCCATTCATTGTTGCGCTAGAGAATGCCAAACCTCAATACCTTGAGCACACTTGCCTCCATAACAAAGAACCTGGCCAATTTAATCTCAGATGTGCTGACTCGATATACGATCAAATCAATTTCTGTAAGATGGAGATCAATGCATTCGATGAGATTGTTATAGTGCAGCACATATTTCACTTTTGGGTCTTTTTTATCTGCAAAAGAAGAGAACATATTAGAGCAGCTGGATGTATAAGATTGCCGTGTCATCAAGAGGTACCTATATCATTTGCTCATACGATAGGGTTGGCTGGCTAGTGATATTTTTTCACTCTATCTCTCTCTCTCTCTTTCTCTTTCCTCTCATTTACCTAGGATTACATGAAGAGCTTGGGCATTTGTTGCCTTCCACTATGCGGCCGATGCCATATTTCGCAAAAGTATGCCACATAATACGCATTGATGTCAAATCAAAAGATTTTGGTACCGCTCTCACGATGTGAGAGAGTTGGTACCGCTGTGCACACAGACCCACATGTATAAACAACTCAATCATACCAACTACACCAACCTCTCACTCTCCCAAACAAGTGTTTTTTATTGCCTCAGTCTTCAATGCGCCCTCAATTTATTAGTGTGCGGGGTGCTACCCCGAGTGGTTTCATCTTTGCTTACTTCACCGTGTGTGTCAGATGGGCCTCTAGTTTACTTACTTTAACCCACTTCCACATGGGCCAGCACACGAAGATACAGAACACGAGCTGACAAGGCAGCATGTGGACTGGTTGACCAGTCAACTAAACAATATATGGAGCTATACACTGACACAGTGAGCGTATAATCCGTCGGTATAGAGTGTTCGTGTGATTGGGGAGGCCCGTGAGAGATAGCAGAGAGAGATAAAGAGCTACTCCCTCCGTTCGATAATGTAGTTCCAACATTTTTTTAAAAGTCAAACTTTTTAAACTTTGACAAGGTTTACAAAGAAATTACTTATATCTACAATACCAAAGATAAATGATAGTATGAAGTAAGTACATGTTGTGAAGAATCTAATTATCTTTCCAGATGTAAATGTTTTCCTCCACATATACCTGGTCAAACTTTTATGAGGTTTGACTTTTCAAAACATCCATATGCTTATGGACGTGAGAGAGTCCCTAACTAGAGAGAGAGAGTGAAATAGAAAGAGTGAGTGAAAAAAGTGTGTGTTTGTGTGTGTGTGTGAAAGAGACATGGACAACACTCGATAAAAGTCAAGAAAAAATGTGTGTGTCTTATGCAAATATATCACACATGCATCTTCGAGAACGGAAGCAAGGTGAGGAGATAGTGTGTGGTTGTTTGCAACCGAGAGAGCAAGACCCCTAGCACGCGGCCAAGAGGGGTCTGACAAACAAGGGAGAGTGGTCGAGAGAGACGTACGGCGAAAATGCAGACATGGTGAGGAGAGAGTGTATGTTTGTCATAGAGAGATCCCCTGGAGATCGTGATGGGACTACATGGGTGGGAGATCGAGTGACAAGGTGTGTGCGCGATAGAAGATACCCCGAGAGATATCGAGATAGACGTATGGATGGAAGGAGACAATACGTGTGTTCCTAGTGGCTAGTGAGGGATAATCATATTTAGGGGTGAGTGCTTGCGCCTATGATGGAGTGAGGGATTATGGTACTTATTAGGGGGGTGCGTGTCACATAGAGAGATAACAAGGACAAAGAGTGTTGGATGGGTCTATATGTATAGTGTGAGCGAGACATGTGTATGTGTGAACCAGGGAGATATAAAGTTTGAGAGAGATTGAGCAGCCCCGATAAGGCTGAGTGGTGCGTCAGATAGCTGAGAGGGGGAAAGAGATATTCCATCCGCTCGATAATGCAGTGCATGAATTTTTTTTAGAAGTCAAACTTTGGAAACTTTGACCAGGTTTACACAAATGTTATTTATATCTTCAATACCAAAGAGACATCATACGAAACTACATCTCATGGTGAATCTAATGGTATATGTTTGCCGTTCCAGATGTAATTGTTTTTCTCCATGTACATGGTCAAACTTTGTGATGTTTGACTTTTCAATAAATCAATATGCTATGGACCGAGGAGAGTGCCTAAGTCGAGAGGGATCAAGTGCGTGTGAAGGAGAACGAGTAAGTGTGCAAAAAGAGTATGTGTGTGAAATAGAAAGTGACGACAAATGATAAATTAGAGAGAGTGTGTGTGTTTTTTCGTTTCATAGGCGAACATATCACGCATGCATCTCCGAGATAGAAAAGCGAGGCGAGGAGATACATGAAGATAGCTAGTGTGTAGTTGTTTGCAACGGACAGAGACACCCCTATAGCACATGTCCAATAGAGGTCTGGCCAACAAGGTACAAAGGTCGAGAGGGACACATGGAGAACATGGACGCATGGGGAGGACGAGAGGGTGTGTTTACGATAGACAGACCCCCTCGAGATCGTGAGGGGGCTATATGGGTGGGAGATCGAGCGAGGTGCATGCACGATAGGAAGATGCCCCGAGAGAAATCGAGATAGACCATGCACATGTTTGTGATGGAGACTAAGATTAGCTAGTCATATACATATAGGGGGGACTGCGTGTGCCTACAATTGAGTGAGACACCATCATATTTGGCTAGCTAGGCATGAGATTTTGTGTGTGTGCGTGTCAGATGGAGATAGAACGAGGGAGAGAGATAGAGTTTTAGATGGGCCTATCGAGTGCGAGTGAGATATGCATGTGTATGTGTCACCCAGGTAGATGGAGAGTTTGAGAGAGAGGGAGAAGAGCTCTGAGACGACAGAGTGGTGCATGAGAGAGTTACGGGCAACGAGCGAAGGAATTTGTGTGCGTACGATGAGTGCACCTAAGATATCTAGCATGGACTAGAGAATCATACATAGTGTGGGAGAGAGACCTATAGATGGAGTATACATGCATGTGAACTAGAAAGACCCCCCCCCCCCACACAAACACACAAATAGAGAGAGAGATGAGAGAAAGAGAGACGACCAACAAGGTTTGTGTGTTGGATGCGTGCGACATAATTGAAGATTGTTGGGGCGCGCGAGAGAGAGAGAGGAGGAGTCCGGGAGAGGGGGAGGTCGTGTTTTATGCATCAAAGACTGATATAAACCATGTTTCGATATAAACTTGCATTCAAATATTTAAATTGGAGGATATGTTGTCTGCAATCCACACATGAACGGATATATGCGTATATCAAACAAGTTCATTAATTTGACTTTCAACATGTTCATGGAGTACTATAATATTGTACAACATGCTATTCGATTGAGGTGTTCAATTTTGGATTTAGTTCACTATTTGGACCTGGTGAACGAGCTATTTCATTGTCGAGATATTTCATTTTGGGTTTGATTCCCGTTATCAAGTGAGTCAAATATTTGTCATATAGTAAATCGCTAGCAACGAGCATGTAAAAACACATTACTCCTGAGCATCATCTCTCCATCTAAAAAATAAGTGGCAAGCTAATATTTCTAAATTTGATTAGAATCGACTTGGTAAGGTAGACTGTAATGCCCAGTATGCGACTATGTCTCCTACGTGTCGAGGCACGACTTAGAGACATAAGCGCATACTAGAATGATCTCAAGTATGGTATCTTTGCACATCTCATGTAAAAGATCAGGGATGAAAATGTAAAAGATAGCTCGCTTACACTCGCCACGTCACACAATGAATACAATAGCATACATCATCCAAATAACACAGGGTCCGACTACGGATGAAATCCAAACGAGAAAGATACATAAACACAAGCCCGGATCCTCCTAGTAAGAACCACTACTGATCGTCGGGATACGAAACATAGTAACGTCCACGCTCTTCATCGAACTCCCACTGAAGTTCTGAACCATCTCCTGCATTGTTCTCTGCGGTACCTGCACCTGGTGTGTGTTGAATATGTGAGCCACAAAGGACTCAGCAATCCCATTCCCGGGTATCAAAACTACCAAAGCCTTAGGTGGGGAAAAGGTATAAAAGTGTTTGCAGCAAGCACTAAGCACCAGCTTGCGAGTTTAGAGCGAGAAGAGAACAAGTGCGAACGATCGCCAAGTTGATCAAGGAGTGCTCCTAGCTATTCACGATCAAACATAACCCCACCGGGTTCACTTCCCGAAGCCCTTCGGAAAGAGACCATCGCGGTTACTCACACAGGTAGTGTATTCTTATGGATAAGGTGTCAAGTTATCTACAACCGGATATTAACAAATTCCCATCTGCCACATAATCGCTGGCACGACTTTCGAAAGATCAAACCCTGCAGGGGTGTCCCAACTTAGCCTATCACAAGCTCATGATCCGCGGAGTCGCAACTCCAAAGTGGGAAGACCCGAGTATCCTCTAAATCCCGTGCTCAAGATATTTCGAAAAAGGTAAAACCAATCCAGCAAGACCTCACGGCGTGCCGACATCCTGATAGTAGCCGCGCGTAGCTCGTCTCAGGCCACGACCGGATGGGACAGCCTACAGGAAAATACCAGATACCTCGGGTTTCCCCAAGGCGGCCCTACAGTCCACCCAGTTTGGACCAACACTGATGAGGAGCACTGGCCTGGGTTGTTAATTAAGAACTCGGGTTTGCAACGCCCTATGCAAGTTTTAGTTATTAGGCAAATGTAAAACCAAAGTTGGGCCTTGCTGGAAAAGCTTTAAACAGTGCGAGTTATCAAGGGGGGCCCATAAACCGCAACAAACTGCATATAAATATTCTACACTAAAAACTAGGCAGTTTTCATATATAAAGTATATCCAACAGATGCATATATTAAAAGATATAATTATGAAAAAGAAAATGCAGAAAACTGAAAATAAAAACAAAACAGAAAAGGAAAAGGCTATATTGACACAACCTGGACCAACCACGGTCGCTGACCCGTGGGTCCAGGGGAACTGACGTGGCGGCTGTGTGGGTGCGGAGAGGGGTGTGAGGAGCTGGGTGGCTGCAAGGTGGGACCGGCATGTCAGCGAGACAAATAAAACCAAATAGGGGGTCTAAAGACTAGGCAGTTTTCATATATAAAGTATATCCAACAGATGCATATATTAAAAGATATAATTATGCAAAAGACAATGCAGAAAACTGAAAATAAAAACAAAACATAAAAGGAAAAGGCTATATTGACACAACCTGGACCAACCACGGTCGCTGACCCGTGGGTCCAGGGGAACGGACATGGCGGCTGTGTGGGTGCGGAGAGGGGTGTGATGAGCTGGGTGGCTGCAAGGTGGGACCGGCATGTCAGCAAGACAAATAAAACAAAAAGGGGGTCTAAACCACTACCCCGGCTAAAATCGAACCCTGGCTGCCTGCTTACTGAACGAGAGACACACCACTGGGCTATGTGTGTGCAACTGACAGAAGAGGGAAACATTGCCATATGATTAAACTGAAGATGCAGAGCGGAGGGGAGAAACAGAGCCGGTCGGAGGATCTCGTCGGAGCTGCTCCGGCGACCAAACCGGGCGGCGGAGGCATGCGGTGTGATCCTAGAGGGATTCCGCACCCTCGACAAGAACTAGCAGAACCTAACGACGACTACAGCGACGCCGGAGGGAACAAGCAGAGGCGGCATCGACGAGGTATAGCGAGCCTAAGCAAATACTAAACAGAGCAGCGAGAGCACGTAGCAGGCCCTACGCGACACGATGAAGATGAAGGACAAACGCGGAGGAGCAACGGTGGTCGGGGCACTCGCCAGAGACGAGGCCCGACGGCGACGCGTTCGGGTGCGCGTGGTTGGCGTGGCTAGAGCATGCAAACGAGGAAGAAAAGGGGTCGGGGAGGTGCGCTAGCTCACCACAAGCACGGAGGTGAGCTTGGTTAGACGAGAGGAGGCCACAGACGATGGAATCTCGCCGGAGTTGAACGGAGACCGACACGGGGGAACAAGACGAGGAGGTAGTCGAACTTGGCGTCCCTCGGGGCCGTAGAGGTAGCAGGGGACGTAGTCGATGACGGGGAACTTTCCGGACACGATCTCCAGGGCATCGGTGGCCTGAGAGCACATCGGCGACGAGTACGAGCACTCTGATGCGCGTGGGACGGCGGTCGAGCGGCAGATCTGGTGGTCTAGGTGGCCTGGCGGCGTTCGATAAAGGAGGAGGGAAACCCTATTGGGTTTCTGGACATGGTGGGGGCTTAAAAGAGGGGCCATGGCGACGGAACGGAGCGGCGACGCGCTCGCTCGCGATCCCCATGGCAACGGCGCGAGGAGGACGAAAAGGTGGGTGAGGCGATGGCTGCGCTCGCTGACGCGCGGGCCCGAGGCGTCCACGTGGGCACAACGCAGAGGGGGTACACGGGGGCCTGGGTGAGAAACGGCGAGAGGGACGGCGCGGGCTGGCTAGATAGGCTGATGGTGCGCGCAAGCTGGGCCGAGGGGTAGCAGGCCAGGCCCATGCGCTGCTGGGCTGCGCTGCTGCTGGCTGCTGCTGCTGTTTCTTTTTCTATTTTTTTTCCTCTGTCAGAAAACAAAAAGAAAAGGAATTAGGAGAGAAATAAAATATCCCCTAGCTCCTGGATTTATGCCCTATTTTATAAAATTGACTTGGGCATTTCTGAGAGGTAGAAAAATAAAACACGTTTGAATATGGTTCAAACTTCTGTCATTTTTGAACCTGACAAAATCATTTCAAAATGAGGCAAGGCTTTGCAAGGTGACGTAGGTCAAGGTAACAAAGATGTGGGGAGAAGATGAACATTTTAAGAGAAGAGGTTAGTCACTTGCAAAATTTAAAGAAGGGAAAAGAAGGGAAAGAGGGGTGCAAGAAGAAGGAGGGGGGTTTAGTGTGGGCATGATCTTTATATCACCATCACAACAAGAACAAGGTGCACTCACTTAACATACTAGGAAAAGAACCAACATAAAGACAAGTGAAGAATTCCATGATGATCATGATATAATGATGATGATGAAGTAATGCATGAATGCAAAAGAAAAGATAATATGACAATGCAATGCCAAAGAGAATGCATAATTGAAAAAGCACCCCCAAGGAAAAGGACAAGGATCAATTGGTATATGCTTTATTGCCATATATGGAAGGTATCACATATGGGGTGTTACAAAGAAGTGGATGATCGTTCTCCCAAATTTTGAACGAACCGTTAAACATCCTCTGCTCGGTGGAATTCGCCGGAGCAAATAAATGGGAGACGCGAAATTACCGTCCTATGTGGGAGACGCATTAATTGACCTGGTGTGCATCGAGGGTAGGTTCGTAACTTCATCCAAGCGCGCCTTGTCCTCGGCCGAAATGACATGTGCCAAATAATTCATAAACCATGGTCGGCAAAAGACGCTCTCCTCGCTCGAAATAGCTCGCACCCACTATTTGAAAACACGCTCTCCTCGCCCTAAATCGCGCGCACCCACTATATTTCAAAACACGCCCTCCTCGCCCGAAATTGCTCTCGCCCATTATTTGGGGAGAAGAAAAGTTACTCTACTATCCTAGACCCTCAGTACACAGACCCAAGCTGAGAAGCCTAAAGGCAGGGGTAGAACTGTAACTCCCCCTCACATTTCAGACAAATGCGTACATGGTTCCATTCCCCTCCCAATTCCCCCCGCATCCATACCTCGTGGGCGCCAAATCACCTTCTCCGCGGAAGCACCCTTCTCCTGAGCCGCGAAACCTCAGCCCCTCCTCCATGGCGCACCCCACCACACCAATTTCACAGCCACCCTCCTCCCTAATGCGGGAGACGCTGTCCATTTCCCGTCGTCAAGTCGGCCGTGTGCCTTTTACTCCGTCCTGCTGGAGCTGCCTCGACGACGGCCGCGTGAACCATACCGGAGCCGATTCACCTCCGTCGTTGTTCACGGCGCTGGAGCGGCTCCAATTTTGGATCTGTCTAGAGTCCCGGTGCTGCTTCCCCGTAGCCGTCGACCGTCGCGACATCGCTCTTGCCCTGCCTCCGGTGGCCATCGCAACCGCGCCGGCCTCACGGACTCGGCAGCTGGACCAGCCTACTTCACTATGCCTCCAGATAGATCGCACACTCATCTCAAATCACTTTACTTAGGCGTTAGTTGTCTAAATTTTTATTCTGGGCCAATCGATTCCTAATGGGAAGCATCACCCCTCGAGGTGGTGGAGCTCCTAGGCTGCCGGTTGGCTGGTGTCTAACATAGGGGTGCGGGGCCGCAAGTTTGCCATGGAAGCAGCGCTTAGGTGGCTATCTTAGAGTTGCGTCGGTTCAAGGTACTGCCGCCGCCGGATCTGGATGATGGGGAGTCTTTGTGGATTGGCCCGGGGGCGGCGCAACCACGTAGGTGCGGTGGGGCGGGGAGCGGGGTTTTAGCCGGGGCCACGGACAGCGGAGGCAAGCTGCTCTGCCGTTGGTCACTGGCTCTTCGGGGAAGATTCCTAACAGTGTCAGCCGGGAGGCACAAGATGGTCATCAAGCCATCCGGCGTAGATCGGACAGTACCAAAATAAAACAAAATCATGTGACCCCAATTTAGTCTCATTCAACAGACGTGTGACCACTCTCGTACCTTGCTGTTGATCTCTTAATGTATTTCTTCAGATCAAAGAGATGTGTCGTTCTTAACATTAATTATGTGTTATCTGCATCTTCAGCCACACCGTCTTCCGACTCACCGCAGCTGCTCCAACAAGGGAAGCATACACCAGAAGGGAGCTATAGTCCCCACTCAACAGTTGCCTGCATCGAATGCGCGTGCCTGACATTGACAACCACAACAACTGCAGGGCCATCGACAAGTAAGCACATGATGCTCTCTCCTATGGATGGCGGCCAGATAGGTTGTACCCTCATCTTACTTGTGTGCAACATTTATGGCTTTGTTATTCATCAAAGCATGGAAAATAGATTATCACATTTCACTATATATTCATGCTGATCTCTTATGGGTCTTGTTCAGGAGTTCACGTTCTTCCATAGCTCAGCTAAGATACTTGTTCTTTAGGTAACGATGTTCGATAGTTATCATCCATCATCCAATGCTATCCCACAGGCTGGTGATTATAGTATTATACCATTTCTAGTATTACCTATGTTGTTCTTTAATACTTTTGTGTGCCATCTAGTTAATATTGAGTACAAACGATACATATTCTGTAGCTTTCATCAGTGTTCACCCTTTAGTTTTTAGACCTGTTGCTGCTAGTTAACCCAGTCCTACTATTTATGTCGTCTCCTACAGGCACTCATTACATAAATATAACTACTAGTTGTCTTCCATGCATGTCATATATAATTGGACACACTGATATATCCACAAGAACCTCACGGTGCAATGTAAAGGCCAATAAAATTGATTTCAATGATAACCAATATGATGGAACATGTAAAGGCATTTATTCAGAAGACATGCAGAAAGATGTTGAATCCTCTTCACCCCACAAGGTCCTTGCTCTAACTTGGCTCGTGATATGGGTACAACATGCATATAATGTCCTGGAGTGTATCTACTCTATTGCAATGCCATGTGCTTACCATGCTGATTATGCATGTAAATATGTCATGCCTTCTTGTTTTCCAGTACCTATTCCATTCATGATAACATGTTTTCAAATTCAAATACTATCATTCTACTCTATCGCAATGCCGTCTGCTTACTTTGGACATCATGCTTCTGAATATCTTATGCATTGTTATTGATCAGTATGTACTTCATCTGTCTACCATACCATGTTTTTTACAGTCAAGTGATGTTCTAGTGCTCTGTTGCAATGCCATCTTAGTTTCCCAATCATACACGTGTATATTGCCTTTGTTTTTTCTGTACGTATTCCGCTAGCATACAGTTTTACATTCAACTAGTGTTTTTTACTGTGTTGTCCTGTCGTATCCCTAGCCCTTAAACCATGCTCCCTCCGTCCGGATTACATGTTGGTGAAATAGATAAAAAAGGATGTATCTAGAACTGAAATACGCCTAGACCCATCCTTTTGTTTTCCGGATGGAGGGAATACATGTCAATATGTCATGTCTTTCTATTCTTCAGTACCTATTCAATCTCTCTGTTGTAGCATGTTTTATAATTGAAGCACCATTCTTCTATACAAGGCATGCAAGGGGAAGACGACTATGTTAGAATCTGAAGGGTTATAAACCAGGTCTTTGCAAAAGATCCAAACGCCAAGAGATAAAAAACCAACTGTAGTTTTTATAGATACTGCTCCAGAACAGAGAAACCCAACTACTACTGATAATAAGTAGATTCCAGTGGCCAAAGAACTAGTCTACTCCTGTGCAGCAAAAATATGTCAACTCCATTCTAAGAAGCGTGTGCGTATCCTTGCATCATGAAATTTTATAGCATGCTGATCATATTTTCTACATGTTTCTTACCCATCTCTCTTTTAGAAAATAAGCTTAATAGATAGAAGAATTTCTGCGCTGGTATCGTCTGTGAGGAAAGACTCTTGCAGGAATCCTCTGTACTCCAATGTAGATGTAAGTACCGATTGTATATCACTATATTTTTACATCAGCATGTATTTTGTTAATCGGCGTGAATCCAACCTTTATCTGATCTAAATTTAGTTGTAGCAAAATGTATGATTAAAGGCCACAATGTTGATTTTTGTAAGGAAAACTACCTGGTAGTTTTGCATCCCGAGCTGCATGAGTGTACTATCTCATATCAGTGGGTTTGATTACTTTGGTTCCGCAGTGGGGTTTCAGTGTTTTTTTACTGTGTTGTCCTGTCGTATCCCTAGCAAATACATCATACTCCATCCGTCCGGATTACATGTCGCGTAAATGGATAAAACTGGATGTATCTAGAACTGAAATACGCCTAGACCCATCCATTTATTTCCGGATGGAGGGAATACATGTCAATATGTCATGCCTTTCTATTCTTCAGTACCTATTCCATCTCTGTTGTAGCATGTTTTATAATTGAAGCACCTTTCTTCTATATAAGGCATGTAAGGGGAAGACGGCTATGTTAGAACCTGAAGAATTGCAAACTAGGTCTTCGCAAAAGATCCAAACGCCAGTAGATAATAAACCAACTCCATTTTTCGTAGATACTGCTCCAGCACAGAGAAACCCAACTCCCACCGATAATAAGCAGATTCCAGTGGCCAGAGAACTAGTCCGCTCCAGTCCAGCAAAAGAATGTCAACTCCATTCTAAGAAGCGTGTACGTATCCTCGCATCATGGAATTTTATAGCATTCTGATCATATTTTCTACATGTTTCTTACCCATCTCTCTTTTAGAAAATAAGGTAAAATGATAGATGATTTCCTTCATTGGCATTGTATTCGAGGAAAATATCTTGCGGGAATTCTGTGTGCTCCAATCCTGATGTAAGTACCTGTTGTGTATCACTATATTTTTACATCAGCATGCATTTTGTTAATCGGCATGAATCCAACCTTTGTCTGATCTAAAATTAGTTGTAGCAAAATGTTAAAAGCGCCAATGTTGATTTTTGTAAAGAAAACTGCCTAGTAGTTTTACATACTGAGCTGCATGAGTGTACTATCTCATATCATGCACATTATTGAATTATAGTGCTGCTCTGGTTGCCCTTTCATTCATTGTGTCAATGTTGCTTTCGTATTACCTTACCTGGCTGATGATAGTTGTGCCATATTGTGTTAATTTGGTGTTGGCTAGTTGCTCAAACATTCGTTGTGCCAATGTTGCTTTCCTATTATCTGACTTGGCCAATGATAGCAATGCTAGTGTCTTAATTTGGTGCAGGCTGCTGAAGATAAGAAGACAAACTCTGAAAACAGCAAGGCAACCCCATTGTTTCTTTCCAATAAATATGGACAGGTAATATGCCAATAACTCACGATTAATCTGTTTGGTTCCCCTCCTAATTTATGTTAAGATGCAGTGATCGAGACACTCTCCCCTATCAATAATACAAGCCTGCCAAAATCGCCATCTGAATCTGTTCAGTATCCTCTATCTCGAATGCAACGGAAAAAATGTATGTTTGTGAACCAATTAATGGCTGAATGAATGATGGAAATGGTGGAGGAATCAGAGGTGCAGAGTCGTGCGACACAACAACTGATCAATGTTTTCAGGGATAGTGTAGCAAAGCAGAAAGAACTTGCCCACATGCTTACGGGCGTCATCCGTGCTGAGGTTGCAGATTGCGACGTTGTAGATCGTTAGGTTCTGTTCATTTATTTGCACTGGCATCAATCTTTGATTGCCCAGTGGATGTAATTTCCTGTAATATATGCTGGATGTGCAACGTTTTTCCCTATATGCCGTACCTTTGCTTGATCGGTTTTGGTCCTGTGCATAATTGCTCGTCGTAATGGGCTCAAATTATCTAATTTGGCCTAAAGACATGTACAAACTTTAGTGGGCCCGTTAAGTTAATGGGCCATTACTAGGCCGAAAGTTAATGTTGGGCCCTCTTAACTCAAGGGTCATTCAGAGTCGAAGCGGGCAACAGGTGGGCCCAATTAATTTCGCGGGCCGTTAACAAGCCGTTACTAAGTTCGGGCTACGTATGGCCCAACTATACTATGGGCCTTTAGCAGGCCGAAAGAGACAGCGGGCCGCTAAGAGGCCGAAAGTCAGGTCGTATTGTAAATGGCCCAATTGTACTGGACCATGAAGAGCATGGGCCGCTAAGAGGCCGAAAGTCAGGTCGTATTGTAAATGGCCCAATTGTGTTGTGGGCCTTTAGCAGGCCGAAAGAGAGACCGGACTGGTATTGGACCATGAAGGCAATGGACCGTTAAAAGGCCAAAATTCAGGTCCAACTACAAATGGCCCAACTCATTTATGGTCCGTTAACAGGCTGAAAGGCACACATGGCCGGGAATTGGCCCAACACTTAAATGGGTCACTCAAAGGCCAAAACTTAGGTCCGAATGCAAATGGCCAACAGATATATGGGCCGTCACCAGGCTGAAAGACACACCGGGCCGGAAATTGGGCCAACACATAAATGGGTCGCTAAAAGGCCGAAACTCAGGTCCGACTACAAATGGCACAACTGATTTATGGGCCGTCAACAGGCTGAAAGACACACCGGGCCGAAAATTAGCCCAGTATTTAAATGGGTCGCTAAACGGCCGAAAGATGTACATCGTGAAAATTGGCCCATTCACTGAATGGGCCGTTAACAGGCCGAAATCTCATCGGGCCAATATTGTCAGGCCCAAGATGCGATTCTATCCTGATTACGTGACACTTATGTGATTGGGGCACAACCGCATTTCAGGCGCTTAGCAAGATGGATATCATTACAACGTACCATTACATACATACATGGGGGATACAACAATACATACAAATCTCATGAATACAACAATATCAATACAAGTATCCGACTACGGATACAAACATGAAAAGTACAAAGACATCCATCTGCTATCCCAGGCTGCCGACCCGGAACCTAACCCAAGACTGAAGAAGAACTCCAACAACAGAACAATGGTCTCACGTCAAGACATCGGAAACCTGCACCTGCAACTGTTGTTGTAGTATCTGTGAGCCACGAGGACTCAGCAATCCCATAACCATGGGTAACAATACTATCAAAGCTTAATAGGTAGGTAGAGGTAAAGTGGTGAGGTTGCAGCAGCGGCTAAACAAAATATGGTGTCTAACTTACGAGTACAAGAATAAGATGAGCATCTACGCAAAACGGTCGCAACTAGTAGTGATCGCTAAAGATCCTGAAGTACTTACGAGTCAAACATAACCCCACCGTGTTCTCTTCTCAAAATGAAAAGAGACAGTCACGATTACTCACACAGTTGTGTGTTTTACTTCGGATCCTGTGTCAAGTTTTCTACAACCGGACATTAACAAATTCCAATCTGCCACATAACCACGGGCACGGCTTTCGAAAGATCATAACCCTGGAGGGGTGTCCCAACTTAGCCCATCACAAGATCTCACGATCAGCTGAAGTGATAAATATAATATCATCACCCCTTATCTTAGGGAAATCCGATCAGGCTCGGCATCCCGGTGCACAAGACATTTCGACAATGGTAAAACAAGTCCAGCAAGACCTCCCGGCGTGCCGACACCCTGATAGTAGCCGCGCGTATCTCGTCTCAGGCCACGACCAGATGAGCACATCGTACAACAGCCAAACCCCAAGTTTCCAAGGGGGGCGCCGCACACGACTCTATTTGGGACCAACACCATCAGCACTGGCCCCCCCTGCTATGTAGAAGAATCCTCGGGTAGCGCTAACTCCCTATGCAATTTAATTAATTAATTAAGTTGTTATTATGAGCAAATTAAAACCAATGTTGGGCCTTGCTGGAGGAGTTTTATTCAAAGACGAACTGTCAAGGGGTCCCCATATACCCATCGTGTAAGGAACGCAAAATCAAGGAACATAATGCCGGTTTATCGGCGCCTAAGGTAGCATGAGTGGAACAAAACACCGAGCAAAAGGCCAAGCCTTCCACCCATGCCCAGTATATAGGTGTGTTAATAATAATATTAGATATTGTGATATTCCAATAACAAGTTCCCACCTGGAACGAACTTCATCTTCACCTGCAACTAACAACGCTATAAGAGGGGCTGAGCAAGCGGGTAACATAGCCAAACAATGGTTTTTGCTAGGAAGGTGTCAAAGGTTAGAGGTTTCATGGCAACAAGGAGAGGGGCTGACAATAAGATGGGTAGCGCGACATATAACGATAGCATCGAGATACTAAGCAAAGGCAATGATAGTAAAGGTATCCAAGGGTATGGTCGTCTTGCCTGAGATCCCGCAAGGAAGAAGAACGGATCCATGAAGAAGACGAAGAAGAAGCCTTGAAAAAGAACCACGGATAGACGATCGAATCCTCACGAACGCAACGGAACAAGCACTAATGAGAAGAAGCAAGCAATACGGTAAACACACTACCCAAGAACATAACAATATGCTCAACCAAGTAAGATGCAAAACAAGTTTACTTATGATGCACAGCAAGTCTACACAGGAAGCAAAACATGGAAATGTAGGAAGCACAGCAAAACAACACAAGTTTATATATGATGCAATACATGGCAAGGTATGATGCATGACAAGACTATACAGGAAGCATAACATGGCAAGGTAGGAAGCACAGAAAAACAACACAAGTCTATATGATGCAATACATGGCACGGTATGATGCATGACAAATCTATACAGGAAGCATTACATGGCAAGGTAGGAAGCACAACATGGCAACGGTGCAAGATGCACCCAAACATCAACCAAACTCACTCCAAACATGAAAACAAGATGATATTATGATTCTACATGCAAAATCACTCAAGTTTCATATAAGGAACACCCCAAACGGAGCAACGGGCTAAAAGATACACATGAAACAAGATATAACAACAAGCTGAAATTAACAGCCACATAGCAACTTGGAAGCAAGAAATAAATAAGCTACAGCAAGTAAAATGAGCAAGTAAGGGCATGAATGGATAGACAACAACATATACAGCAAGGAATGATCAATGGCCACCCCAAAACTATCATGGATTTGCCTAGGACATCAAGCAAACATAGCATCAGGATATTACAGATTCCAGACTTAGTGAAATTTCACTAAGTGTTAAAACAGTAACAGCAACATGGCAAGTTTTCAAGCATGTTTAAGTCAACACAAGGCATTTCATGGAAAGTTAAATGCACCACCTCAAAGAACACATCATGGAGATTCTAAAACATCTAGGCATGTGACATGGGAACAAACACATCAATAGCAACAAGCTCCTCAACTAGGCATCTCGTAATAAGTTTCAGAACATAACAGCCAAATGCACTTTTGCAACATAGATAAACATGGCAATATGAACTCTAACATGCATGCTATAGTAACCAACATGTAAAGCATCTCATGATGAACATTTTGACATATCATTTGCATCAGTTGGATAAACATGCACCAAGTTATCATATCTCAAACATAGCAACAAAATAACAAGTAGCAGCAGTTTATAACAAGTAGCACCCTTGCAACAGAGATTAGAGCATCTAGATGAACTCAAATGAGCATGGCACAATGGAACAAAGTGTAGAGCATATCACCACGATCATTTTGACATCTCATTCACTCAATTTGGATAAGCACACAAAAAGTTATCACTATGCAAAGCATGCAACAAAATAAGCATCTTAGGGACTTAGCAGAATTTACAAGACATAGGAAAAAAACGAAACGAGCGTCAGATAACTAAGAGGCGCACTGGGCAGGAAGCAGAGGGATTACCATGGGCTCACCAAGCAGGCTGCGGCCCAGCACTATTGAGGACGGGGCGGCCCGGTCGGTCAAAGGAGGATGAGGCAGGCCGGGGTGAGGGGCCGGCCCACGAGCGGCGGGGCGAGGAGGCCCGGGCCGGACCTGGGCCAGTTGGAGCTGGGGACTGGGCCAGCCCTCGCAGTGGCCCACGCGGAGCGGCTGGGCGGCGTCGTGCTCCTCGCACACACGCGCAGGAGGCAGGGAGCCATGGCGGCGACCTAGCAAGGCGTGGCGCGGAAGGCGCGATGGAGGCCAAGGGCGGACGGGAATGGGCAGATCCGGGCCTGGGGACCCCGGATCCGGCCGCGGTGGTGGTCGGTGGCGCTTGTGCTGGCAGGATCCGGCTGCGGCGACGACGAGCTCCTGGCAGAGAGAGAGAGCAGTCAGCGGGAGGGAGAGACAAGGAGAATAAGGAGGCGATGGGCGGCGGTGTTGGCCTGGCGAGGTCGCCAGCGGCGACGTCCCGGCGAGGCGGCGGCGGGGTCGGGTCGAGGGGATCCTCCCCTCGATCCAGATCGCAGCGAGGGAGCGAGAGGGAGTAGCGGGATGCGCGGGAGCACGGGCCCTGCTCGGCCCGCGGCGGGCCTGGCCCAGGCCGGAGCGGGCTGGCGTTGGGGGAAGGCGCCCAGGGACACGTGGCCGCGCCCGATTGGCCGGGGCGGCTGACTGGGTGGCGGCCGGCCAATCAGGGGCTGCCACCTGGCGCCTGTGAGGTGGCTGGCACGGAAAACTGTGGTGGAGGCGTGGATTTCGAGGTGGAGGAGGCTGGAGGTTAGGGGAGAGAGCTAGAGGATGCCAAAATAGGAAGGGGGTCGTTTATATAGGGTAGGAGGCTAGGTTTATGGGATTTTGGGGCCGTTCGGACCACTAGATCGCGATCCAACGGCAACGGAGCGAAGGGGAAGTAGGCTGGGCCCAGTGGGTTGTGTAGATGACCTTGGGCTTAGGGAAGAGAAGAGAGAGGAAGGCCCGCGGAGGTTTTCGGAGACCGAAAACGTCCGACGATTAAACCGGCGACTAGTTCCGCTATATATACCCGTTGGGCTATCAAACGAGCTCCGAATGCGATTAAATTTGGTAGACGGCATGTCTACACTATAATAAGACCACACGCCAAGTTTCACCCCATTCCGGGAACATTTTTCGGCCACTCACAAAATAAATATTCGGAGACACGCGGGCGCGTGTGAGTGTGTCTGGGCTCAGAACGAACAACGGAAAGGACGAGGGGACTCGGGCGGATGCAAGTTTTGAAAACATGCTGATGCAACAAACATGATGACATGGCAAGATGCAACACGCAAGAAGATGACAAGGCAACAACGACGAATAGCTGACTGGCACCTGGCGTACCGGTCTCGGGTTGTCACAAATATTGAGCCCAAATATATAGCGGGCTATTAACGGGCTCGAACTGACGATGGGCAGCAATGGTGTCAAATCTTTAACGGGTCGTTGACGGGCCGAATTGGGACATC
This sequence comes from Secale cereale, assembly GCA_902687465.1. Taxonomy (NCBI): domain Eukaryota; kingdom Viridiplantae; phylum Streptophyta; class Magnoliopsida; order Poales; family Poaceae; genus Secale; species Secale cereale. The sequence continues at coordinate 209,852,021 of LR738712.1, forward strand.
TCGTATGTGCCGTGGGCTTAAATGGACCTAACACAAGTAGGCCTTATATGGGCCGGCTTGCTATTTATTACTGGGCCAGCCTATTTCATCGGAATGGGCCACTATTGGGCCATGCCACGTGTCGACCTATCATAGGCGCCTCCTGTTCAATGAGTGGATGACATCTATCCCAAGGTGAGGCAACACGTGTTTCCTCCGGCCAATGATGATTTTAGACGTGGAAAATCTCCATTGGTCGGGGCTGTTAACGGGTTATCGGATCCAAAACCGGACCCGATAGCTTAACGGCGTTCCGTTATGGTGGATGCCACGTGTCGGTCACCCTTGAAGAAAGCACTTCTGTGACGCGCGATTTATCATCATGGAAGTGGACACTTTCGTGATGATAATTTTGGTAATGTCATGGAACACTTCTACGACAGCACAGGTATGAATATCTTCATTCTGTCATAAATTTGTCATGGATGTACATGCATGAAAGAAAACGTGACCTACTATGACAAGCACGTCTCATCACGGAAGTGTACTTTTTTTGTAATGCCAAATACAGAACAGTCTGTAGTAATTTGGAAGTTTCGAATACTTCTGGAACTCTAAAAATCTTTAAAAAAATAGGGCCATGTGGGAAATTTGTATATTAATCTTCTGAAAGAAGAATCAACTAAAAAGCACTTTTTTGGTTAAAAATTAGAATTTTTCTCATGAGCGTACAAGTTTCTCTCCTTTCCAGCAAGATCAAACAACTATCACCCAAGAAGATCCTATTGGTTCTACTTGGCACAAACGCTAATTAAAACACAAAAAACACAATCATACCAGTAGCATAATTGTGCTAACACTCAAGAACACAAAGCAAAATGAAAAAATAAATTTTATGCATTGGTTTGCCTCCTAACAAGCGCTATAGTTTTACGCCCTTAGCTAGGCGTAAAGGAAGGATCTAAATTTTGTCATCTTTCTTCGTCTCAGTTTTCTTAGAGGTGTTTTAATCATGGGTTTTTTTTAACACACCATAAAACATATTATCCATGGTAATTTTAGCAATCCTTAGTTGGTTTTCATCATAACCCCTTTGATTTCCCGCAACAATCCAAGAGTAGTGTTGATTAACATTATTAAAAACTTGTTGGATTATGTCTAGAACGGGGACTTCCTTTCTAAGATTTTCATCAAAGATCTTATTATCCCCAAGCAAATGCCTTAGTGCATAGTCGCCATTGTAAATAATTTCATCTATCACGGGTTTTTCATGATTCATACCATAAAAATCAAAGATTTCTCTAGCTTCTCGAATAATTTATTCAAACTCATCCATAAGAACGAGAGTGGCCAACTTTTTGGCTCTAGGATTCTTTATGTCGGGAAGCTCAAAAAACAATCTTTGCAAAGTAGGATGAATGCAGATAAATTTACTTTCAAGTTTCAAAACTTGTGCTGAAATAGCATCCACATAAGATCTAGTAGTTTTAAGTATAGGAGCATGATCAAGACTTAGATTCCCAACCCAACTGAAAAACTCTTGGATACGTTATTTTCCCATAACATTCCCTTGTCCCAAGATAAAAGTTTTAGCATCCATATTGCCTTTACGTCCAATCTTAGGAGATAGGCCATCATCCGTTGGTGCCATACCAAAATCACTCATGATTGCAAGCAAAGAATAGATCTGACGAGAAAATGGCGAATGAAAAAGAGAGGCGAATAAAACGGCAAATATTTGTAAAGTGGAGGAAATGAAAACGAGAGGCAAATGGAAAATAATATATATTACGAGGAGATGAGATTTGTGATTAAGGACGTGGTTCTGTTGAATATCCTCTGCTATGACTACGTCGGTATTTCCCCAAAGAGTAAGGGATGATGCAGCACATCGACGGTAGGTATTTCCCTTAGTGATGAAACAAAGGTTATCGAACCAGTAGAAGAACCAAGCAACAGAACGTAAACAACACCTGCACACAAATAACAACACCTCGCAACCCGACGTGTTAAAGAGGTTATAAATCCCTTTCGGGATACGACGCCTCAAGATTGGCAAAACGGACGTGAGGAATTTGTAGTAGATTGATAGATCGAACGCCAAATAAAATAAATACGAATAAATTGCAGCAAGGTATTTTGTATTTTTGATTTAATATATGAGAAAGAAGACCCGGGGGCCGTAGGTTTCTCGAGAGGCTTCTCTCGAGAAAAATAGCAAATCATGGGTAAACAAATTACTGTTAGGCAATTGATAGAACCTCAAATAATTATAACGATATCCAGGCAATTATCCTTACATAGGCATCACGTCCAAGATAAGTAGACCAAATCCTGCTTGCATCTACTACTATTACTCCACACATCGACTGCTATCCAGCATGCATCTAGTGTATTAAGTTCATTGAAAAATGGAGTAATGCATTAAGAACGATGACATGGTATAGACAATATCCGTTTATCTATGGCATTAGATATTGATCTCATCATTTTATCCTTAGTAGCAACGATACATACGTGTCAGTTCCCTTTTTGTCACTGGGATCAAGCACCGTAAGATCGAACCCACTACCGGGCACCTCTTCCCATTGCAAGATAAATAGATCAAGTTGGCCCAACAAAACCCAAATATCATAGAAGAAATACGAGGCTATAACAGATCATGCATATAAGAGATCAAAGAAACTCAAGTTACTTTCATGGATATAAAAAGATAGATTTGATCATAAACTCAAAGTTCATCGGATCCCAATAAACACACGGCAAAAAGAGTTACATCATATGGATCTCCAAGAGACCATTGTATTGATAATCAAAAGAGAGAGATGAAGCCATCTAGCTAGTAACTACGGACGCGTAGGTCTACAAAGAACTACTCACACATCATCAGAGAGGCACCAATGGAGGTGGTGAACCCCTTCCAAGATGGTGTCTAGATTGGATCTGGTGGTTCTGGACTCTGCGGAAGCTGGATTAATATTTTGTCGACTCCCCTAGGATTTCTGGAATATTGGGGTATTTACAGAGCAAAGAAGCGGAGTGGGAGGCCACCGAGGTGGGCACAACCCACCTGGGCGCGTCAGGGGGCCTGGCGCGCCCTGGTCGGTTGTGCCCACCTTGGGGCGCCCCCCAGGTGTTGCCTTGGCCCATCAAGTGTCTTGTGGCCCATAAAAATTCTCCAAAAAGTTTTGCGTTGTTTGGGCTCTATTAGATATTGATTTCCTGTGATGTAAAAAATATGCAAAAAATAACTACTGGCACTTGGCACTATGTCAATAGGTTAGTACAAAAAATGATATAAAATGACTATAAAATGATTGTAACCATCCAAGAATTATAATATAAAAGCATGGAACAATCAAAAATTGTAGATACGTTCGAGACGTATCAGTGGCTCTGTGGTAGCCCTCTACCCCACGGCAGTCACTTCCTACAAAAAGAACCTGCAAATGACACCCGTCCTGTGACGTGTCAAGCAAGCAGGCGCGAAGTTGGTGAAACAGCCCGGCAGAGCCTGCCGGGCGAGCTATGATGTGACGCTCAGCGGCGCATTTAATAAGCCCTATTGGCCTGCAGAGTTAGGTATGATAGCACTGTTTTCTATCTAATCAATCCATAAAGACTGATTTGCCACTGTGGTGACCCTTAACCTATAAAAGAAGGAACATGGAAACCATAAAGAGGATTCGGCCATTCGAACCCCCACACTCATACGCAGGCGGCCAGTCTCGCCCCAAGACAACCTTGCCGGGCAAGAGCATCGTGCTCATTTTCTACCATTCCACCATCAATCCACCAAAGCAGGAGTAGGGTGTTAAGCCTCTCGGCTGCCCGAACCTAGGTTAAAACAACCCGTGTTATCTCTGCCGTGCTGCGCCACGCTCCTCGATCTTTGTGCAACGTGCTCGTACCCTCGCCGAACCAAAAAGGGACCTCTGTCCCATAGGTGGTCGTGGTTTTCTCGCGACATATTTGGCGCGCCAGGTATGGGGGGTCACTTGCGCAAATCCGTGAGCTTGAGTAGCGCGTCATCTTCATCACCAGCTTCACCATCTTTAGGTCCATCAACCATGGCACCCAAGAAGAAGTCCAATACTGCCACTTACCCGTCCACCTCGAGGGCCTCGCTGCCCATGGCCGTCGATGCCGTGGGGACTGCGGGGACGCACGAGAAGGCATGCACTGTGGGGGGCATGGTCGACGCAGGCGACGTCATGGCCATGCCTGCCGCAGCCGATGGAGGTGCGGGAGGCACCGGAGTAGAGCAGCATCAAAAAGATCCTAGTGGTCAGGCTCCACGAGGCACGAACTGAGAGATTATCTCATCTGTACCTCCTCGTCCAGCCGAAGAGTGTACTCTTGGTGGTGTTGCTCATTCTGTGGAAAACAGCAACTCTTCGTTCGCTCCCGTTGTGGGTGCGACCGCAGAGCACGCGCCACCCCCAGAATGGGCTAACCTAACCTATGTGCTCGACGGAGCCACTGGCCCTCAAGTACCTCCAACTCATCCCCATGTCGTCCAAGCGGCTGGCTCACAGCAGCGAGGGCATGGCGCAGTCGTCACCGGCACCATCAGGAACCGGGTGATGCTGCGATCCACATCACCATCACCCATGCCAAGCACCGCGTCGTAGGCTATGGCATTGGCCCAACTATTACTGCGATTCCCGCCGGCGGCCGATTAGATGGATGAGTGGCGAGCCACCATCCAAAGTCTGATTGGTTTTGCCGAGGTGGGAGGATCATAGCGAGCTGGCCCATGACAACATCTCGAGGCAACGACGATGGCCCATGTTGCTGGTTGTGCTGAGGGGGCCACCCCCACGGTGCAGTCCCCGCGACGACGGCCGGCCCATGAGCCACACCAGCAGGAGCCAGATAATGTCTCAATGACCTTGTGAGACCCTCGAGTGCATCAAGGCCGACAGTGAGCCCCACAGGGCAGGCAGGTGGAGCACGCGCGTCACCATCGAGCAACGCCGCGGTGACCACTACCAGCCCAATGGACGCGATGACCTCAACATCGATGATCCCGCGCTCGACGGGAGCGGGTACCTGCCTTTCGAGGTTGGGTGCCTTGCCTTCACCCATGAGCTGCGGCAAGTTCGTTGGCCATCTACTCGCATGTTCAATCCAGAGATTCCAGAGAAATATGATGGAAGACTGAAACAGGCAGAGTTTTTGAGCATCTACACAATCGTTGTTCAAGCTGCCTTGGGAAGAGAAGAACATGTATTCGCCAATTACCTTCCTTTGTCACTCAAGCCAAATGTGAGGTCTTGGCTGATGCATATGCCAGAGAACTCCATTTCGACATGTGCCATAAGTTCGTGGGCACCTTCATGGGCGGCTGCCAAGAACTGGGGTGGCCTGGCGATCTGCAGTTGTTCCCGCAGTAAGAAGGAGAGACTATGCGGAAGTACATGTAGAGGTTTAGTCGAGTTCACAAGAAATATTCCAGACATCCACCCAGCTGAAGTGATAGCAGCATTCCAGTCCAACGAGCGCAATCGATGGATACGTTCCATGATGAACGTTCGTTTTCCCAAGACTATGAAGGAGCTCTACACCTTGGTGGATAAGTGCACTCCGGTGGAAGAGGGGATGAAACTCCCTGGAGAGGAAGATGGCATCGACGTCGATTTAGAGGATGACAACGATGCCTCCAGTCAGAGGAAGAAGAACAAGAAGCACAGTAAGTAGCACAAAGATAAGGCAGTGATGATAGTTGAGGGATCGAGGACACCTAATACCGGCAAGAAGGCTAAACCTGAAGCCCCCGGCAAGGAGGTTATAGTGTGCAACGATTGCCGGGAAACTGCGGCTGTCGAAAAGGCTGGGAAAAGTGATGGCTCTTACTGCAAGAACCACCGGACCAAGGGCCATGACCTCCAGGACTATCATAAGGTTGAGCAGCTTGTCAAGAAGTAGCAGGCTGAATATGAGAAGCGAGATATGGAAAAAAGTTCAGAATGGCGCTGGCGGAAAGGGTCGAGGCAGTGAAGCAAATCACCCTGGCAAGGCTCTTATGAACAAAGGAAAACTGGCCAGGGGCCGTGAGAAGGAGAATTGCAATGAAGAGAGTGATGGAGGGGATTAAGAGGAAACCAGTGAGCAGTAGTTCCAAAAGGCCACCAACGCCCTATGCATTGATGGGGATGCATCTCTGCACTCCTATCGCCGCCAACTTAAATAGTGGGCGCATGAGGTCAATGTCGTAGAGCCTGCAGCAGAGATTCGGAAGCCGCTCAAGTGGTCTCGCACGCCCATCATCTTTGACGAAGAGGACCACCCTAGCCGTACTACTTCGGTAGGGTGTTTGCCATTGTTGGTCTCACCAACAGTCCGCAACCTCAAGGTCACAAAGATGTTGGTCGATGGTGGGGCTGGGTTGAATATGATTTTCCCAAAGGTCATCAGCAGACTCCAGAGAGCAGAGGAAGTGCTTGAAGTTACCGGCACGTTTCAAGGAGTTAATCCCGGCAGGAGTCGTCCTAAGGGAAAGATCGTGTTGCTAGTAACATTCACAGGAGAATTGAACTACCAGACTGAGAAGGTTGTGTTTGATGTAGTTGATCTCCCCCTACCTTACATTGGAATTCTTGGGCGCCCAACTCTGGCCAGATTCATGGAGGCATCCCACTATGCCTAACATATCTTGAAGATGCCAGGACCAATGGGTGCCCTTTCCATTCCATCTGACGAGAAGGACGCACCCATTTGCGTGGATGAGATGTACATGGATGTAGTTGCGGCAGAGGCCGCGGAGATAACTGGTCCCGCCAAGGAGAGCAAGAAAAAGGAGAGAGCTGTTAAGAGCCCCCGTAAGGAGCCCAGGAATCTGTCACGCCCAAGATGAGATTCTATCGCGATCACGTGATAACTTCGTGATTGGGGCACAACCGCACATCGGGCGCTTAGCAAGATATATGTCATTACATTGTACCATTACATAAATAGATGGGGATACAACAAGTCATACAATAGTCACATGAATACAACACATTAAATACAAAACATTCGACTACGGATGAAAACATGAAAAGCACAGGACATCCATCCTGCTATCCCAGGCTGCCGACCAGGAACCTATGCCAAGACTAATGAAGAAGAAGAAGAAAGAACTCCAACACAAGTAAACAACGCGCTCATGTCAAGTCATCGGAAACCTGCACCTGCAACTGTTGTTGTAGTATCCGTGAGCCACGAGGACTCAACAATCCCATAACCATTGGTATGAAGACTAGAAAAGCTTAATGGGTATGGAGAGGTTAAGTGGTGAGGTTCCAGCACTCGCTAAGAATATGTATGGTGGCTAACTTACGAGTAAAAGAATAAGATGAGCATCTATGCAAACGGTCACCAACTAGTAATGATCACTAAGAGATCCTGAACTACCTACGAGTCAAACATAACCCCACCATGTTCCCTTCTAAAAATGAAAAGAGACAGTCATGGTTACTCACAGGGTTGGTGTATTTTATTTCGGATCCTCTGTCAAGTTTTCTACAACCGGACATTAAAAAATTCCAATCTGCCACATAACCGCAGGCACGGCTTTTGAAAGATCATAAACCTATAGGGGTGTCCCAACTTAGCCCATGACAAGCTCTCACAATCAGTAGAGGTAAAAACGCCTTATCTTAGGGACAACCCGATCATACTCGGAATCCCGGCGCAAAAGACATTTCGACAATGGTAAAACAAGTCCAGCGAGACATCTCGGCGTGCCGACACCCTGATAGTAGCTGCTCGTATCTCGGCTCAGGCCACGTCCGGATGGAGCATCCTACATGTAAAAACGGACCTCGAGTTTCCCCGCGGTGGCGCCGCAGTCTACCCGTTTGGGACCAACACCATCAGCACTGGCCCCCCTTGTATGTGGAAAAGAATTGTCGGGTAGCGCTAACTCCCTATGCAATTTAATTAATTAATTAAGTTTTTATTATGTTGCAAATTAAAACCAAAGTTGGGCCTTGCTGGAGGTGTTTTATTCAAAGCGAACTGTCAATGGGTCCCATTATACCCAACCGCGATAGGAATGCAAAATCAAGGAACATAACACCGATTTATCAGTTCTTAAGGCGGCATGAGTGGAACAAAACACAGAGCAAAAGGACAAGCCTTCCACCCATTGCCAAGTATATAGGTGTGTTAATTATAGTAATAGATATTGTGATATTCCAACATTCAAGATCCGACATGGAGTAATCTTCATCTTCACCTGCAACTAACAACGCTATAAGAGGGGTTGAGCAAGCGGTAACATAGCCAATCAACCGTTTGTTGGGATGGTGTCAAAGGCTAGAGGTTTCATGGCAACAATGAGAGGCTGATGAAGAAAAGATAGGTAGCGCGATATATAGCGATAGTATCGAGACAACTAGCATAACAATGGTAGTAAAGGTATCCAAGGTGACGGTCATCTTGCCTGAGATCCCGCAAGGAAGAAGAACGAGTCCATGAAGAAGACGAAGCCACATAGGCAAGCCGAGCGTAGTCGAACGAATACTCACAACTCCGGAACGAAACCGAAGCTATCGAGAGAAGCAAACAACATGGTAAACACACAAGCATAAATATGGCACATAATGCACAAACTATTATGATGCGTGTCCGGTTTAAATATTCATGACATGGCAAAGTGCACAAACAACACTACAAGTTAAGTGGAGCTCAATATGCAACAAGTAGCATTTTGACGAAACACCACATTCTATTTATTTATTTATCTCTCGTTTATGTAGATACGAAGTATTTCGTCACCGTGGTGGAAGGAAAGGGTTGCCACAGCAGCGAATCCGGAAATGATGCCATGACAACATATCGGTTCCGGTAATTCATTGAGGTGCCGGCGCAAAAGAAAATGGTCAACGTGAGCGTGTCATGCGAAAGAAGGTGGAGTGATCCCGTTACCAGGTTCTCACGGGTCGACGGCATAGCAAATGAGTGGCACTTCGATCACGGTGCAAACAAAGGGTGCGTCTCATACAATACACGCATTCGTTCCATGGGCATCGTCTCGTCGGTATACCTTTAATGAGAGCATATCGGGGTGGTTCGAGTTCGACGGAAGAGGTACACGTGTCGTGGAAGTAGTGGTTCACGCAACGGTGGTCAAACTTGGATGGTCTTCGACGTGGTGGTACTTGGCGATAGTAGTGGTACACATTTCGAAGATGAACTTGATGAATCCGAGAGGTACTTGGCGGTCTCAGCCTTGGCGATGATAGTTGTACATGGTCGTCGTGGTACTTGGCGGTCTTGGCGAATCCAGGAGTCGTTGAGGTACTTGCATCGAAAAGGAAACACACAACGCGAGTGCAACAAGCAACAAATTGGTGTGGTTCTACCCACACAAGGTGGTCTCAGCCGGCGGCCAACAGGGCAGCTCGGGACACGGGCGCGGTTGGAGTAGGATGAGCAGGGCGGCAAGGAGGTGACAGAAGGAGTTGGGCGAGGCGAAGCGGCAACGCAGAGGGTTGTCCCGTGCATAGCAAAGGCGGGCGGTAGGAGCGGGAGGCATGGCGCTGGCGCTGTCCAGGGGCGCAGCTGGTGCGGTGGTGGCCATGGGCACCAGAGGCGGTGAAGAGGAGGGGGCGGAGCAGCAGAGGGACGGCTGGAGCAGAGGAGCGGCCAGACCAGCGGAGGCGCAGAGGGAAGGCCGAGGCGCAGAGATGGAGCCTTGCGGCGGCGGCGAAAATGACAAGAGGTGTGGCGAGGTCGAGGTGGCAGAGGTCGCGTAGGCGGGGCGTCGGCAGCAGCTCTGGTGGCCGCCGTAGATCTTCGCCCTGGTGGCGCCATGAAGGAGGCCAGGGAGGAAAGGGGGCGCGAAGGAAGGAGAGGAGGAGGGCCGGCTCGGTCGATGGTAGCGGGAGGCTGCGAGCTCGCGGGGCGAAGCAGAGGGAGCGAGCGAGGAGACATGGCGGCGCTGAGGGAACGAGGGCAAGGAGGTGAGTGGAGATTGGGGATCAATCGGGCTCCCCATAGGCTAGGGTTAGCGAGGGAGAGAGCTAGGCCGGCCTTCAGCTGTGTGGAAGTCCAGCTGGGCTGGAATAAGAGATAGGTCGGCCGGGTTAAAGGAGAAGAAGAAGGAAAAAATTATTCTACTGTACTATTTACAAAAAATGAAAAGAGAAAAAATGTTGACTAGAAAGGCCAAAAAATACCAATTTGATTTGAAAACTGATACATGGCTACTCTGACATAATGTCAAAGCTCCACAACTTAAATTGAAGCAAAATGGAGAAGATCGAGGATTTAATTAACTTGGAAACAAACAGGGTTTAAAATGCAAGTTTGTTGTGGTGAATTCCAAATTAATGGAATATTTATTGTAGCTCCCTAAAATATTTGGATGATATGTTTTAAAGAGAAATCACTATGTGAATCCCCTCAATTTAAATGGATCGAAGATCCATGCAAATTATTTCGTTGAGTTTTTAAAAATTAAATTACATGATGGAATGATGACATGATGCAATTCAAAAATAAAACGGAGCAAGCAAATAAACCACACGGTAACATCGAATTACATGGAAGTCTTCTGGAGCGTCAGTCTTGGGGCGTCACAACTCTCCCACATAACAGAGTATCTCGACTCGAGATCCTAAGGATGGCACCGGATAGAAGCGGAAGAGGAAGAGGTAAAACAAAGTTGCTTCTCCGACAAATGAGTAAAACCACGAACCTTAAGAGGTTGAACAAATTGAAAGAAAGAATACAATGGGGATGAACGAGATTAACAACACTCCGTTGGACAAGAGGAACAAGGAATACAACGAGAATGAAGAGCTTAGGTGAGAAGATAGATATTGAAACCACTCTGGTTAATAAGAGATAGAAAAGAAATTCGAACAAATGAACTTTGCCAGCACTCCGGCTGAAAATGGAAGGAATAGAACTTGAACTTAACAAGATAGAACGATCCATGATGAGATGAACAAGAAAAATGCCTCAGGAAGAATTGAAAGGATGGAATGAAATGAACGGAGAAGAAGATGACAACTTCTAGCATGAATAAAATTTGAAAGCATCCTTAGAAGGAAGGATTGAACAGAGTTGTTGAGAAAATCAACAACAAAAGAATAAGCTTGATGTGAACTTATGGAAAACTTCTCAACACTTGAGGTGATTTTCAGCCACTACCAAATGATTGAATAGATGAAAAGAACGAAGAACTGCAAAACTCCACTTCAAAATAACACAGAGAATTATTTGCACTTTGAGATGCAAGAAGAAGAATACTTGAGCTTCTCCACAATAATTATTTATGAACACTTGACGAATGAATTAACTCATGATGAACCACCATGATGAACTCCGGTGACAAAATGATGATGGGATAGAAATAAGGTATAAAAGAATAAGATTAAAGCCTTTCAAATATTTAGACGGGGGTTCCGACGAGATGGCCGGGGAAACTTTGAACTCCGGAAAATAAAAGATTAAAGCACTTGGGATTAGAATTTATTCATCATGAACAAACTCCGAAAGAAGGAATTAATCAACTTGATAAGAATGAATAAGACTTATGTTATGCTCATCCTCGATCAATTAAATTGATCAAAGCAATGGATTCGCATACTTCTTATTCTCGTTAAAAATGATTAAAAATATATATAACGCAACTTGAGGAATCTTCAATGAACCATCGGTTGGATTGGAAAGAACAAATTAATTTATATGATAACAAAGATAAAATAATCTTGAACGAACCACCGTAAGAATTGAAACCGAGTAAAGAAAAGAACGAACCACCGGGACGATTAGAAATTGGATGAAGAAAAGAGAGTGAATCACAGGAAAGAATTAGAAAACGAATAAAGAACTCGAGGGATTTTAGATACAAGAGAACGAAGAGATCGCGAACTGATTAAAGAATACCTGAATGAAGCACCTAAAGAATAAGAGACGAACAAAGAGACATCAATGAAGAATAGTTGGAGGACGAGGTTGAAAACTGAGAATGAAGAAGTCTTAGGAAATGATGGCCTTCGGAGGATCACAATGGAAAACTCTTCTTCTATCTTCAAATGTTGAGAATGAAAACGAGAACCACAACCAGGATTATTGAGATACTCCGGATAAATGAAAGGGGAAAAGTTGAACCAAGGATGAAAGAATTTGAAAGCAATCTTGGAGAAGGCATATGACTGATGGAATCCATACTTATGTCACACTTGAAAAGAATTCAGGCATCCCTCTGGAAAATATTAGAAGAGTCAGGTGAGATCCTGGGTGTGGGTTATGAGCCCACTGAAAAGAAAACACTAGTGAAAATGATCGAAAAGGAGATGATCCACCAGAACAATTGAAAAAAATCGAATGAGGTGACAACCTCGAATTAATTGGAACAAAGACGAATCTCCTGAGATGTCTTCAGACCTTCGGAATAATTCAATGGCGAGAGACAAACGAGAAGGCAAACATTTAAACAAGGAAAAGAATATGATGAACATCGAATACTTCAATTAAATCCACCGTAAAAGAAAAGAGATGAAGAATGTCGAACAAGAGGAGAATTCATCTAAGAAGAAAAGCGAAGAAGGATGACGAACTAGACGAGAAACCACTGGTTGGAGCAATTGAGGAAAGAAAGCAAAGGCTTCACACGAGTAGGATGGATACTCGATTAAAGACTCCAGCTCCGGGAAGAAAAAGGGTGGGCGGGTGGGAAAAGAAAGACCACTTCAGATGGGGAAAACGACGGTTGGAAAGAACTGAGGACTGATCTTACAAAATATGAAGAGGATCGAATCAACTTGAGAGAATTGCACCGGACGAAAAGAACTGACATCGCAACGGACGAAAACTAACTGCGTGATCCGAAAAAAAATTGAAGGGAAGAGGAGTAATACAAAACACCTACGTCAAGATTCCTCACCAGAGCAACGAAGGGGATGGGGAGTAAAAATAATTCCTACTCTCCAATATAACTAGACTCCAAAATAGTTTTCTTCTAAACTCGACAACGGCCAAACTACGATCAATCAAGGGGCTCCTATGGTCGACCGAGGCTCTGATACCAACTTGTCACGTCCAAGATGTGATTCTATCCCGATCATGTGATAACTTCGTGATAGGGGCACAACCACATTTCGGGCGCTTAGCAAGATGGATATCATTACATCGTACCATTACATAAATAGATGGGGATACAACAAGTCATACAATAGTCACATGAATACAACACATTAAATACAAAACATTTTACTGCGGATGAAAACATGAAAAGCGCAGGACATCCATCCTGCTATCCCAGGCTACCGACGAGGAACCTATCACAAGTCTGATGAAGAAGAAGAAGAAACAACTACAACACAAGTAAACAACGCGCTCACGTCAAGTCATCGGAAACCTGCACCTGCAACTGTTGTTGTAGTATCTGTGAGCCATGAGGACTCAGCAATCCCATAACCATGGGTATCAAGACTAGCAAAGCTTAATGGGTATGGAGAGGTTAAGTGGTGAGGTAGCAGCAGCGGCTAAGAATATTTATGGTGGCTAACTTACGAGTACAAGAATAAGATAAGCATCTACGCAAACGGTCGCCAACTAGTAATGATTTCTAAGAGATCCCGAACTACCTATGAATCGAACATAACCCCATCGTCTTCTCTTCTCAAAATGAAAAGAGACGGTCACGGTTACTCACACGGTTGGTGTATTTTATTTTGGATCCTCTATCAAGTTTTCTACAATCGGACATTAACAAATTCCAATCTGCCACATAACCGCTGGCACGACATCCGAAAGATCATAACCCTGCAGAGGAATCCCAACTTAGCCCATCACAAGCTCTCATGATCAGAAGAGGTAATATTCCCTTATCTTAGGGACAACCCGATCAGAATCGGAATCCCGATGCACAAGACATTTCGACAATGGTAAAACAAGTCCAGCAAGACCTCCCGGCGTGCCGACACCCTGATAGTACCCGCACGTATCTCGTCTCAGGCCACATCCGGATGGGACATCCTATAGGTAAAACTAGACCCCTAGTTGCCCCGCGGTGGCCCCGCAGTCTACCCGTTTGGGACCAACACCATCAGCACTGCCCCCTGTATGTGGAAGAATCCTCGGGTAGCGCTAACTCCCTATGCTATTTAATTAATTAATTAAGTTTTGTTATGTTGCAAATTAAACCAAAGTTGGGCCTTGCTGGAGGGGTTTTATTCAAAGCAAACTGTCAAGGGGTCCCCATATACCCAACCGCGTTAGGAACGCAAAATCAAGGAACATAATGCCGGTTTATTGGTTCTTAAGGCGGCATGACTGGAACAAAACATCGAGCAAAAGGCTAAGCCTTCCACCCATTGCCAAGTATATAGGTGTGTTAATTATAGTAAAAGATATTATGATATTCCAACATTCAAGATCAAACATGGAGCAATCTTCATCTTCACCTGCAACTAACAACGCTATAAGAGGGGCTGAGCAAGCGGTAACATAGCCAAACAACGGTTTGATGGGATGGTGTCAAAGGTTAGAGGTTTCATGGCAACAATGACAAGCTGACGAACAAAAGATAGGCCGTGCGACATATAGCGATAGCATCAAGAAAACTAGCATAGCAATGGTAGCAAACCAAGCGTAGTCGAACGAATCCTCACAACTCCGGAATAAAACTGAAGCTATCAAGAGAAGCAAACCGGAAAGAAGAAAACAACATGATAAACACACAAGCATAAACATGGCACATGATGCACAAACAAGTATGATGCATGTCTAGTTTAAATATGCATGACATGGCAAAGTGCACAAACAACACTACAAGTTAAGTGTAGCTCAATATGCAACAAATTGCATTTTGAAGAAACACCACATTCTATTTATTTAGTTGCCTCTCGTTTATGTAGACAACATATTAAATGTTAATTAACATGGAAACAGGTGAAGCATGAGAAAACTACACTATCTAGGCATTTTAAATGAGGCCAGAAATAACAACAACAATTCCGGAAGAACCCCACATGTCATTTAGCAATTTTTTTAAGCAAGCAACAATTTTAACCATTTTAAATGTTGTTATCATGAAGCGGATGACAAATGCAAGTTTTATGAAATTTTTAGTTAAGAGTTGACATGAAGAAGATATGAAGTATTTCGTCACCGTGGTGGAATGAAAGGGGTGCCACGGTGGCGAATCCGGAAATGATGCCACGACAACACATCGGTTGTGGTAAATCGTTGAGATGCCGGCGCAAAAGAAAATGGTCGACGTGAGTGTGTCATGCCAAAGAAGGTCGGGTGATCCCGTTACCGGGTTCCCACGGTTCGACGGCATGGCAAACGAGTGGCACTTCGATCATGGTGCAAACAAAGGGTGCGTCTCATACAATACATGCATTCGTTCCATGGGCATCGTCTTGGCGGTATACCTTCGGAGCGAGCGTTTCGGGGTGGTTCGAGTTCGACGGAAGAGGTACACGTGTCATGGAAGTAGTGGTTCACGCCACGGTGGTCGAACTTGGACGGTCGTCGACGTGGTGGTACTTGGCGATAGTAGTGGTACACATTTCGAAGATGAACTTGACGAATCCGAGAGGTACTTGGCGGTCTCGGTCTTGGCGATGATAGTTAACCATGGTCGTCCTGGTACTTGGTGGTCTTGGCGAATCCAGGGGCCATCGAGGTACTTGAATCGAAACGGAAACACACAACGCGAGTGTAACAAGAAACAGATTGGTGTGGTTCTGGCCACACAAAGTGGTCTCAGCCGCCGGCCAATAGGGCAGCTCGGGACATGGGAGCGGTTGGAGTAGGATGAGCTGGACGGCGAGGAGGTGACAGAAGAAGCTGGGCGAGGCGAAGTGACAACGCAGAGGGTTGTGCCGTGCGGAGCATAGGCATGCAGTAGGAGCGGGAGGCGTGGCGCTAGCGCTATGCAGGGGCACAGCTGGTGTGATGGTGCCATGGGCGCCTGAGGCGGTGAAGAGGAGGGGGTGAAGTAGTAGAGGGACGGCGGGAGCAGAGGAGCGGCCGAACTGGCGGAGGCGTCCGAGGGCGGCAGATCGCGAGAGCGGGCGCACGGTCAGAGGCGAGGGAAGGCCGAGGCGCAGAGACGGAGCCTTGCGGCAGCGGCGAAAACGACCAGCGACGGGGCGAGGTCGAGGTGGCGGAGGTCGTGTAGGCGGGGCGTCGGCAACAGCTCCGGTGGCTGCCGCGGAGCTTCGCCCTGGCGACGTCTTGAAGGAGGCCAGGGAGGAGAGGGGGCGCGAAGGAAGGAGAGGCAGATGACCGGCTCGGTCGATGGCGACGGGAGGCTGTGAGCTCACGGGGCGAAGCAGAGGAAGCGAGGAGAGGGTGAGAGCGAGGCGACGAGGGAGAGATGGCGGCGCTGAGGGAACCAGGGCAGGGAGGTTCCAGATTATCTACTACTATTACTCCACACATCGACCGCTATCCAGCATGCATCTAGAGTATTAAGTTCATTAGAACAGAGTAATGCTTTAAGCAAGATGACATGATGTAGATGGATAAACTCAAGCAATATGATATAAAACCCGTCTTTTTATCCTCGATGGCAACAATACAATACGTGCCTTGCTGCCCCTGCTGTCACTAGGAAAGGACACCACAAGATTGAACCCAAAGCCAAGCACTTCTCCTATTGCAAGAACTATAGATCTAGTAGGCCAAACCAAATCGATAATTCGAAGAGACTTGCAAGGATATTATAATCATACATAGAAGAATTCAGAAAATAACCAAATATTTCTCATAGATAATCTTGATCATAAACCCACAATTCATCGGATCTCGACAAACACACCGCAAAAAGATTACATCGAATAGATCTCCTTGAAGACCGATGAGAACTTGGTATTGAGATCAAGAAAGATAGAAGAAGCCATCTGGCTAATAACTATGGACCCGAAGGTCTGTGGTAAACTACTCACAACTCATGGTGAGGCAATGGTGTTGATGTAGAAGCACTCCGCGGAAGATCCCCCTTCCGGCGGAGCTCCGGAACAGGCCCCAAGATGGGATCTCACGAGAACAGAAGGTTGCGGCGGTGGAATTAGGGTTTTCTCTATTGCCTTGATGTTTTCAGGGTATATGGGTATATATAGGAGGAAGGAGGGCATCAGGGGAGCCAGAGGGGGCCCACGAGGGTGGGGCGCGCCCTGTAGGAGGAGGCACGCCCTGGACCCTCGTGGCCACCTCCTTCGTTACCTCGCGTGTTCTCCAAGTATTCTGTGTTGATATTGTTCCAAAAATAACTATCGCAAAGGTTTCATTCCGTTTGGACTCCGTTCGATATTCCTTTTCTGCGAAACCCTGTAATAGGCAAAAAAACAACAATCTACAATGGGCCTTTGGGTTAATAGGTTAGTCCCAAAAATAATATAAAAGTGTATGATAAATCCCATTAAACATGCAAAACATCATATATAATAGCATGGAATAATAAAAAATTATAGATACGTTGGGGACGTATCAAGCGACTACGCGCGTATGGATGTGTGAGGTCTCCAATCTTCTAACCCCTCTTCTAACCCTGTCTACGGTTGCCATGGGCCTCCCTTTATAGATTAAGGGGTAACCACACTGGCAAAATAGTCATTACACACTGATATGATAACAGTAGTGCTATCATACCTAACTCTGCGGGCTGACAGAGTGCATTAAATGCACCGCTTAGTGTCACATCACTCATTGCCCGGCAAGGCTTGCTGGACTATCTTGCCAGCTTCGTGCCTGCTTGCTTGGCACATTGCTGGACGAGTGTCATCTATGGGTTCTTCTCGCAGGGAGAGGCTACCATGTGGAGTGGAGGAGCGATTGACACCGCACTGATTGACGATTTGAGTCATGGAGGAGCGGTTGGTGAGGTGGTTTATCCTCCGCGAGTTCTGGCAGACTCTGCCGGGATGCCTTGGTTGCCTTCTTCTCGGGCTCACCTGTCCGGCAAGGCAGGCCTTTCTCTTGGTGATGTTTTGCTTTTCTGGCTTGGCCTTGGTGTCTCTGATCTGCTTGCTGGTTCCTCGAACCTCTTGGTTTCTTGTTCATCTTGGTTCGATCCTAGATTGTCCGTGCACGAGTCAGGGGAAAACACATACTCTGTATATTTTCCCCGACATAAGCCCCTGGGCCTGAGCCACACGTGTCGCTTGGCACGTTGGGTTAGGCCCCAAACAGTGCATGGACACATGGCAGGTGAAGGCTGAGCGTCCCGATTCTGTTATGATGACTAGCCAACCCAACGTCCACTATGCGCAATTATTGTGCATCATGGGGTCATGGGGTTGTCGCAATTAAGGTAAAATGGTAACTTTCTAAAGCATCGCGCACTTGTTCTGCCTTCCCCCCTTAAGAGTAGGAAAACTCAAACGGCACGATCCATCTGCCTCTTGCCCCACTCCCCCATCTCCTTCTTCTGGAGGCCAAGCGGCAATTCCTCTCTTCCATCGCCGCCTTTCCCATCGAATTCCTTTCCCTTCCACATTACCACCGCTGGAATGGAGAAGAAACTCATGGGGAAGAAAAAGAAGGCGGTCGCGGTGAAGGAGGCAACCGCCGAGGGAAGCAAGAGGTCGGCGGAGCTGAACAAGAAGCGGATCGTCGATGTCGTCTTCACCCCGTCGAACTTGGGCGGCCCCGTCCTTCAAGCGAGGTACGGGTATCTGTGGGGAGGTTCGCTAAGAAAGGGCATGTAGCGCCCTTAATTTATGCTACGTAGAAGGAAGATCCACCGCTCTCTTATCAATTCTTCTGTGCTTACTTCATCTGTGGCCTCTGTCTTCCCTTCTCTGAGTTCTTTGAGGCAGTCATCAACATCTATGGGTTCCACCTCCTTGATTTCACACCAAATGCAATGGCGACCATGGCCATCTTTGCGCATTTGTGCGAGAATTTCCTCGGAGTTACGCCCAATGTCGATCTGTTCCGGCATTATTTTGTTCCACGGGTGGAGATCAGAGTCAACCGTTCTGGAATTATTAGATGGATGCCACACATGGTGAGGAAGGTCTGGGATTACATCCCTGGGTACCAGCGCGAGAGGTGGGAAGAATGGAGGGGGGATGCAGCGCCAAAGGCCTCGACGAGGACAGGCTGCGCCCGGCAATTAACAGGTTCACCCGTTTGAGGGCCGCAGGGTTATCCATCGATCACGTGGGGGTAGACTTCCTTCTCCGCCGCATCTCGCTGTTGTAGGAAAGGGATAGACCTACATGGATGTATTATGATGCTACGGATAGGATGATGTTGCTCCCAGATTTGGCCAATAGCTTATCAGTTTATGGCCATGGCTGGTTATGCGACCAACTGTTTGGTCACTTTGAGCTATTCAAGCTCCCGGTAACTGTCATTCCTCTGAACATCAACTCTGCCCGGGAACAGATACTGAAGTGGATGACGGACTGTAATGTTGATGGGGCATTGAGCAATTGACATCTACCACCCTGGATGAAGAGCTAGAGTGGTCAAACACCCTGGTGGAGAAGGCCACCAGGATTGAAACTGGAATGTATAAACACTCCTCCTCTGTGGAGGTGGCGTATATTTAAGAAGGATCGAGGAGGACAATGTTGTCTGCCTTACGGAGATGGAGAAGGCCCCATAGGACGGGAAGGGCAAGGGGAAAGTTGAGGATAGGAGCTCTTCCCCTGGTGGCAGCGAGGTGCAAACCATGGAAGGGGCTGTCGGCGAAGTTCTTGCCGGGAATATCTTTGCTGGGCTAGATGACATAGCCATGGTAGCAAAGGAGCTTCAGGAGGAGGAGAAGGAGGAGGAGGTCGGCGAGGCGGCGGGGCTCGAGGAATGGCTAACAGCTGGGCCGCAAGCCCCCGGGCCGGACCCCGAACTGGGCACCCATAGGCCCGCCGCTGCTCGAGGGGCGGCGGCCACCCAACGTACCTGCCAAGAGGGTGAAGAAGACCACCACCAAAGCCACCAAGGTCGAGGTGTCGTTTCTCCATTCTCTTCGTCTTGCCTATACCAAGGGCTCCTCCTCCAAGCGGTCGGCGGACCTGGTCGTCGTGTCTAGGCCCCACTCTGGCTCGAGCTCCTCGGAGGGCTCGTCTTCTCCAGAGCCCCCAGCGCCACAACAAGCGCAGAAGCTGCCAGGGAGCTCTGCTCCTCTGCCTCCGAAGAGAAGACGGGAGTCTCCACCTCCCATGGAGTTCAACTTGAACTCCATGCTCATTATAGAAGAGTAAGGAGGATTTCCACCTTTCATGGATAGCTTGCGCATATGTAATTTATTTTTGCGGTCTGACCTCGTGTTCTTGTTGTTGTCGGCGGGGAAGTGGAGGAGGACACGAAAAACCTCGTCCCCTGCCCCCGAAAGAGGCTCCGGCGCTTTTGGTCATTGAAGGGCCCAGAGAGCTCGGCCTTGGAAGGGGATGATGCAGAGGACCCCATGCTGAGCCCCCAGTCCAGACCCGGCCCGAGAGCGGAGACTTGGTCCCATTCGCCTGAGGTAAATGGGGACGGCCTCCATGTTTCCCCCGGCGGAGGGAGAGAGCGAGGTATCTCACGAGGAGCCCTCAATGAGGTGCACGCCTCCCCCACTGCTCGAGTCGAAGAGCCCCCATGGAACCATCCGTGGATCAGGCTATGCGGAAGGTGGCTGGAACGACCACGGTAGAGGCCGAAGTTCATGGCCTGGCAACAACTGCTGCCGGGGAAACCGAGATTTCTGCCCGGCAGACTTATCCAGGTACTTCATTTATTTCTCTTCTCCTTTTCTTGGTTCGACTTCTTCTTTTCTTGCTTGAGACTTCTGTTTTTTTTTGTTTTCCACTGGTCCCTCCATATGCAGCCCTCCAAGCCGAAGAACCAAACCTGCTAGAGGTGGCGGCTAATATAGGAAGGGCCGCTGCAGACGAGACCGCATGGCTTGTTGGTGCCGAGGGACTGGATCTTGCTGCCGGGGATGCCCTGGGATCCTTGGCGGTAAGAAAGCATTCTTCGGAGGACGCCCCGACAGGGGGAGTGGTCTTCGATATGAAAATCCAACTCCATACCATGGGTCCACTCCCCGCTACCAAGACCGTTGCTGAGATACCGCCATCCTCTTCAAGCACGCTGGCCATGGTGCTGTCATCACCCGGAGCTAAAGCCCCCGTCCTGTCCTTGATAACGGATGCTGAGCTCGATGAAGAGCTTCAATGTCTCCTAGCTACACTTGATCAAGGAACATAAGAGGCCGACGGTTCTGCTGCCGTCGCCATGGACTCGGCTTTCGAAGAATCCATGGCGGTGGGCGTGAAGGAGATGCAGGCCCGACACCACTAGAAGTGGTAGGCGCTCAAGGAGCGGCGCGAATCTGCCAACAAGGTGGATCAGAAGCTTAAGGATAAGTGCCTGGAGCTGCGCGGATGGAATGACAAATAGCTCAAGGTGATCATGAGACAACGGGAGATGCTCCAGATTGCGAGAGAAGACGTCATGGCCTGCGAGGTGCGTCTGGCGGACCACAAGGCATCTCTGGACGCCAGAGAGCGAGAGAGATCTCTCCAGGAGGAGAAACTTGAGGCCACTCTCCGCGCCAAGGATGAAGGTCTGGAGGCTCTTGTGCAGCAGCGCACCAAGGAACTGGAGGACAAGCACATAGCTACACTGGATTCCCTTGCCACTAATTATACTGCTATGCTGAAGAAGCTTACTGATGATCTGGCTGTTGCATCTACCGCCAAGGATATCCTTGACAAGCAAGTGGCTAAATTGAACAAGGATCTCACTAGAAGCGCCAAGGAGGTGGAGGTACTCTAGGAGGAAGCACGGCAGGCTGAAACTCTCTTGACTGATGTGCAGTCGCAGCTCTCCTCCAAGACAGAGAACCTACAAACCACCAATGACAACATCACACGAAGGCGAGGATCGACTCATTGGAGCGTTCGATGGAGTCACCTGAGTCCCACCAGTAGTTGCTGATCAAGGATTTAGACAACACCAAGCATCTCCAGTAGGATGTAGAGGACATGATGAAGAATCAGGGCGAGCTGAGTAACCTGGTGGCTGAGCGCCTTAGTGCTCAGTCTGCGGCAACGGTCATGGACGACCCAGTGTTCTCGGTAGGCAAGCACGAGGTCCCAAGCACTAAGCTAGGACTCTTCTTCGACGAGATGATCAAGAAGCTGAAAGTGCATGAAGAGGGGAGGGCTCGCCCATGATGCCCTCTTCATGGTCTTGAGCGATATCACCTGCCGTCATCCGGACCTAAACCTTGACACTGGATTCATGAAGCCGTCAGCAGACGCTGACGTCGCGGCCGCCAGGGAGAAAGCTGTGCCCCGGGCCGACAGGGTCCTTCATGTTTGAACTGCTCCACCTGGTCATCAGGCAGAATATTGGGCCACTGTTACCATGTAACGAAGCATGACATACATTTGGTGTTTGGTCATTCTACCTCTAGTATTTGCGCGGAACTGATATTTGTAGCCGGATGCTAAATGCGTGTTTATCCCTTTGAGCCCTGAATGTTTGCGTTCGTATGATTGATCCCTATGTATGTTCTGGATGCCTGCCGGTATCTTATGCCTATGATAGTCGTAAGGGTCTGGCCCTTATCAATCATCTTTGCGTGCATGCGTCCCGACAGGTTTTTCCCAGGTAGTTCTCGATGCAGCCTCTCAACCTACGAGCATGGCTCTGCACAGGACGATGGTGTGATCAAAGAAACTAACCAAGGCTCCATCGCATGAGGGTTTTCTCGATACAAACGCTCACTAGAGTTAAGGGATAAACGACTGCAGAATTCTAAAAAGTATGCACGAGAAGAGATATTGTAAACTTAGCTTTCATTTTGAGCTTCTTCTCTCCCGGTTCACGCGTTTCAGATGCGCTCGTGGAGCCTGGAGGAGCAGGGGGTAAATTGGTGGTTTCTTCATTCCTCCTAGGGACCGATATGCATTTCTTGTGGTTGGAGGGCATCGGGGCGTAGTGTCGGGGTTCTCTGGTCCGCCTCCCCTTTTCTCCCTTCCTTTCGAGTCAGCCTTGCGGCTGCCGTTGCATGGACTGTGCTGGTGTAGGCAGCCTTACCAAAGTATACTTGCTGGGGCATCTATCGACGGACTCATACCAGCACTTCGCTCGGGATTACCCAACATAGGGGAAATACTGGATCGAGCGTCACACGGTAATCGTCGACGTCGATGATGCCAGGGCTATAGAAACTCGGCTGTTGATGAAGGGAAGGGACAGGGAGGAGGGAGCTCACGCACGCATGTCTCGTGCCCTTCCTCAGAATGGCACCCGAATGGCGGGTGCGCCATACGGGCCATCGGGACGGGTCCGCCGCCACCAACGGCAATATTCACCGTAGCCGGGGACGTGGCGAGACACACAGGCCAATAATGGAGCCCTGGGATAGCCCCGCTTGGCTCCTGCGTCTTCGTGGACGCCATGGTCGATGGTGTCGTTTAATATGAAAATGGTGATGAAGATGACGCGCTGCGTAGACCTTCAGGTTCGCGCAAGCGAGCCCCCTACCCGGCACGCCAAAGATGTCGTGGAAAAACACGACCACCTATGGGACTAGGAGGTCCCTTGCTGGTTCTACGGGGGGACGTCGCGTTGCACAAAGAGCAGATGAGCGTGGGACAGCACAGTAGAGATCATGCGGGCATTTTACCCAGGTTCCGGCCGCCATTGTGGCGAAAGGCCCTACTCCTTCTTTGGTGGATTGATGGTGGCGGAGCATAGTACACTTTTCCGACAAGGGTTCCCTCAGGGCAGTAGCGACTACGCGTGTATGGATGTGTGAGTTCTCCAATCTTCTAACCTTTCTTCTAACCCCGTCTTTGGTTACCATGCTCCTCCTTTTATAGATTAAGGGATTACCACACTGGCAAAATAGTCATTATGCACTGATATGATAGCAACCGTGTTATCATACCTAACTCTGCGAGCTGACAGAGTGCACTAAATGCACCTCTTAGTGTCACATCACTCATTGCCCGGCAAGGCTTGCCGGGCTATCTTGCTAGCTTCACGCCTGCTTGCTTGAAACGTCGCAGGACTGGTGTCATCTGTGGGTTATTCTCGTAGGGAGAGGATGCCATGTGGCCAATAGCTGCTACTTAGTCACTTTGCGTCTTGACACCGTACTGATTGACGATGTGAGTCATGGAGGAGCGGTTGGTGAGGTGGTTTATCCTCCACTAGCCCCGGGAAGCTCTGCCAGGACGCCTTGGTTGTCTTCTTCTAGGGGTGGCCTCGCCCCTTGCCGGGATCGCCTGCCCGACAAGGGAGGCCTTTCTCTTGGCGATGTCTTGCTTCTCTGGCGTGGCCTTGGTCTCTCTGATATGCTTGTTGGTTCCTCGAACCTCTTTGTTTCTTGTTCATCTTGGTTCGATCTTGGCTTGTCTGTGCACGATTCAGGGGAAAACACATTCCCCTGTACATTTTCCCCGATAGAGAAGGTTGTGTTTGACGTGGTGGATCTCCCCCTACCGTACAATGGAATCCTTGGATGACTAGCTCTAGTTAGTTCATAGCACATCCCACTATGCTTACAACATCTTGAAGATGCCTAGGCCCATGGGAGTCCTATCCATTCCATCAGACGAGAAGGGCACAATCATTTGTGTAGATAAGATGTACATGGATGCAGTTGCGACAGAGATCACTGGTCCCGCAAAGGAGAGCAAGAGAAAGAACGAAACTGTTGAGAGCCCCGGTAAAGGACTCGAGAAGCCAACCTTTCCGGGATATGTTCTGCCTACGGACGATTTACCGGAAAGTTCCAACAGTAAGAGGTCCAAGGTTGCTACACCTGATGTGAAAAAGGTCCTGGCAGGGCTAGGTGTTGCTGATGGAACCTTCACCATCAGTGCTAACCTCGATGACAAATAGGAAAGCATGATGGTTGCCTTCCTGTGGGTGAATGTCGATGTGTTTTCCTGGCAACCATCTGACATCCTCGATGTTCCCAGGGAGTTAGTCGAGCACCACCTTGCTGTCTGCCCGCATGCCCGACCCGTCAAGCAAAAGGTCCGGAAGCAAGCTTTGGAATGGCAATAGTTCATTACCGAGGAGATTAAGAGACTTGAAGCAGCTGGTCTGGTCAGAGGGGTTTACACCCAACATGGTTTGCAAATCTAGTGGTTGTGCACAAGGCCAATGGAAAGTGGAGGTTGTGCATAGATTTCACTGATCTGAACAATGCCTGCCCAAAGGATCCACTTCTCGACCAGATAGTGGATGATAGCCCACAAGTGTAGGGGATCATTCGTAGCCATTTTCGATAAGTAAGAAGGTCGAACCCAACAAGGAGCTAAAGGTAGAACAAATATTCCCTCATGTTCTATCAGCCATCGATACAACTCTATGCACACTTAATGTTTGCTTTACGTAAAACAAGTATGAAACTAGGAGTACTATGCGAAAACAAAACTTGAAATAAGTTGCAAGTCAATGAAAGTAGAGTAGTAGCAAGCTTTTTGTATCACAAGAGAAGGCTTTGTCCCTAGGTACTCGATAACAAGTACCGGTAATCATTCTTGCAATTTTATATGAGGGAGAGGCATGAGCTAACACACTTTCTGTACCTGGATCATATGCACTTATGATTGGAACTCTAGCAAGCATCCGCAACTACTAAAGATCATTAAGGTCATGAAAGCCAACCATAGCATTAAGTATCAAGTCCTCTTTACTCCCATACATCATACCCCAGTTACTCGGGTTTAAGCTTCTGTCACTCTCGCAACCCAGCATAAGCGAACCACGAACATATTGCAACACCCTACAGCGGGGGCCCCTCACGTTCGCATAAGAATGGAGGGCACCGTAGGACAGCACCAAAATAAAATATACAATCATACCAACCAAGATCATGATTATGCCATAGGGCAAAACATATCGACTCAAACATCACAGGATAGCCAAATATCATTGGGAAATAATATATGGATTTGAGCACCATGTTTAAGTAAAGATTACAACGGGGAGAAGAGGTGTTGCACCGCTGCATAGAGGGGGGAGATTGGTGTTGACAGTAGCAAGATTGTTGATGTAGATCGTCGTCCCAATCGTTGCCCCAGCGGCACTCCGGCGCCACCGGAAGCAAGGGGGGAGATCCCCCCTCCTTCTTCTTCTTCCTTGGCCTCCTCCCTGGGTGGGAGGAGTGTTCCCCCTCTGGTTCATGGCCTCCATAGAGGTGGAGGGGCAGGAGCCCCTTTGAGATTAGATATGTCTCTCTGTCCTCTTCTGTTTCGTGTTCCCCAGATCTGGCCGAAACCCGTTTCTTATATTCCCGGAGATTAGTAACTCCAATTGCGCTGAGATTTTAACACAATTTTTTCTGGATATAATCTTCCTTGCGCCCGAAGTAGAGCTCCAACTTATGTACACAATTTTTTTCTGGATATAAGCTCCCCTGGCGCATCCTGATGTCTTGTGGGCTGTGTGGGCCTCCGTTTGTGGTGATTCCAACTCCCAAAAATAACATATATTCCAAAATAATTCTCCGTGAAATTTTATTGCATTTGGACTTCGTTTGATATGGATTTTTTTGCGATACAAACACATGCAAAAAAACAGGAACTGGCAATGTGCACTGGATCAATAGGTTAGTCCAGTAAATCATATAAAAAGTTGCCAAAAATATGTGAAAGCTGTTTAATATTGGCATGAAACAATCAAAACTTATAGATACGACGGAGACGTAACAGCATCCCCAAGCTTAATTCCTGCTCGTCCTCGAGTAGGTAAATGATAAAAAAGATAATTTTTGATGTCGAATGCTATCTAGCATAAACTTGATCATATATATAGTCATGGCATGAATATTAAGACATGGGTGAGTCAAAGAAATAGTCTATAATTTGACATAAAGACATCAATACTCGGGCATCCCAACAAACAATCATGTCTTTCAGAATATCAAATGCTAAAGAACGTTATCCCTACAAAATCATATAGTCTTGTCATGCTCTGTCTTCCCAACGCAAAGTATAAATCATGTACTACCCCGATGTCAGCCAAGCAATTGGTTCATACTGTTTAACGCGCTTCATCATTTTCAACTCTCACGCAATACATGAGCGCAAGCCATTGATATAACAACATAGGTGGAATAGAATGCGGTGGTAGTAGACAAAAGAAGGGAAGAAAGTCTCACATCAACTAGGCAACCTAATTTACTATGGATATGTCCATCAATCGATATCAATGTGGGGAGTAGGGATTGCCATGCAACAGATGCACTAAGACCTATAAGTGTATGAAAGCTCAACATGAAACTAAGTGGGTATGCATCAGACTCTACTACGGAAAAATTCCCACTAGTAAATGAAAGTGACAACATAGGAGACTCTCTACATGAAAAACATGGTGCTACTTTGAAGCATAAGTGTGGAACTAGCATGCCCCTTCTCTTCTTTTTGTATTTTTTCTTTATTTTTTTCCTTTTTCCCTTTTTTTATTTTTTTCTCTCATTGTCGGGAGTCTCATCCCGACTTGTGGAGGAATCATAGTTTCCATCATCCTTTCCTCACTGGGACATGCTCTAATAATGGATAATGATGATCATCACACTTCTATTTACTTATAACTCAAAATAAATAAAAATTATAACTTGATACCTATGACATAGTTTGACTCGCGGTGTACCATGATGTGTAATTATCTAGCATAGTAAAGATACCAAAAAACAGACAATCCATGAAAATATCGTGCTAGCTGTTTAACGATCATGCAAAGAAATATGAAAATGAATGCTCAGGTCAACTATATGATGGAAGTGCATGGCAATATATCTCAGAATGGTTATGGAAATGCCATAATAGGTAGGAATGATGGCTGTTTTGAGGAAGGTTTAATAAAGTTTATGCACTGGCGAAAATTGTGCGGTACGAGAGAGGCTAGAAATTATGAAAGGTTGAGACTCTGTATAATCCATGAACTCACATTAGTCGTAAAGAACTCATATACTGATTGCAAAAGTTTATTAGCCCTCGAAGCAAAGTAATACTACGCATGCTCCTAGGGGGGAGGTTGGTAGGAGTTAACCATCATGCGCCCCGACCTTCACACAAAGATAGACAATCAATGATAAATTGTTCTCCAACTTCCTGGCATAATGAGAGACTATACGTGCATGCTTCGGGAATCACAAACCTTAACAGCCATATCTTACTAAACATGATCATCCACTAGTACTTCCCACATATTATCATCTCTATATCGCAAAACTATTGCAAGGAATCAAACATATCATATTCAGTGATCCATAAGTTTTATGTATGATTGTATGACTAACCATGCAATTACCCAATTATGTTTGACTCTCTAAATAGATATAAGTGAAGCAAGAGAGTTTAATTCTTTCCACAAAAGATCATGCTCTAACAAATATAAGTGAAGCACGAGAGCATTCTATGAACATCGGTTTTTTATGTGAAGAGAAACAAGTAATCCGAACTTCAAATGATTTAAGTGAAGCACATGAAGCATTCTATAAAGCCATACTCAAAAGATATAAGTGAAGTGCAATGAGCATTCTACAAATCGACCATGGACTATATCATACCAGCATGGTGCATTATTAAAATAAAAATAAAAGGCACACGACGCTCCAAGAATTTACGCATATCATGTGAACGAAATAAATCCCAAAACATAACGATAGTTGTTGAAGAAAGATGGGATGCCTTCTGGGGCATACCCAAGCTTAGACGCTTGAGTCTCCTTGAATATTTACTTGGAGTGACTTGGGCATCCCCAAGCTTGATCTCTTGCCTCTCCTCCTTCTCCTCACATCGAGACCTCCTCGATCTTCGAACACTTCATCCACACGAAACTTAACCGAACATTTAGTTGTGGGGTTAGTTCATATGATCAATGAAATCTTATCATGTACTGCTCTAACATTATTGTATAATTATAAAATAACATTACCTACTGTATGCTATCAGAATTCTATGGCCCCAAGTCAAGGAGGCTTCAACAAGAATTCAAACATATGCAAATAATGAATCTATAATAGCAATCTGTGAAAACTGGAGAGTCTCTAAAGATTTGAACATTCACCATACTTCTGTAACTCTAAAATTCTAAAAAATTAAGAAAGAAATAAACAATTTGTATAGAAACATTGTGCAAAAAGTTTATGAAGCTTTCAATGTTTCAGTAAAAAATGTAAAATCACGCACTACAACAAAAATTTATGTTTTTGCACCGCACAAACCAACAATCAATCTAGTCATCCTAAAGGAAACTCTTGGCACATTATTTTTATAATACAATGGAATTGTACGAGGGAATAATTACTTTTGTTGAAAAGTTTCTGTAATTCAAGATTCACAAAGTTTCCATAGGCATGAACAAAGTTCGAGGCATGCTTCAGCTTCCATGATGCTCGTCTATCTCACCTACACTTTCCTTTTTTTGAAAGTTTTAGGTTCCCCTACCCCCTTATATTTTCTTGTTTTTAAACTTTATAAAAGAACTCAACAGAAATAAATTACTCTTTGTTTTAAACTTCCGTGTTGTCTCCCTGGCAGCGCTTTCTTTAAAGCCATTAAGCTAGGCATAAAGTGCTCAAGTAATGAACCCACCCGGATCCCAAGGTATATCAAAGCCAATATTAATTAGCAATGATTTGGCATTTAGTATTGAGCACAAAGCAACATATATAAAGCAATGACGAAGTCTAACTTTCTTCCTATTCATCGGCATGTCATAAAAGAACAATTCATGCACATCAAGTAAAGGCCAATGCATAGTATGAGCAGTTTCTTGCAATTTTGTTGTGTTGGAAACATAAAGAGGCAGAGATGTAGTTCTGCTCTCATAATAACTGAAAGTAGGAGCAGCAAGAACATGAACATTACATTCATCAAAATCATCATTTGCAACGGTAAAAGGCAACCCAGCAATGTAATCCTTAATAAGTGCAAACTTCTCCGACATAGTGTAGTCTGGAGAATTCAAAAAGATAATAGGACTATCATGTGTCGGTGTAATAGCAACAATTTCATTCTTGACATTAGGAACTATAGCAAGTTCATCTCCATAAGCATAATTCATATTGGCATCATGGCAAGAATCATAGCAAGCATCAATTTCATCAAAAAGGGATATTTCAAAATAATCAACTAGATCATAGCAATCATCATAGCATTCATCCTTCGGTAGACTAGAAGGGAAATTAAACAATGTATGCGATACAGAGTTACTCTCCTCGAAAGGTGGGAACGGGTAGCTAATCTGTTCTTCCTCCTTTTGTTCTTCGCTCTCCTCCACATCTTTTCCATCTAATGAGCTCACAGTGTCATTAATTTCATCTTCCATAGACTCCTGCAAAATATTAGTCTCTTCTTGGACAATAGAGAAGTGCTCAATATATGGTTTAATATAAGCATTGGAAGCATAGTTTTCATAGCAATATTTAAGTATGTCAAAATTTTCAGATTTGTAAAGAGTAGCATCATACTTTTCAATCAAAGAAGCAATATCATAAGCACCCTTATGTTGACACACGAACACGTCACATGTACCCTCGACGCCGGGGGTGATGCACCGCAGCTCACATCGAAGGAGACCCGACCGACAGCGCGATACGCAGGACACTCGACGGGCGCTTTTGCAGACCCGAAACCCCGCAAGTACGGGAGGGACCCCGTCAGGGCGCGTGGCGGCTATAGGCTGCTCTAGGTCGATTCGCTCGCCCCTAGAGCCTCATGGATCGCTGCCCTCCAACGCGAGGAACGAACAAACAACGAGAATGAAAGATACAAGGTTAGGGGATAAATATAGATGAAGACAAAAGTGTAATAGATTGATTGGTTCGATTGGTGTTGTCTAATCGGCCATCACTCCCAACATATATAAGAGGCAGCTTGACTAACAGTACAAGCAAAGGATTCATCTAGGCTTTCCTTAAAAAAATTACATCAATTAACGTCCCGGAGTCCTAGTTCTATTCCAACTCGGATTCAGTCTGAATCTACATAACTTCTGTCTTCCTCATTTTGCGGGCTGTCGAGTTTGCATATGATGTCTGATCAATATGGCCCAAATAAAAAACTTGTGGGCCTCGACAAGACGAACTATTCTCATGTTGAACACTTCCCCAAATAAGCCCATCTTGCATACTCCGCGAAGCCATCTTTAATATCTAGTCGCACTCGGTCATGTAACGGACTGGATTGTTCGAGTCTCGTAGTAAACTTACAGGCCGTATACTATCTCAGATGATAATGACTCCAAAACGAAAGTTTACCGTTTTGACGATGCGCACAACTTCCGTGTTGATCACTTTTCCATCCGAGGTCATCTGGATTACCTTTCGGGCACACATCTTCAGTTTCACTCTGATCCGAGCTCATCCACTCGGATATTACAGTTTTTCACTCGGATCGTCCGACTGGACTTTTTCACTCGGATGTTAGAGTCTTTCACTCGGAAGACAATATTTCACTCGGATGGCTATATTTTAATTCGGAAGATAATCTTTCACTCGGATGACTATATTTCACTCGGAAGGCAATATCTTACACAAACGGCAAGTTTTCATTCCGACGGTAATCTTTTCACTCAGAATATTTTCACTCGGTTGATAATTTCACTCCGGTGACTATATTTTACTCGATCGGTAAGTTTTCACTCGGATGGTAAGCTTTTCACTCGGATTTCCCGACTGAAAACACAGCCTGATCTTGATCTGACTCTCGAGGTTGCATACGACCTCAGATTGAGACGAATTATATATGAAAACCGATTGGCTTTTCATGTTGAAGGTTTTTTGATTCAAGGCCGTCCAGAAGGCCGAATTGCTCATGCATTGTATCAGACACTCATCAACATGTGTCTGGTGTCGAGCATAATATTTTGGTCTTTGGTAGGGCTGGTCTGTATTGACTGTAACTTTTGCATACGAACTCGGATAGAGATGATTTATATATCAAAACCGGTTGCCTTCACGAGACGAAGACAGTTCATTTAAGGTGCTCCTTCATCCGAGGTCGTCTTGAAAGCATGATTGGCCAAAAACTACTCGGAACATTGAATTATGCCACTCGGAGTACAGTTTCAGTCCATAAAATAAGGTTGAATGATGATAACTGAAACATCAAAGCTATTCCACTCGGCGACGTGAATATTTTCATGCTGAAAAACCTTTCACTCGATACCATCTTCATTGCTTTCCGTATCTTGCCAAAATCAAGTGTCAACACATGCCCCCCTATTTTCTGGCAGACCTTGCGTGCCAGAAAATACCTTGCCTAGGGTAATGTTTAAGCACAATGTCAACACTCCATCGACTGTGCATGCTGGGTACGATTATCTTAATCCTCCATATGCTCAGGTTTGTTGCTTCTTCGGTAGAGCCTCTTGGATAATAGTTGTCCGAGAACAACAATTGGACGTCACAAAGGCTTCCACGTAAGTTCCTTATGTCAATCCGGACCTTGCATTTGTCTAGGTACTCCCTGGGAATATTAGAACCCTAAAGCGAAGACGGTTGCCAAATGATTATGATCATGCACCTCAATGGAATACCGTCAACTGTTCGGCAACTCAACTCATTATCAAAGTACACCATCAAGACTCCGCCGAACAACGTTTGTCTCCTAACTTGGATCCTGCGAATAAATAATATTTGGAGTTGGAGATATTTTATGCACCAGACCCTTGATTGGTAGTCGACTCAATAATTAAGTCGGTCTTGCGAGTATTGGCAAACACTGAGCATCGGCTATAGGAGTAGGAAATCAATCATGGTGAACACCGTTAGCCAGATGCCTGGTTTTCCAAGACTATGAATTCTGACCGTTCTCATCTCAAAGGTGCTCGGGAGTCCGTCCACCAAAGTGTGAATAGCTAAAATAAGTCAGATGTTTCGGCTGAGGATAAATTCCATAGCGTTGATCTTGATGGTACGATGGAAGAATGTGGATGACACACCTCCTGGAATCTCCTATAGTGATATGAAAATTGTTTTCCTCGCCTACAGGCTTTACGCTTGTACCCCCTTATTTCTGCTGGCTTTGCAACATGAGATATGATGTCGCTCTTCACTTAAGGATTTCCCTTTGGAACCCAGGCCACCTTCCTCTTCTTCAGCTCTTTGGACCTAAGCCGTTTTAGCTTCTTCTGTTGCGAATATGGTAAGCCGAGTGAGTGTTTCAGCTGGGACATTGGTTTATGCGCTGGCAAATTCTTCCTAGCTTTGGGCATCTCCGGCTTGGCCTGTCCAAACTCGGCGATTGGATCCTTGAAATTTATTTGCTTCACTTTCTTGTCCTTAGCAGCCAACATGGACCCGCCTGGCTTTTTGTCATTTAGAGTCGGATCTGAAATAGCACACTTGCGGCCATCCTTTTTCACTCGGTACACTTGCTTGACCACATTCATCTTCTTTGCTGACCCCCGGACCGATTCTCTTTTGTTGAGTCGGACTTTAACATGTGGTTGTTGAACAAATGATGATCCTCTCAGAGCTGCATAATCTTGGTCAGGTGGTTTAGAATATGATGGTCGTTGTGCCCTTGATTTATACCTGTTCCATGATTGGTCTAAATAATAGTCAGCCTGGGGAGGTATCCATGACATCGGCATTGCTGACCCCAAAGGAGGATATGGAGTATGTTTGTGCAATTTCTTCCTTCGCCAATCCCGGTCCACAAATTTATGCCTTGGGGGTGACTTCGATAATTGTGTTTCACTCGGCCGATAAGCACTCTTTGCCTCACTTATCTTCTGATATTTTTCTAATAACTACGCGAAAGTGACTTTCGGCATTTCTCCTTTGTTCTTACCATTGCCTTTACTTTCTTTAGTTGTGCTTGCATCGGTCTTTGAATTTTCTCGTTGCCCCCTAGTGCTAGATGTCGCCATTGTAGTTTTGATGGAATTCCCGTCTTCAGGATTTTTGTTGATGTACTTTTTAGCAATATCCTTGCTCGAAGACTTGATCCCGTCATCATTGGTGTGTACATGTGGACATTTAGATGAATTGGCTTGAGATAGCCGAGTCAACATTTGATCACCATCAAGACCAATCTGATAAGGCTGGCCATATGCTCGTGCCTCAACCAACTCCAGTCGTCCTATCCTGTCCGATTGCTTCAGTTGATGAATCTTGTTGCAATCTTTGACATTTTGCTTGAACAAACATTGCGCTGGCTCTTGTCTTGACGGCTCAACATCGTTATCAATGATAATAATAGGATTAGTCAGCGATGTACCGATGATGTGATCAATTATGCCTGCACTGGACGTACACTCCTGGTCCATTAACCGATATTGTGATCCGGCTTTGATACAAAACAACCGAGCGGTGTCAGTTTAACATCATCCGACTCGGCTATGCATTGATTTTCGTCCTCCTTTCCCGATACTCTTGAATCGGCTATCCCAGAGAACTTTGAACCTGGCTTTATATTCCAGCAACCAAAATAGTTACATAATATATGTCTCGTCTGAGACTAAATGTTAGTCAGGCATGAAACAAACAAAGTTGTCCATATGAATATAAAGTTCAGTCGGCATGACGGGAACAACTTTGGTTTCGATAAGTTGTCACTATTAGCCTCTATGAATGGTGCCATGTCTTGATCAACATGATTAGTAACAAGATAATTCGAAACAAACAGATTACTCATCTCGATCGGTCTTTCAAAACTAATTAGAATCTTACTAACGGGTGCATCAATAATATGATTTTGACCGAATCGAAAACTAAGTAAACTCTCGGCTAGGTGTACCTTTGTGAAGCCGTTGGAACGAGAAGACGATTGCACCACTGGAACAATAACTTGCCCCACTTCTGAATAATTCTCGAATGCATCTTCCTCTTTTTCTGGATCTCGTGCCTCATCAGTCGGATTGCCTGAGTAGATTTCACTTGGATGCACTCCGTCAGTTGAACTTTGCTCGGTTGTATTTTCTTGTTCTTGATGTTCATCGTTAACCAAACTTTGTTCGGCCATATTACTTGGTTCTTGATGCTCATCAATATCTCTAGCACAAAACTCATAGGATAGTATGTAAGCTTCCTCACCACCAGAAAAATCAAGCACGACCAATTTGTGGCGTTTACCGTTCCTTTGCTTGGTGAAGTTTGCATCTTCTATTTTGGTACATGCAGCAATAACTAGCTTGATGCACTCGGCTTTTGTCTGTGACGCACTCGTATGGAACGGCGCACTCGGCTGGCACGATGCGCTCCGCTGGCTCGATGCAACGCACTCGGCCTTAAACGTCTCGGTGGTCAATCAAGTTTCAATTGAATCCACCATTGTCTTGTCACTAAAGGAACCGTTCAACTCAGCTATAGATGACTTAGTCATATTTGACTTGGTTTCAACCGAATCAACCGTATAAGCCGAGTGAACCCTTTCTTGATGATTTTCTAGCAAAGCTTATTTTTTATCTTGCCTCAAAAGTGTAGAGGAGCCAACATGGTTGCTACATGGAGGAAGGCACTTGACGTATTCTTGCAAATATTCCACTCCACGCTTCTTCTGGAGTGCTTCATAAGCATGTCGATATTCTGCTGGTAATTCCTCAAGAGTTGGCGTAGTAAATTCATTGACGCTATTCCCTGTGAGCTTTGGCTTGATCCAGTCCACTTGGGCCCCATATTTTTCTTTAAACTCAGCCCTGCTTGGATCGGCTTGCCCCCCAATACTTTTATGATCTTTCGGCAATGAATTGATGTTGGCGAAATTTTGCAATTGTATAGGGGGTGTATAACATGCTGCAATGATAGGTGAAGACATGTGCACTATTTTTGAGTATTTTCTCATGCCAATCTGATCAATCGGCAACACTTCGTCTTCTTTCAAAACCCTAGCTTTTATTGCCTCATAATCAGGAACCAATCCCTTTTCGTGTTGCTCCTGGCAATTAGCACTAATCTTCTTATTTTGGGCTAAACTTTTTAATGCAGCCACAGCCACCTCATCTCCTGCAATTTTAGGCACATTTGCTCATATAGAATCACCATTCACTCGGCCATAACCGCGAAGGCGAGCCGAGTCATGAATATTTTTAGTTTCATATGCCCCTGAACAATTAATCTAATGAGGTGTAGCATGTGATGTTTGAGGATAACCAGCTGAATAATTAATGGAAGCATGGCCGATTTCCCCATCCATCGGCATGTTTGGGGATGAACCCGCATATTGCGAGTCGGCTGCCGATGGATAGAACTTTGAGACACCCTCCTGTATATGAGGTGCCATATATTGATTACTCGACTAAATTGTGTTGTTCACCGGCATATTGATAGATGTCGCCGATGCACGAAAGTTCAGATTCATAAACTGCATGTCGCGATTCTGTGAATTCCAAGTTGTTCCAATGGAACAATCAGTCGGCCTTTGCTCGTTAGGGCTAGCCGACATGATATGTCCATGGGAAGATCCAGGACACCAACATAATGGCTATTTGCATCTACGTAAGGTGATTGATGATACATGTTACCTTTCGAGATTACAGCCACTTGATGATGCTCTCCTCTTAGCAAGAAGATGCTGGAGACTGTTCAAAGCTTCGTCCCTAGCGGAGTCACCAAAAAGTGTGTTGACACACGGACACGTCACGTGTACCCTCGACACCGGGGGTGATGCACCACAGCTCACGTCGAAGGACACCCGACCGACAGCGCGATACACAGGACAGTCGACGGGCGCTTTTGCCGACCAGAAACCCCGTATGTCCGGGAGGGGCCCCGTCATGGCACGCGGCGGCTATGAGCTTCTCTATGTTGACTCACTCGCCCCTAGAGCCTCGTTGATCGCTGCCCTCCAACGCGAAGAACGAACGAAGAACGAGAAAGAAAGATACAAGGATAGGGGATAAATATAGATGAACACAAATGTGTAATAGATTGATTGGTTCGATTGGTGTTGTTTAATCGGCCATCACCCCCAACATATATAAGAGGCGGCTAGACTTCCCATACAAGCAAAATATTCATCTAGGCTTTCCTTACAAAAAATTACATCTATTCACGTCCTGGAGTCCTAGTTCTATTCCAACTCGGATTTAGTCTGAAGCTGGCCCAACTTCTGTCTTTCTCCTTGCACGGGCTGTCGAGTTTGCATATGATCTTCGATCAATACGGCCCAAATATCAAACTTGTGCGCCTCGACAAGACGAACAATTCTTATGTTGAACACTTTTCCAAATAAGGCAATCTTGAATACTCCACAAAGCCATCTTTAATATCTAGTCGGACTCGGTCATGTAACGGACTAGATTTTCCGATTCTCGTAGTAAACTTACACGCCGTATACTATCTCAGATGATTATGACTCCAAAACGAAAGTTCACCGTTTTGACGATGCGCACAACTTCTGTGTTGATCACATTTCCATCCGAGGTCATCTGGATTACCTTTCGGGCACACATCTTCAGTTTCACTCGGATCCGAGCTCATCCATTCGGATATTAGAGTTTTTCACTTGGATCGTCGGACTGGAGTTTTTCACTCGGATGTTAGAGTGTTTCACTCGAATGACTATATTTTCATTCGGAAGATAATCTTTCACTCGGATAACTATATTTCACTCGGAAGGCAATATCTTACTCGAATGACAAGTTTTCATTCCGGCGGTAATCTTTTCACTCAGAACATTTCACTCGGATGACAATTTCACTCGGATGACTATATTTCACTCTATCGGTAAGTTTTCACTCGGATGGTAAGCTTTTCACTCAGATTTCCCGACTGAAAACACACCCTGATCTTGATATGCCTCTCCAGGTTGCATACGACCTCGGATTGAGACGAATTATATATGAAAATCGATCGGCTCGAAGAGGCGAAACTTTCTCGTGTTGACGGTTCTTCGATTCAAGGCAGTCCAGAAGGCCGAATTTCTCATGAATTGTATCACACACTCATCAATATGTGTCTGGTGTCGAGCGTAATATTTTTGTCTTTGGTAGGGCTGGTCTGTACTGACTGTAACTTTTGCATACGAACTCTGACTGAGATGATTTATATATCAAAATCGGTTGCCTTAACGAGACTAAGACAATTCCTTTAGAGTGCTCCTTCATCCGAGGTCGTCTTGAAGGCATGATTCACTAAAAACCAGTGGGAACATTGAATTATGCCACTCGAAGTACAATTTCGATCCCTAAAATAAGGTCGAATGATGATTACCGAAACATCAAAGTTGTTCCACTCGGCGACATGAATCTTTTCTTG
Source organism: Secale cereale (assembly GCA_902687465.1). Lineage (NCBI taxonomy): Eukaryota > Viridiplantae > Streptophyta > Magnoliopsida > Poales > Poaceae > Secale > Secale cereale. Next base: position 209,890,128 of record LR738712.1, read on the forward strand.
CTGAAAACCCTTTCAATCGAGACCATCTTCATTGCTTTCTGTATCTTGCGTGGGATGGACTTCCCGTACAAGCAAATGATTCATCTAGGCTTTCCTTACAAAAAATTACATCAATTCACGTCATGGAGTCGTAGTTCTATTCCAACTCGGATTCAATCTGAATCTGGCCCAACTTCTGTCTTTCCCACATCGCGGGCTGTCGAGTTTGCATATGATCTCCGATCAATACGCCCCAAATATCAAACTTGTGCGCCTCGACAAGACGAACAATTCTCATGTTGAACACTTTTCGAAATAAGGGCATCTTGAATACACCACGAAGTCATCTTTAATATCCAGTCGGACTCGGTCATTTAACGGATTGGATTGTCCGAGTCTCATGGTGAACTTACAGTCCGTATACTATCTCAGGTGATAATGACTCCAAAACGAAAGATCACGGTTTGGAGGATGCGCACAACTTCCATGTTGATCACTTTTCCATCCGATGTCATCTGGATTACCTTTCGGGCACACATCTTCAGTTTCACTCGGATCCGAGCTCATCCAGTCGGATATTAGAGTTTTTCACTCGGATCGTCCGACTAGAGTTTTTCACTCGGATGTTAGAGTCTTTCACTCGGAAGACAATCTTTCACTCGGATGACTATATTTTTATTCCGAAGATAATCTTTCACTCGGATGACTATATTTCACTCGGAAGGCAATATCTTACTCGAACAGCAAGTTTTCATTCCGACGGTAATCTTTTCACTCGTAATATTTTCATCCGGATGATAATTTCACTCGGATGACTATATTTTACTCGATCGGCAAGTTTTCATTCGGATGGTATGCTTTTCACTAGGATTTCATGACTAAAAACACAGCCTGATCTTGATCCGCCTCTCGAGGTTGCATACGACCTCGGATTGAGACGAATTATGTATGAAAATCGATCGGCTCGACGAGGGGAAACTTGTTCGTGTTGAAGGTTCTTCGATTCAAGGCCGTCCAGAAGGCCAAATTGCTCACACATTGTATCAGACACTCATCAACATGTGTCTGGTGTCGAGCGTAATATTTTGGTCTTTGGTAGGGCTGATCTGCATTGACTGTAACTTTTGCATACAAACTCGGATTGAGATGACGTATATATCAAAATCGGTTGCCTTGACGAGACGAAGACAATTCCTTTAAAGTGCTCCTTCATTCGAGGTCGTCTTGAAGGCATGATTGGCCAAAAACCACTCAGAACATTGAATTATGCCACTCAGAGTACAGTTTCGGTCCCTAAAATAAGGTCGAATGATGATAACCGAAACATCAAAGTTGTTCCACTCGGTGACGTGAATCTTTTAATGCTGAAATCCCTTTCAATCGAGACCATCTTACATGCTTTCCATATCTTGCGCGGGCTGGACTTCCCGTACAAGCAAAGGATTCATCAAAGCTTTGCTTACAAAAAAATACATCAATTCACGTCCTGGAGTCCTAGTTCTATTCCAACTCGGATTCAGTCTGAATCTAGCCCAACTTCTATGTTTCTCCTTGCGCGGGCTGTCGAGTTTGCATATGATCTCCGATCAATACGCCCCAAATATCAAACTTACGCCCCAAATATCAAACTTGTGCGCCTCGAGAAGACGAACAATTCTCATGATGAACACTTTTCAAATAAGGCCATCTTGAATACTCCACGAAGCCATCTTTAATATCCAGTCGGACTCGATCATGTAATGGACTGGATTGTCCGATTCTTGTAGCGAACTTACATGCCGTATACTATCTCAGATGATAATAACTCCAAAACAAAAGTTCACCGTTTTGACGATACACACAACTTCTGTGTTGATCACATTTCCATCCGAGGTCATCTGGATTACCTTTCGGGCACACATCTTCAGTTTCACTCAGATCGAGCTCTTCCATTCGGATATTAGAGTTTTTCACTCGGATCGTCCGACTGGAGTTTTTCACTCGGATGTTAGAGTCTTTCACTCGAATGACTATATTTTCATTTGGAAGATAATCTTTCACTCGGATGACTATATTTCACTCGGAAGGCAATATCTTACTCGAACGACAAGTTAACATTCCGGCGGTAATCTTTTCACTCGGAATATTTTCACTAGGATGATAATTTCACTCGGATGACTACATTTTACTCTATCAGTAAGTTTTCACTCGGATGGTAAGCTTTTTAGTCAAATTTCCCGACTGAAAACACAGCCTGATCTTGATCTGCCTCTCCAGGTTGCATACGACCTCGGATTGAGACGAATTATATATGAAAATCGATGGGCTCGGCGAGGTGAAACTTTTTCATTTTGACGGTTCTTCGATTAAAGGCCTTCCAGAAGGCGAAACTTTTTCATGTTGGCGGTTCCTTTCCCATTTGCTTGCCAAGTTGCATCCTCCTACCGGACCATCGGTCACCGTAGTCGAAGAGCGCGCCCCCCATGTATGTGGTGGTGACGTTAGTCCTTGTTGCCGAGCCCGAGGCTCCAACTTGGGAAAGGCACATTGTACGTTTCCTCCAAATAGGAGAAATTCCCAAAGAGCAAGATGAGGCTGAAAGAGTAGCCCGGAGGGCCAGTATGTACTAGTTTGTCGATAACACTCTGTACAGAAGGATGCCCAATCGTGTGAAATTGAAGTGCATTTGTCGGGAAGGAGGAAAGGAACTGCTGGCAAAGATTCACAAAGTCATGTGCAGCTCCCACATTGGATCAAGGGCATTAGTTGGGAAAGTATTCCGACAAATATTCTATTGGACCACAACCCTCCAAGATGCGGTCGAGATCGTCACGAAATGTGATGCATGTCAGTTCCATTCCAAGAACATCCATATTCCTACCCAAGATCTTCAAACAATACCTTTGTCATGGCCATTTTCGGTCTGGGGGCTCGATATCCTCGACCCTTTCCCCTGAGTTGCCGGGGGCTTTGAATTCTTGTTCGTTGCCAGCAACAAGTTTACAAAGTGGCCGGAAGTAGCTATCGTGTGAAAGGTGATTTCTCAGTCAGCTATCAAGTTCTTAATAGAATTGGTGTGTCGCTTCAGGGTCCCAACACGGATCATCACCGACAGCGGCACCCAATTAACGAGCCGAGCCTTCATGCAATATGTTTATGCCCTCGAAAGCAAGATCTCATTTGCTTCTGTGGCACATCCCAGAAGCAATGGACAAGCTGCAGGGCCAATGCTGAAGTGCTTCGGGGTCTCAAGAGAAGAAGCTTTGATAAGCTGCAGAAGTGCGGGAGGTGATGGATTGATGAGCTCTCGGTAGTTCTTTAGTCTCTCATAAAGACACCAAATCGAGCTACTGGGCAGACTCCCTTCTCCCTAGTCTATGGGGCAGAAGCAGTTATCCCCGTGAAACTCATTTTCAGGGGTTCTCAAGTGCTTGCCAATGATGAAATTGTGCAAGATCAGCACTGGCGTGGTGACGTTGTGCTACTCGAGGAGAACCATCTACGGGCCGCTAAGCGTGCTGCTGATACGTCCAAAACGTATCTATAATTTCTGCTTGCTTCATGCTTTTTTTATGTTATATTGCTATGATATTTATGCACTTCCATACACTTTTGATCATATTTGGACTAACCTACTAATGGTTGCAAAAGGGCACAATTTCTTGTTTTACACTTTATTGTATAGATATTACTTGGAAATTGACAAAAACGCAAAAGGAGTCGTATTGGAGTAGGACTCTGACTTTCCTGAAATCTGTCTGAGAACGATTTTTAAAGATGGTCACGTTCCGGCCCGAAGACGACGTCAAACGGAAAATGTCTAGTTGCGAAAGTTGTGGGGAATTTCGAGGCGATGCTTCTGGATATAAAATTCGTCCAAATCGGAGTCCGGACGGCCGAGTAAAGCCCGTTTTACTGAGGCCCAAAATCTGATGACGGGAATCCGAGAGTCTATATAAAGAGAGGAAACCTATGTCACCAAGGGCCACAAATTTTTCTCCTCCCGAGCCGCCGTCTTGGATGGGAGGACCAGCACCATTGCAGCACCATCCACAAGGAAGAAGGGGGGCCAAAGAGCCGCTGCCCCCTAGGGCCGACACCGCCGCGCCCCCAAGGGCCGCCGCCGCCGCCTCCGTGGCTGCCGCCGGCCGTCTCCTCCTCGCGGGGCTGCACCTCTCCATCAACACCATCATCAACCTCCTCCTCACCATGTCCATGCGTGAGTAGTTTCCTCCGGGGCCGAGGCTTGTACGTGTAGCTATGTGGTTATCTCTCTCTCCCATGATGTGATCTTCGTTGTGATCATAGGCTATGTTAATCTAGGGTGATCCCATGATATTTCCCCTTCCTCTATGTATTGGATTGATGTACTCACTTGTCTTTATCTAGTATAATCCTCGAGACCAAGGTGACAGCGGTCTATTGGACATGGATTAGAAAAATATTTTCATGAGTGATTTCCTTTCTTGTGTGTTGATTGAAGATTGAGAGTCTCTTGGTGCTTGTCTTTGACTATCCTTTAGATATGTTGTGGTGATTGTGGGACTCTCTTTGGATGGCCGCGGTGACATTGGGAAATCCTTATATTAAGAACTACGAACTTTGAGGTGTGCTTTTGTAGCCCTACATAATTCTCGTCCTCTATTGACCACGAAGGAATGACCTCCGGGTGCGTCTCCATTGCATGTTTTATGGGAAATATCATGTGATTCGATTATGTTAATGTTGTTGGGAGTTGCCACTAGTGAAAGTATGATCCTAGGCCTTGTTTCCACCATTGCAATACCATTTGTGCTCACATTTACCACTTGTTTACTTGCTGCACTTTTTATTACAAATTTATATTACTTTGCTTTGCCACTCTTATCATCCATATTTTACCATCTCTTCGCCGAACTAGTGCACCTATACAACTCCTAGTTGTATTAGGTGTGTTGGGGACACAAGAGACTTCTTGTATCTTAGTTGCAGCGTTGCTTGAGAGAGACCATCTTCAACCTCTACTTCCCTGAGTTCGATAAACCTTAGGTCATCCACTTGAGGGAAATTGCTGATGTCCTACAAACCTCTGCGCTTGGAGGCCCAACATAGTCTACAAGAGTAGAAGCGTGTGTACACATCAAGCTATTTCTGACGCCGTTGCCGGGGAGGTGAGTGCTTGAAGGTATATCTTTAGATCTTGCAATTAAATCTTTTTGTTTCTTGTTTTTATTTCACTAGTTATGTTTATGGAAAACCACAATCTTAGTTCGTTGCTTGTGGGAAGACGCCCCACACCTGTGGTGGTTGCTCCTCCCCCTACTGAAATTGTGCCGTATAAACTACCAGCTGGTATTATCGATTATGTTTTGGCTAATCGTTATGCAGGAGACAGACATCCCGGTGAACACTTGCTATATCCGTCACAATTATGTTCATTATTTAAGCTTGCAGGTGTATCAAGGGAGTTTGTCATGAGGAAATTGTTCGCCGTATCACTTATAGATAAAGCTTCAGATTGGAACTATATCTATAACTTTAGGTCTCGTGACGGAGAAAGCATTGCTCAAGCTTGGGGGAGACTGAAAACGTTAATGTTAAAAAGTCCTAACCATGGGCTCCCCAAAGATGCTTATGTGGAGAGTAAGAGTACCTTTTTGCATGTGGATCATGGTAACAATGCTTTATGTGATGCTTATATTGTTGAGTTTATTCGTGATCCCACTGAAAATTATTATGAGAAGGGAACATATGCTTATAGATATTCCAATAATATTAAGTTCCCTCTCTTTATGTTGAAGGTTTTGAAGCTGCACTTGTTTTGTCTTCCTATGCTTATTACTTTGTGCTTCAATGAATTATTCTATTGCAATATTCCTATGCATAGGAAGCATGTTAGGCTTAAATGTGTTTGGTATTTGCTTCTTGATGCTCTCTTTTGTTCTTCAACTCTTATTCCTACGAGAGCATCATTAAAGTCTTAAGCCTATCTTTATGGCTATAAAGAAAGAGCTCTAGGGAGACAACCCTTGTTATCTTTGCTTTCAGTTTTAGTGGTCTTGATGTTTGTTACTACTGTAGCAACACCATTGTATCTTTATTTTTCAGCTTTGTGCCAAGTTTAGCCTTCGATTGCAAGAAAGTTCAAAAGTTGTGACGTGCTGTCCAAGAAACAGATTTTGTCCTTGGACAGAAAAATTCGTAAAAAATCACCAGATCATCTTTTTGGTCTGAATTTTTTTGACAGCGTTCTCTATACAATTGTCTTTCGGGCGTCTGTTCTGAGTTTTTTGATTTGAGTTGCAGAAGTGCCCCGCAAAAATCATTTACTACCTGCTGGTCTGTTTTTCACAGATTATGTCCTGTTTTGCCTTTCCTTCGTTTTGCAAACCCTGAGCTTGCTTTTTTTTTTTTGCAAAAACCTTTTGGCAATCTTGAGAAACAGTAGACCTTCAAGAATATCCTTATTTCCAGCAAGGAAAAATTATTTTATTAAGGGTACTAATCTCGCTAATCAGATTATGATGAGTTATGTATGAAGGGAGTTTTCAAGTGTGCGAGGGAAGATGATAAAAAGATTCAGGAGTGTCAAACGCTCAAGCTTGGGGATGCCCCCATGCACCCCAAGAAATATTCAAGAAGACTCAAGCGTCTAAGCTTGGGGATGCCCCCGTGCATCCCCTTCTCCATCAACATTATCAGTTCGTCTTTCGTTCCACTATATTTTTATCACTTCATGTGTTATGTGCTATGCTTGGAGCGTCTTGCTTTTGATTTCCTTTTTAGTTTTCTTTAGCTTTGCTTGCTGTTCATAACGAGTTGGAACTCAGCTTTCTTTGTGTGGGAGAGAAACATGCTCCACTTCAACCTAGAACATAACATAGAATTTTCATGTCTATCCTTGCTGTGTGTGTTATTTGTCTTTCAATAGCTACTGTCATGCTTAGCTCTTAGTTTTCATGCTTTTATTTTTGAAGAGCTTTTGTTTAGTTGGTCGCTGGAACTCTCTTTAGTTATCATGCTTATATTGTTAAGAGAGTTTGCTTCTGTTGCACTGGTTGATATGTCTCTGATAAAAATGCTATGTGCATCATCGTGCCTAGTAGTTCATGTTTTTTTATGGTTAGTCTCAAATAGCTCGGGATTCTTAATGTGTTATTGAAGTACCAACATGATTTTCTTGCCTATGATGTGGTATGGTTTAGTGATATCTTCCTCCAAGAATTTATTTTGATTGACTTGGCATATGCTCACGCATATTTAAGACTGTAAAGAAAGTCTATCAAGTCTTGATGATCTTTAATTTCTGAGTAGCGATATAACTTCCATGCCCGATTCAATGTTGCTTTGTCGCTCTGCATGATTATGACCATCATTGCTCTTTTAGTTGGTCGCTCCCAGTCTTTTGCTAACCTTCGCTTGTACTAAGCGGACTGACTGCTTGTGCATCCAAAATCTTTTAAACCAGTTATGCCATATGAGTCCACCATACCTTCCTATACATGGTATTTACCTGCCATTCCTAACGAAGACTTTCATGTACCATCACGAAATTAATCAAAAAAGCATTTCTCTTTTGTGCCTCTGTTTTAGCTCATGAGGAAGTAGTAGTTAATTCATGATCTTTTGAAGTCGGACAAGCTTCACCCCGGGATTGCATGTCTAATGTGCAAACCCATAATACGAGAAGGAACTGGCATAGAGTGCGCCCGGCTCATTAAAAAAATATACAAACAAACAAACCCTCCTTCACGCTTTGTTTATGAGAAATCAGAAAACTTTGGCAGTGATAAACAAAGGATATTAAGAGGATGTGATCGTCCTCATTCGGAAGCCGTTCCTCGAAACTTGTCCAGCTCAAGAAGTAATTGAGTTATCTGTTAGCATTCGTTGACGAAATATGCATATTCTAAAAAAATAATTATTACCTCTGTTTTTAAAACCAAGAGCTCTGGTACATGTTTAGTTATTGTTTTCGACCACGGGTTTTCAACCTTGCCAACAAAAGCCACAGTTCGAGAGTGTCCACCTTCTTTAAAGCACCAACTATTGAGAGCATGATTGTCATTCTGAGTGTAATGTGCATTGTCCCAAAGTACCATTGTCTTTTGCATGATTATGATATTGTTTATTCTGAAATCATTGTATCTAGTCGTCACTTAAACCTTGGAGGTGCCCCTGCATTTATGTTTTGCCTCACTAAAGGGGGCAAGCGAGATATCACTTTGTCATGTTTGCACACCATGCTCACTACAAATCTATTAAGTGTTTCAGTATCATATTGTAAAACTTTCAGTTCTTTGTGATATTCTCATGAGAAACTTAATTACTACAGATTCATTATCTCAGTAAGCATTTGTCATGTGACTGTTAAAAGTTCTTATATGGTTAATAGCATGTCACCACACAAATTATGCTTGTTATCATTTATCTATTCGAGGACGAGCATGAATTAAGCTTGGGGATGTTGATACTTCCAAAACGTATCTATAATTTCTGCTTGCTCCATGCCTTTTTTGTGTGATATTGCTATGATATTTATGCACTTCCATACACTTTTTATCATATTTGGACTAACCTACTAATGGTTGCAAAAGTGCACAATGTTCTTGTTTTATACTTTATTGTGTAGGAATTACTTGGAAATTGACAAAAACGCAAAAGGAGTCGTATTGGAGTAGGACTCTGACTTTCCAGAAATCTGTCTGAGAACGAATTTTAAAGAAGGTCACGTTCCGGCCCGAAGACGACGTCAAACGGAAAAATTCTAGTTGCGAAAGTTGTGGGGAATTTGGAGGCGATGCTTCTGGATATAAAATTCGTCCAAATCGGAGTCCGGACGGCCGAGTAAAGCCCGTTTTACTGAGGCGCAAAATCTGATAACGGGAATCCGAGAGTCTATATAAAGAGAGGAAACCTAGGTCACCAAGGGCCACGAATTTTCCTCCTCCCGAGCCGCCGTCTTGGAGGGGAGGACCAGCACCATTGCAGCACCATCCACAAGGAAGAAGGGGGGCCAAGGAGCCACTGCCCCCTAGGGCCGCCGCGCCCCCAAGGGCCGCCGCCGCCGCCTCAGTGGCTGCCGCCGGCCGTCTCCTCCTCGCAGGGCTGCACCTCTCCATCAACACCATCATCAACCTCCTCCTCACCATGTCCATGCGTGAGTAATTTCCTCCGGGGCCGAGGGCTTGTACGTGTAGCTATGTGGTTATCTCTCTCTCCCATGATGTGATCTTCGTTGTGATCATAGGCTATGTTAATCTAGGGTGATCCCATGATATTCCACTTCCTCTATGTATTGGATTGATGTACTCACTTGTCTTTATCTAGTATAATCCCCGAGACCAAGGTGACAGCGGTCTATTGGACATGGATTAGAAAAATATTTTCATGAGTGATTTCCTCTCTTGTGTGTTGATTGAAGATTGAGAGTCTCTTGGTGCTTGTCTTTGACTATCCTTTAGATATGTTGTGGTGATTATGGGACTCTCTTTGAATGGCCGCGGTGATATTGGGAAATCCTTAGATTGAGAACTACGAATTTTGAGGTGTGCTTTTGCAGCCCTACATAATTCTCGTCCTCTATTGACCACGAAGGAATGACCTCCGGGTGCGTCTCCATTGCATGTTTTATGGGAAATATCATGTGATTCGATTATGTTAATGTTGTTGGGAGTTGCCACTAGTGAAAGTATGATCCCTAGGCCTTGTTTCCACCATTGCAATACCATTTGTGCTCACATTTAACACTTGTTTGCTTGCTGCACTTTTTATTACAGATTTATATTACTTTGCTTTGCCACTCCTATCATCCATATTTTACCATCTCTTCGCCGAACTAGTGCACCTATACAACTCCTAGTTGTATTAGGTGTGTTGGGGCCACAAGAGACTTCTTGTATCTTAGTTGCAGGGTTGCTTGAGAGAGACCATCTTCAACCTCTACTTCCCTGAGTTCGATAAATATTAGGTCATCCACTTGAGGGTAATTGCTGCTGTCCTACAAACCTCTGCGCTTGGAGGCCCAACATAGTCTACAAGAGTAGAAGCGTGTGTAGACATCAGCTGCACACTATTAGCAAGCCCTGTGTTGCTATCACAGACGCAGGGTTCGTGCCTGGTGTTTTGACGAAGGAGAACTTGTCCTTCGGCGCGTTCAGTTGGCCAAGGGTACAAACAAGTTATTACTGAAGTTGGAAGGCCCTTACCGGGTGGTACGAGTCACCAGACCTGGCGCAGTCCATCTGGAGACCGGAGATGGCATTCAGTTGCAAAACTCATGGAACATTGAGCATCTCCGTAAGTACTACCTATAAGGCGCGGCTGTCGGGCCCTGCCCTCCAGCCACCCTTTTGTACAAGCCTTACCTCAGTTGCATGTAACCCCTTGTATAAAGCTAGGCGCAGACTTTGAGAAACAGATAAAATATCGAAGCGCTTTAGATGGGGGCCCCAAATAAGTCTGGCGATTGCCTACAAATTTCAGATTAAAAAAGATAAGTGCCCCTTTATGCTTTCTCTGTCCCTCGTTCCCCAGGTACTACAACAGGATGGGAAGGGGACAAAAGGTGTGCCTAGGCAAAGGTGTCGGTGAAAGGATCAGCAACAGCGATTCCCTGGTCACCGCTACCAGGGCCAGCCGAACATCGCAGGGCAGGTGAAGCCGGAAGCCAGGAGGAAGTCTACCGGGTATCCCAGCGGAACACCGCTGGAAGAGGAAAAAGAGCACCAAGGAGGAAGGAAAGAGTTGGAGTTGAGACGGCGAGCCACCAGCACGGGTACAAGGGTGTGAGTACACTTGTATCCCATCTCAAGGGCCTGCCTCTTGCTCCCTCCATCCTCCATCATCCTCCCGTCTCCGTCGTGGCGGGGAGATGCGCTGAAAGTTGAGCACCCACTAAGGCCTCTGGGTGGCATGCACTCAGGAGCTGCTCGGAACGACGGAAAAACCTGAAGCCTCCTTCGAAGAAGCAAGAAACGATAGCAGCGTCACCCGGAGAACCTCCGGAACACCACTACCCATCTCGGTGGGCGGGAAGAAGCCCCCTTCTTCAGCAATAGCTCCAAATCCTCTGGAAGGAGCAGTGCTGGGGACGTCCACATCCCCGAGCAATGCACCCCGGGATGACACCCGCAACCCCAGAGATTCCGGCGGCGAAGAGAAGGGCTCTAACGTCACATAACCAAGGCAAGCACCCGTCCTAAGGTGACTAGACCGTGCAAAGGGGGCGGAAACGTCACCATGAAGTTGACGTTCGTTGCCTCCCATGCCCTGGGCACACCGGCTGTGGCACTGTGCCACATCTCGAACCAGACCCACTCCCCGAGCTCTGGTACGGCCATCCAGCCCCGTCATGCACAAGCTACCGCCTGGGGGCTGGCCCCCGGCTCTCTTCTTTGATATAGCCAGAAGGGCAGCCAATGGAAGGAGAAGAGGGTGTGGATGAATGCCTTTGGTCCCCACCCCCTCTCCACATTATAGGCGAGCTGGGAGTGGGGGCTGAGTCCCCGGCTGGTAGCCGCCGCCCTACACCACCAATCCAAGGAACCCGGGCCCTCGGTTGCAGACTCTTCCACGCCGCGCGCCTCCAATTACCTACCCCACTCAACGCATGCATAATACGTGGCTAAGGATAAGGGCATGGTGGGAAGAGTCAATTGGCAGTTACTTGCCCATGCTTTAAAGTCATTCATGGGCCATTACAAGGATGGCCCCACCAGCATTGGCGTTATGCAGCGTGCGGAGGAAGCGGAAACCAGCCCAAGCTCAAAGTTAATGAAGAAGCAAGGGAAGCACCCACCCTTTCATGTGCACTGGTTAGAGCCTACGTCAGCGACGCCCAGCAACGCGACCGTGCCAGGCTCGAGGGCTTTTGTTGGTGCAACAAACCCTGGGCTTGTTGCACCAAACTGTGCATATGATCAAGGGCAAGTTTGCAGCACCAAGTAGCAAGCCAAGACATGGAGAGATTAGCTCCATGATGAATCACTAGGTTGGTCAATGAGATCAAGAAAACCAAGGTGCGAGATGCTACTATAAGGGAAACCATCCTTGACGGGCAGGCGAGCCTAGCGGAGAGCCTGCTTCACCCGGCAACAAGTCACCACGATCACCTCGGTAGGCTTGCCGGGGCATGTGGAGGTAAAACTCCGCCTCACAGCAACGCCCATCGCCAATCAATGTGGTGTCAAGCTTTCAGGTGGCTTAGTGGCCACCTCTGGATACATGGCAGCCATCTCCTACCATAAGAACCACCAAATGACACCCGCCCAGAGATGTGTCATGAAAACAAGAGTGCATCTGGCAAGACAAACCGACAAGGCTTGCTGGACGAGCTATGATGTGACACTAAACGGTGCATTTAATGCACTCTGTCAGCTGCAGAGTTAGGTATGATAGCACTGTTTGCTATCTAATCAGCCTAGAAAGACTGATTCGCCACTATGGTGACCTTTAACCTATAAAAGGAGGCCTATGGCAACCGTAGAAAGGATTAGGCCATTAGAACCCGCACACACTCATACGCGCGACCACTCTCACCCCAAGGCAACCTTGCCGGGCAAGAGCGTCGTGTCAACATGCCACATTTCCACCATCAATCCACCAAAGCGGGAGTAGGGTTTTACACCTTGCGGCAACTCGAACCTGGATAAAAACTGCTCGTGTGCTCCCTGACGCGCTGTTCGGTGCTACTCAACTCTTTATGCATCGTGCCCATCCCCTTGCCAAGCCTAAAGGGACTTCTGTCCCATAGGAGGTCGTGGTTATACTCCGACACGTACGCAAGGCCAACGGGAAATGGAGGATGTGCATAGACTTCACTTATCAGAACAAGGCCTGCTCGAAGGACCCGTTTCCTTGCCGCGCATCGACCAGATCATGGACTCCACCTCAGGTCATGATCTGCTCTCTTTCATGGATCCATATTCTGGATATCATCATATTTTTATGTCTAAGGAAGATGAAGAGAAGACCTTATTCATCACCCCGTGTGGCACATACTGGTTTGTGCGCATGCTTTTCGTGTTTAAGAGTGTCGGGTCCACTTTTGCAAGAGCAGTCCAGCTTGGTTTTGAATCACAACTGCACGGAAACATTGAAGCTTATATGGACGATATCGTGGTCAAAACCAAGGACAAATCAACACTTATCCAAGATTTGGAATAAATGTTTGCCAATCTGCGCAAGATCAACTTGAAGGTGAAACCGGAGAAGTGCGTGTTCGGTGTTCCCTCTGGCAAGCTACTTGGCTTCTTTGTGTCCCACTGGGGGATAGAGGCCAACGCACATAAGATCAAGCCTATCGAGCAGATTCAAGGGCCCATGGTAGTTAAGGATGTCATACATTTGACAGGGGGCATTGCTACACTCAGTAGATTCATCTGCAAGTCTGCCAAGCATGCCCTTCTGTTCTTTAAGATCTTGAAGAAGACATGACCAATGAAGTGGACCCCGGAAGCAGATATGGCACTACAAGATTTGAAGACCTACTTATCCTCTATGCCTACCTTGGTTTCTCCTAAACCACAAGATCCATTGCTTTTATACCTGGTGGCAACAAATCAAGTGGTTAGTGCAGCATTCATGGCGCAGCGAGAAGTAGATGAGGAGACTCAGTTAGTGCCCCTTCTGGAGAGGATTGTGAGAACAACTATGCAAGGTCAGATGTGGATCAAGACAAAGAAGAGCCCACCAACGGTAACAACCCCAAGGACGCGGAAAGGAAGAAAGTCGTGCAATGCCTAGTGTACTTCGTCAGATCCCTTTTGCAGGGGGCTAGATCCAGGTACTTTGGTGTGCAAAAGTTGATTTTTGGCTTTGTGATGGCCTCAAGGAAACTGCGCCACTACTTCCAAGCTCATGAGATCACGGTTGTTACATGCTTTCCGTTGCAAAGGATACTTTGGAACCCAGAGGGTACCGGTGGGATAGTTGAGTGGGTATTGGAGTTATCAAGCTTTGATCTAAACTTTGAAAGCGCCTCAACAATACAGACCATGGCATTCGCAGAGTTTATTGCAGAATGGACGCCAACCCCTGATGAGGTGGTACTAGAGAAAAGTTATCCCCGACAAGGAATCCACCCAAGAATGGATCATGTATTTTGATGGTGCTTTCACCCTACAAGGTGCGGGGGCTGGCATGCTTTTCGTTGCTCCTTCCAGGGAGCATGCACTTGAAGTACATGGTCCAGATGCATTCTCCCTGGGAGGAGGCAGCCAACAATATAGCAGGGTATGAAGGACGCCTTGCCGGGCAGGATCACCACAGAGTTGGGAATCAAGAAGCTGATCATCAGAGGAGATTCACAACTTGTGGTGAGGAATGTCAACAAAAATTATCAAAGCCCATTGATGGAGGCATTCGTTGAGGAAGTGAAAGATAAGAGGAGCACTTTGACGAATTGCAAATAGAGCATGTACCCCGTGCAGAAAACAGCATTGCTAATCGTCTGTCAAAGTGTGCTGCATAGAAGCTTCCTGTGGGACCAGGAACTTTTGTTCTCCACCTCACTCAGCCCTTTGTATCCCCAGCAACAATGGCAAGAAAAAGGAGGAAATTGAACTCCAGTAAGCCTGCGCCGGTCGAGCTCTCTGGGGCACCTGGCAGGGACCCTGCCAGAAACAACTCCCATTTGCTTGCCGGGCCACATCCTTCTGCCGAAACCTCGGTCCCTGTAGTCAAAGAGCGCGCCCCCATGAATGCGGAGGTGCCGTTAGTCCTTGTTGCCGAGCCCCAGGCTCCAACTTGGGCAAGGCGAATTGTCCATTTCCTCCAAACAGGAGAACTTCCCAAATAGCAAGATGAGGCTGAAAGAGTAGCCCGGCCATACAATATGTACCATTTTTGTCGGGACCCCGATCCTAAGTCACACGGGTCTAGCCTGTATCACATTATATCACTTTGCGGCCTCACGCACGGTATCCCCACGGGTGCCACCTTACCTGGCCCGGGACCGTTTGCGCATTTTGGCACACGTATATGATAGTGTTGCTAACATCCATATGACAGAGAACCCGGGCCGACATGACTAGTTATAAACCAAAAGTGGCGCTAAATTACAGAGACAGGCATAGATGACCCAGCAACGAACGTGTCGGTCATCAACGTATGAACCCAAGTCGTAGCAAGCTACAAGGACTTAAAGGAACAACGCGTGACATTTCCCCTAAGGGACAGACACAAGAACGAAGAAAGACACATGCCGGCCAGCCAAACTGTTCCGGAGCAGTAGCAAGCTACCAAGGCTCAGTGGAAGCACTAGGAGACATTTCCCTGTAAGATAGGCTACCAAGGGTAAACAACTAGGTGTCGGATCCCACACATAGCAATACACATTACACGTACGTATAACATGCAAGTATGTGCTGTACAACATGGCATCACAACATAACTCAACAACTCATATAGATAAGGCCCAGAAGAGCCATCATAGCATTTATTACAAACAGAGGTCACATGACCCAACATACAGGCAATGGAAGCATAACATGTCTGAGTACAGACAACTACAAAAGAAAAAGGCTGAGAAGCCTTACTATCTACTAGACCCTTCCTAGGGCACAAGATCGTAGCTGAGGTAACAAGCTAAACATCGAAGTCCACGCGGAACCACTAGCGAGACTGAAGTCTCTCTGCAAAACCTAAATTAAGCAAACGTGAGTACAAACGTACTCAACAAGACTTACATCAGAACTAACTACATATGCATCAGTATCAACAAAGGGGTGGTGGAGTTTGACTGCAGCAAGCCAGCTTCGACTCAGTGGCTATCCTAAACTATGACTGCAAGTAACTCTTTTGAGGTGGCGCACACGAGTCCACGTATTCACCAATCAATACACCACTATGGATCCATTCCCGTCTACCTACGAGAAGGCAATCCATATTACTCACACTTGTCTTGAGCATTTTAGAGTATCCACTTTCACTTGTCTATGTACCACGTAAGCATCCAAGAAGTCCATATCCGTGGACCCGGCTATTCAAATAGATCATGATAACCCTGCAGGGGTGTACTTCTTCACACATGCTCTTGCCACTTACCGCCATGTACACGTCGTGTATCTCGACAACCTTCAAGCAGAAGCCTGGCGAGGGTGTCGGCCACGACCTTACTAACAACACAAGACTCTAGTCCAGGTTTATCACCTATTCGGGTTCCATCCGTAAGGAGATCCGGCCGGGGTGTCGCTCACGGCCCCAAATGATGTGTGTAGGGTTCCCAAGCCCACCAACCGGGTGCCACTTGGTACACCCGGCCACTGCACCTAGTCTGATCCAAGCCCACCTGTATCGGGTGCCACTTGGTAGACTAGTAGCACTACCTACAAACACCAGAAACTAGTTGCAACTCCTGGACAGAGATCTAGTTGATTAATAAGTCGAGAGGGGTCGAGTTACCGAAACCCAATGTGTGGTAGTAGCTAGTCATTGGACAACTTACACAGAACTCAGTTCTTAATGACGGTTCTAGTGAGACAACCCACCATGTACTCCTACATGGCCTCTCACCGCTACCTTTACCAAATTGTGTTCACACTCTTAGCTCTCACACAGTAGGACATGTTCACCACATTCCAGTTCATCCCCGATGAATCAGACCTGACATAACTCTAAGCAATAGCAGGCATAACCAGAAAGCATGAATGAGTAGGCACAACATGGCTCAAACAACTCCTACTCATGCTAGTGGGTTTCAACTATTTACTGTGGCAATGACAGGTCATGCAGAGGGTAGGGGTTCAGCTACCGCAGCAAAAAGCAGTTCAAAACATTGTTGTCCTAATGCAGTAAAAGAGAGCAGGAGCGAGAGAGTGGGATTGTATCGGGATGCTCAAAGGGGGTTTGCTTTCCTGGCACTTCTGAAAATAGTAATAGTTCTTCATCAGTGTCATCGAACTCATCGTCAGAACGTCGTCTACTGAGAGGGGACAAAACCGACAAACAGAGAAAGAACACAATCAATGCAATGCACAATATGATGCATGATCATGACATGGCAATATGCTGTGGATTAAGCTAAAGCAACTAGCATCACAATTAAATGAAGTTGGTTTGAACCCAAGGTTCAAATTCAAACTCCACATGTGGTTATTTAATTATCATTTAATTGATTTGACCTGATCAGCAGGTTTAACTTGTTCAAACATGCACGCAAATGCCATAAACAGATTCCTCATATTTTTCTGATCATTTCTCATATATAAAATATTTTCATCTGAGCTACGGTTGATTTTATATGATTTTTAGAAGTTTTGGCTATTTTCTGAAATAAATAATTCATTTCTGATATATTTAAAATTCCAAAAAAGCATTTATGACATCAGCACTGTGTCACTCTGACGCAACCTAGTCAAGAGGGTTGGCCAGGGACAAACCTGACGCATGGGACCCATTGGTCAGTGTCACATGCTGGGTGCAGTCACTGACGGGTGGGGTCGGTCAATGGACACGTCAGCTAGGTGAATGCTGACGCGTGGGGCCACTGTTATTAAAATAAACTAAACATGATTTAAGCTGTGGTTAGTTAAGGGCGTGGGGACCATGTGTCAGTGGCTCTAGGGGTGATTAGTGGGGTAATTAGTTCCTAATTAAGTGGCGACTATGGAGACAGGCCAGCGGCGACCAAAACACCAGCGGAGGCTCGCCGGAGTTGCCCTCCCGGCCGTTTCCGGCTACGGGAGCTCGCGGGGCTGGGTTCTACGGACGTAGCACATCGGGGCGCGTTGGTTGGTGGTGGAAGTGGTCACTAGGGTGGCCGGAACTCATCGGAAACGAGCTCGCGGCGGCGGCCGGCGATCAGGCATCGACGGAGTCGACGCTGTGGTGCACGAGGGGAGAAGAGGGTGGTTGCTGCGGGCTCCTGGAGGTGTGCTGAGTGCGAAGGCGTGCTTGGACGTGTGCTTCGGCAACTACAGCCACGACGGCGATATGGCCGGCGGACCACAGCTTCGGCCGGAGTTGGAGCCGTAGATAGAGAACGCGGAGAGGCCGGGGAAGTGGGGGAAACGGCTCGGGGGCTCACCGCGAGTCCATTGGGAGGGTCAGTGGGCTCGGGGACGCGTCGGGGGCGGCCAATCGATCGGTGAAGTCCGGTGAGCAGATGCGGCGGTGACGAGCTCGAAGTCGACAACCTAGCTTGTTTCAGTCGGCGTGGAGGGGACACGGACGTCGGCTGAGCGACTGGATGCAGCGGAGAGGCGATACTTGTGCGGTGGCTACGGTGGTGCTCGTCTGCGGCCTCGGACGCGAGCGAGAAAAGTGAGGGAGAGAGACAGAGGAGGGGAAAGAAACACGGGGAGAGGTCGAGGGGGTTCCAGGGGTGTCGTGGTGCTCGGGGCCGTCTCCAGCCAGCCCCCAGCGCCTGCAGAAGCAGGAGGTGGCGCGGCGAGTGGCCAGCGCGCAGCGAGCACGCTCCCTTGTCCTCCTGGCGCGAGGACAGGGATGACTGGCAGGGGAGGCCCTGGTGGGCTAGGCCGCCAGCTGGGCCGCAGGTAAGGCCATGTAGTCCTTCTCTTTTTTTCTAATTCTGTTTTTGTTTTCTTTTTTTTAATATCTTTTTCCACTGTTTTGAAATTAAACAATTTCAAACAATGCCAAAACTCCTCTGAATATTTTTATTTTGCTAGAAGGACTTTTCCAGAAGCTCATAAAACATTTCAGGGGTATTTGAAATTATATTCTAATTATATGAATATAATTCAAATTCAAATAGCTAATGATTTGAATTCAAAGTCCCAAAAATAAATCCTTAAAAATGTTCCTAAATTTTGGTTTGGTCTCAAAGCCTTGCCAAAATTATCAAACATTGATGAAGGCATTTTGGGTTCATTGAATGCATTTTTTTAAGCTGGACCTATTTGGATTTCAAGGTGCTAGGGTTTGAACATCCCCAATTCAAGTTCAACAAAATTTAAACATGAAGCACATGCAAGACCAACCCAAGTGCAAGACAAAACTAGGGATGTGACAACTCACCCCTACTAAACAAGAATCTCGTCCTGAGATTCAAGACGTGAGATAAGAAATCAGAGGGGACACTAACTAACACAATCTTCTCGATTCAACTGTCCTCCTCGAAGTTGCTTATTCATTGCATCATGTTGATCTTGTCATCATTGCTTTGAGATCTTCATCCGACACGGTGACGACGAAAGAAACTCTAAAAAATTGATCTTCTGAAAGGGTCGAGCAACTTAAGATCAACTCATGGAGCGAGACGTTGAAGCATCTCTTGAGCTGAGACAAGGAACACACATCCAGGGGGATGGAGTGAAACAAAAGCTGAAGATTCACTTGGCCGGCAATAATTCCACACCTAAAATATGGTGATGGAGGTCACCAGACGGGGCACCTTAGCGAAGGTGACTCGTAGAACTATCCCTTAAGTGGCAAAAAGAATTACTTTTGACACATAGATCATTGAAACACTTTTATACCAGCTTAAGGCAAATTTCAATCGATCTTTTGAAGGAGTCCGAAAATGACATTCTCGGGCCAGAATGGATGATGTGGACTACCTTGTTGAAGACAATACAAAGGTTGATTTTTCTTCTCACCGGAAATGGATGAGACCCATGGTAAAAATGGCACACTGGCGGTGCAAGCTGGGAACAAAATGCAAATGCTGGGAATGATTTTGGTAACTGGGGTAAATCCCAACAGTAGAGAGTAAAACTACTCTTTGAGAGGTTATAGCATAACCAAGAACACTCGGAGCAATCCTGGTTAGTGCCGGTGATAACACCTAGTTCTTGTGCGTGCTCTCAAGAACTTGAGCATTCCCATATCCATCAATGTTTTACCAATATCCATGTCAAGGATCCGGGCAACATCACATACTACCATGATGAATAATGATGGAGGATGCAGATGCAAAGGAGGACATCACTTTCTTAGATTTTACCTTGGCAGAGCCAAGGGGCAAAATCTGGATGATCGACCGGGAGACATTTAGCACTCCGCTTCTAATGTTCTTCTTGATGTGTTAGCGCAA
Organism: Secale cereale; assembly: GCA_902687465.1. Classification (NCBI taxonomy): domain Eukaryota; kingdom Viridiplantae; phylum Streptophyta; class Magnoliopsida; order Poales; family Poaceae; genus Secale; species Secale cereale. Next base: position 209,910,064 of record LR738712.1, read on the forward strand.
GCCATTCATAGATATGTTTGGTATCTTGAACATCAGGTAAAGGTCAGACTTCGGGAGCACAAGAATCCATAAGGAACAACTAGGGAGTAAGTCCTACGAAGCCCTTATGGGGAGGTGGCCAACTTCTTCAATCAAGATACTACAACAATAGGTCTTTCGGCTGGGTGTGTTGGCCACGACATCCACTTTACCGGTTATCGATACACCAATATTATAGTTCTTGGAAAATGCTACAACCATCATATCTGCCTGAGATTCAGATCTGGTTGGTGTCAGGATATTCCAGACTCATCGAGTCTAGAGAGAAAAACGAAGGTTTGCAACCCAAATCGACGAGACGACGTTGCGAGATTCTCGGGGAATGAACTGCGATAGTAAGCTCCAAAACATGAGCTAGTTCTGCTACGTACATGTGAACACGCTGTCACAGAGAAGCATGACCACGTAGTAGTCTTATAATAAAACAAAACTGAGTTCAGGTGGGTAACCATCATTGAGGATAACGAAGTCTCTATGCAAGTCCATGGATTAGATCCCAAACATAGACTTCTCTTCCTTGAACTAATCAATCGGTGGCTTGGTGTGCTATGGAATTCATATAGAATGAAGATGATAAGTCTAACAGACCACAGAATACTTCGCACGTGCATAAATGACTTGGGATGGTTCCAGAGGAGGACAAAACATGCTTCCTCGATTTCACGGCGGCAACTTGCATTAAATGCACACGAATTAGAGGAAGTCACTTCTTTCTTCCGAACATATGCTTCACGAACGGGTCATGAAGATAATGCTTATAAAAGTTTCCAATACTAACTGGATGTTCAACATAGATCATGGAGAAGATAACAATGTTGTTGATGGGCTCAATAACAATTCATCCAGGTTTCCATATAATTGGAGTTCCACAATTGTGTGAACATGTTGATAGTATTGGTCAGACCAAAAGATATAATGGCATATGCTCGAGGAGACAACCACGAGTAAGACAACATTATGACCATCGTTGGTTCTGATTTGATTTGACGATCACCCACACTCAAATCAAGGCTTTGACAAGACAATGGATCCAACAATTGACCACGGGGATCAATCAATGAAGATATCATCTTTCTTCAACACATACACCCAAAGATATCCCTTTGGAATGAACTGAGTCGGACAAGCTTTTATCTTCCAACTCTCCAAGTTGTTGTTTAGCTTAACCAACTTGCTCAGAGTATCCGACACAGATTCTTGGAGAAAGGGTGGTTTATAGAGAAACCAGCTTGATCTCGAGCTCAACATAACGCTCAGGGAGCAACCTGGTAATACTTCCGAGAAGATATTCGGAAAATCACGGACCACCGCTATGTTATTAAGCTTGAGATCAATCTTGCTTTTCAGGGCAGATGATATGATCAAGTGAGCGAGGGTTTGACACAGTCCTAACTCACTGATCAAGGAGTGCACTAGGAAAGATGGACTAGTAGTAAGATCAATCTTAGAATGGTGATTCAGTAACCAACACTCTAAGAATGAGTTTGTTGTCCTTTAACTACCAAGCAACAAAGTTGCTAGGAGTATTGATTTCATACATCACCATTCATGTGTCAGCATTCCAGTTACAATAACACGGAAACCGAGGAATGAACAATGATGGCAAGAAGTATTACTGCATCAAGAATTCATAAGAGATAGTGCAATTCTCATGACGATCCTGACGTAAAGAGGGTAACACTTCAGAGTAGAACGGATCAAAAGATTAATTGCATTTTGATCTGCGGAATACAACTGCTTTGACCCAATCCTGGATATGGACATGGTACTGGAGTTTGTTTCTCCTAGTCATTCCAGAATAGAATGGCTTGACGGACCAGAAGAGTAAAAGGGCATCGATGAACACAAATGCACGACTATTCCTGACTATCAACTGATAGAAGGGGTCATTATATATCTAGAGAGGGACAACTCAAACGAACATATAACTTTTGAGATGTGGATGCATAGGTTAGCATGTCGAACTAGTCAACATATTTCTTACGGATAACTCATGCAGAAAAGTAGGACTGGCAGAGTCACAATATGAATGGAGTACTACTCAACAGCACTCTGGTTGTGATCTTTTGGTTCGGGAGAACTTCTGCCGAGGATGGTTCATGGTATTCGGAGGAATGATATACCACGGACCTCGAGAACTATCACAAGATTACTAATATCCTAAAGGAACAAGCAAACACTATCAACATGAAGTAAGTAGAATGAACCTTGGGTTTAGGAACCCAGAATAGAATGCCTACTAAATAAATGGCATCACGGGATGCTTTCGAGAATAATGGCCAAAATCATCACACTGGGGATATAAATCATTGCTAGATTACTGGGTGATCTTCTAAGACAGCTAGGGTCATAATAATAGCTCCAACATGTATGTCGAGGCAACGAAGTATCTCAACACAACGACTAGTGTGGTTAATCTGGCCTAAAGGATATTGAGAACATGTAGGAATGATTTACAAATGCATCAGATTGTTTAGAGATCTGGGATGACTCGGACAGCATAACGGCTGTAAATGCTCGAAAATACTTTTGAGACTCATGCACAAAGATAACATAACCACTCAACATCATAATGTCAAGGTTCTGAGATCGGCAGTTGAACACACAGAAGTAGCAGGAACTGAACTGAGGGTTGAATCCACTGTTAACGTGATCCTGATAGACAGAAGAGAAAGCCTAGTTCCTTAATCCCCGTAGAATACAAGAAGGTGACTCAGATCAGAAGGTCATAAGGTAAAGGAGTAAAAAGAGCCTTACGTTCCCTTCCACAATCAATTCCCTTATATAACTAAAGAATTTCTAGACACGACTTCGACCAGTTTGGCTTACTAATCCTACATGCAGTCAGGCTCTGATACCAAAGCTGTCGGGACCCCGATCCTAAGTCACACAGGTCTAGCCAGTAACACATCATATCACTTTGCGGCCTCACGCACGGTATCCCCACGGGTGCCACCTTACCTGGCCCGGGACCGTTTGCGCATTTTGGCACACGTATATGATAGTGTCGCTAGCATCCATATGACAGAGAACCCGGGCCGACATGGCTAGTTATAAACCAAAAGTGGTGCTAGATTATAGAGACAGGCATACATGACCCAGCAACGAACGTGTCGGTCATCAACGTATGAACCCAAGTCGTAGCAAGCTACAAGGACTTAAAGGAACAACGCGTGACATTTCCCCTAAGGGACAGACACAGGAACGAAGAAGGACACATGCCGGCCAGCCTAAGTGTTCCAGAGTAGTAGCAAGCTACCAAGGCTCAGTGGAAGCACTAGGAGACATTTCCCTCTAAGATAGGCTACCAAGGGTAAACAACTAGGTGTCGGATCCCACACATAGCAATACACATTACACGTACGCATAACATGCAAGTATGTGCTGTACAACATGGCATCACAACATAACTCAACCACTCATATAGATAAGGCCCAGAAGAGCCATCATAGCATTTATTACAAACAGAGGTCACATGACCCAACATACAGATCATACATGCAAAGGAAGCATAACATGTCTGAGTACAGACAACTACAAAAGAAAAAGGCTGAGAAGCCTGACTATCTACTAGACCCTTCCAAAGGCACAAGATCGTAGGTGAGGTAACAAGCTAAACGTTGAAGTCCACGCGGAACCACTAGCGAGACTGAAGTCTCTCTGCAAAACATAAATTGAGCAAACGTGCGTACAAACGTACTCAGCAAGACTTACATCAGAACTAACTAAATATGCATCAGTATCAACAAAGGGGTGGTGGAGTTTGACTACAGCAAGCCAGCTTCGACTCAGTGGCTATCCTAAACTATGACTGCAAGTAACTCTTTTGAGGTGGCGCACACGAGTCCACATATTCACCAATCAATACACCACTATGGATCCATTCCCGTCTACCTACGAGAAGGCCATCCATAGCACACACACTTGTCTTGAGCATTTTAGAGTATCCACTTTCACTTGTCTATGTACCACGTAAGCATCCAAGAAGTCCATATCCGTGGACCCGACTATTCAAATAGATCATGATAAACCTGCAGGGGTGTACTTCTTCACTCACGCTCTCGCCACTTACCGCCATGTACACGTCGTGTATCTAGGCAACCTTCAAGCGGAAGCCTGGCGAGGGTGCCTGGCGAGGGTTCCATCCGTAAGGAGATCCGGCCGGGGTGTCGCTCACGGCCCCAAATGATGTGTGCAGGGTTCCCAAGCCCACCAACCGGGTGCCACTTGGTACACCGGGCCACTGCACCTAGTCTGACACAAGCCCACCTGTACCGGGTGCCACTTGGTAGACTACTAGCACTACCTACAAACACCAGAAACTAGTTGCAACTCCTGGACAGAGATCCAGTTGATTAATAAGTCGAGAGGGGTCGAGTTACCGGAACCCAATGTGTGGTAGTAGCTAGTCATTGGACAACTTACACAGAACGCAGTTCTTAAGGACAGTCCAGTGAGACAACCCACCATGTACTCCTACATGGCCTATCACTGCTACCTTTACCAAATCGTGTTCACACTCTTAGCTCTCCCACAGTTGGACATGTTCACCACATTCCAGTTCATCCCCGATGAATCAGACCTGACACAACTCTAAGCAATTGCAGGCATAACCACAAAGCATGAATGAGTATGCACAACATGGCTCAAACAACTCCTACTCATGCTAGTGGGTTTCAACTATTTACTGTGGCAATGACAGGTCATGCAGAGGGAAGGGGTTCAGCTACCGCAGCAAAAAGCAGTTCAAAACGTTGTTGTCCTAATGCAGTAAAAGAGAGCAGGAGCGATAGAGTGGGATTGTATCGGGATGCTCAAAGGGGGTTTGCTTGTCTGACACTTCTGAAGATAGTAATAGTTCTTCATCGGTGTCATCGAACTCATCGTCGAAACGTCGTCTACTAAGAGGGGACAAAACCGACAAACAGAGAAAGAACACAATCAATGCAATGCATAATATGATGCATAATCATGACATGGCAATATGTTGTGGATTAAGCTAATGCAACTAGCATCACAATTAAGTGAAGTTGGTTTGAACCCAAGGTTTAAATTCAAACTCCACATGTGGTTATTTAATTATCATTTAATGATTTGACCTGCTCAGCAGGTTTAACTTGTTCAAACATGCATGAAAATTCCATAAACAGATTCCTCATATTTTTTTGATCATATTTCATATATAAAATATTTTCATCTGAGCTACGGTTGATTTTATATGATTTTTAGAAGTTTTGGCTATTTTCTGAAATAAATAAATCATTTCTGATTTATTTAAAATTCCAGAAAAGCATTTATGACATCAGCACTGTGTCACTCTGACGTCACCTAGTCAACAGGGTCGGCCTTGGTCAAACCTGACGCGTGGGACCCATTAGTCAGTGTCACATGCTGGGTGGAGTCACTGACGGGTGGGGTCGGTCAATGGACACGTCAGCCAGGTCAATGCTGACGTGTGGGGCCACTATTATGAAAATAAACTAAACATGATTTAAGCTGTGGTTAGTTAAGGGCGTGGGGCCCATGTGTCAGTGGCTCTAGGAGTGATTAGTGGGGTAATTAGTCCCTAATTAAGTGGCGACTGTCGAGACAGGCCGGCGGCGACCAAAACAACGGCGGAGGCTCGCCGGAGTTGCCCTCCTGGTCGTTTCCGGCGACGGGAGCTCGCGTGGCTGGGTTCCACGGACGGAGCACATCGGGCCGCGTCGGTTGGTGGTGGAAGCGGTCGCTGGGGTGGCCGGAACTCGTCGGAAACGAGCTCGCGGCGGCGGCCGGCGATCGAGGATCGACGGAGTCGACGCTGTGGTGCACGAGGGGAGAAGAGGGTGGTTGCCGCGGGCTCCTGGAGGTGTGCTGAGTGCGAAGGCGTGCTTGGACGCGTGCTTCGGCAACTGCAGCCACGACGGCGACATGCCCGGCGGACCATAGCTTCGGCCGGAGGTGGAGCCGTAGATAGAGAACGCGGAGAGGCCGGGGAAGAGGGGAAAATGGCTCGGGGGCTCACCGCGAGTCCGTTGGGAGGGTCAGTGGCCTCGGGGACGCGTCGGGGGCGGCCAATCGATCGGTGAAGTCCGGCGAGCAGATGCGGCGGTGACGAGCTCGAAGGCGACGACCTAGTGCTCCTCGGCTTGTTTCAGTCGGCGTGGAGGGGACACGGACGTCAGCTGAGCGACTGGACGCAGCGGAGAGGCGAGACATGCGCGGTGGCTACGGTGGTGCTCGTCGGCGGCCTCGGACGCGAGCGAGGGAAGCAAGGTAGAGAGATAGAGGAGGGGAAAGAAACACGGGGATAGGTCGAGTGGGTTCCAGGGGTGTCGTGGCACTCGGGGCCGTCTCCATCCAGCCCCCAGCGTCGGCAGAAGCAGGAGGTGGCGCGGCGAGTGGCCAGCGCGCAGCGAGCACGCTCCCCTGTCCTCCTGGCGCGAGGACAGGGATGACTAGCAGGGGAGGCCCAGGTGGGCTGGGCCACCAGCTGGGCCACAGGTAAGGCCAGGTAGTCCTTCTCTTTTTTTCTAATTCTGTTTCTATTTTCTTTTTTTAATATCTTTTGCCACTGTTTTGAAATTAAACAATTTCAAACAATGCCAAAAACTCCTATGAATATTTTTATTTTGCTAGATGGACTTTTCTAGAAGCTCATAAAACATTTCAGGGGTATTTGAAATTATATTCTAATTATTTGAATATAATTCAAATTCAAATAGCTAATGATTTGAATTCAAAGTCCCAAAAATAAATCCTTAAAAATGTTCCTAAATTTTTGTTTGGTCTCAAAGCCTTGCCAAAATTATCAAACATTGATGAAGGCATTTTGGGTTCATTGAATGCATTTTTTTAAGCTGGACCTATTTGGATTTCAAGGTGCTAGGGTTTGAACATCCCCAATTCAAGCTTAACAAAATTTAAACATGAAGCACATGCAAGACCAACCCAAGTGCAAGACAAAACTAGGGATGTGACAACTTTGTCGATGACACTCTGTACAGAAGAATGCCCAACGATGTGAAATTCAAGTGCATTTGCAGGGAAGGAGGAACGGAACTACTGGCAGCGATACACAAAGGCATGTGCGGGTACCACATTGGATCAAGGGCATTGGTTGGGAAAGCATTCCGGCAAGGATTCTATTGGCCCACAGCCCTCCAAGATGCGGTTGAGCTAGTCTCCAAGTGTGAAGCCCACCAGTTCCATTCCATGAACGTCCATCTGCCTGCCCAAGCTCTTCGGACAATCCCTTTGTCATGGTTGTTGTTGTTCCGGGGGCTCGATATCCTCGCCCCTTTCCCCCGAGCTACCCGGGGCTTTGAATTCTTGCTCGTTGCCATCGACAAGTTTACAAAGTGGCGGGAAGTAGATGCCGTGAGAAAGTTGAATGCTCAGTCAGCTATCAAGTTCTTGAAAGGATTCGTGTCCCGCTTCGGGGTCCCTGCTCGGATCATCACCGACAACGGCACCCAGTTCGTGAGCCATGCCTTCATGCAATATGTTCACGCCCTCGGAAGCAATATATCATTTGCCTTTGTTGCACATCCCAGAAGCAATGGACAAGCAAAGAGGGCGAATGATAAAGTGCTGGAGGGCCTCAAGACAAGAACATTTGATAAGCTACAGAAGTGCGGCAGGAGATGGATAGACGAGCTCCGGTGGTTCTCTGGTCCCTCGGAACGACACCATACCGAGCTACCGGGTAGACTCCCTTCTCCCTTGTCTATGGGGCAGAATAAGTTATCCCCACGGAACTCATTTACGGGTCTCCTTGAGTGCTTTCCTACGATGAAGTAGTGCAGGATTAGCACCGGTGTGATGACGTTGTGCTTCTCGAGGATAACCGTCTCCGGGCTGCTACGCATGCTGCATGCGACCAGCAAGCCCTGCGTCACTATCACAGCCGCAGGGTTCATGCCCGGTGTTTTGAGGAAGGTGACCTTGCCCTTAGGCGCGCTCTCTCCGCCAAGGGTACAAACAAATTATCGCCGAAGTGGGAAGGACCTTACCGGGTGGTACGAGTCACCATACCCGGCGTAGTCCATCTGGAGACAGGAGATGGCATTCAATTGCAAAACTCATGGAACATTGAGCATCTCCGCAAGTACTACCCGTAAAGCACGGCTATTGGTCCCTGCTCAATAGCCACCCATTTGTACAGGCCTTGCCACAGTTTCATGTAACCCCTTGTACAAAGCCAGGCACAAACCCTGAGCAATATAGAAATAAATGAAGCGCTGATAGGGGGGCCTAACAAATTGCTTGCATGCACAAGCATATCATGAGCATCTCATGTTCATGAAGATAAGATTGAATTTGGCATCATCCTCCACTTCATAAACCACATGTTCGTGTAGTGGACTTGGGTCCCCAAGAGAAGATGAGAAGAGAAGTCACTGTTGCACTCTTTGTCAAGCCAAACAGATAAGTTCTTCCTTTTTATCCTTACATGTTCTATAAGAACTTGTGCATAGGGAAACCTTGCTACCTTTCTAAACTTAGGTGCTCCCATCCTTTGACTTGAATGCTTCTTTAGTCAGGATGGCCGCAATGGCCTTTGTTGAAAAAGGGTTGTCGGGGGGCTAGTCCCTCTTCACGTCTTACACTTGGTAAGCTTGGCTCCGCGGCAAACAGATTGAGGGTACCGGCAAGATAGCCTGTCGGAAAACTAGTTTACTTCAAAGTATAGATGCATAACACCTCTGCATGGACTCGTTACATGCACAAGTCCCTCGCAGGATTTATATTATTCATTAATATGCTGATCAACAAGTACAAATCTTACATAACCCAAGCATGGATAAAGGGAGTACATTTATTTGAATTAAAATTTGGCAATTGCCTACAAGTTTAAGATTGAGAAAAATATAAGTGCGCCGTAAAAATTTTCTCTGCTCCTCCTTCCCGGATATAGAAGTACGAGGGGAAGCGGGCAAAAGCAGCGCCCAGGAAAAGGGGGTGATGAAGGGAGCCATATGAACGACCCCCAGTCATCACCGCTAGGACCGGCAGGATGGATGAAGCCGGAATCCACGAGGAGGCCCACCGGGTGGCACGCCGGTGCACTGCTGAAGAAAGACGAAAGCTCCAAGTAAGAGGGGTGGGATGGAAGATTATGCAGCAGACCGCACATCGGGGCGAAAGCTCCAGTGCCATCGTACTCCGACCTGACGGACTGCCTCCCATATCCTCCGCCCTCCCTCACCATATTCCTATCAACGCCGCCCAGGAAGGGCGCGATGAGGGTCGAGCGCCCGCTATGGCTTGCGGGTGGCATGCACGCAAGGTGACCGGCATGACCCGTCACCTCTCCCGAAGGAGCTGCAAATGGCAGTGGCGTCAGCCATAACACCTGTGGAACACCGCCACCCACCTCGGCGGGCAGAAGGGTGCCACCATCTTCAGCATGACCCCCGGCTCCGTTGGAAGGAGCAGTGTTGGGGACATCCATGGCCTCGAGCAATGCACCCCAGGATGGCACCTGGAACCCAGAGACCTCATTGACGGGAGAATAAGCATCAGCGATTCACGATAGAAGGCGACATCCATCGTCAAGCGGCTTCCCCAAGCAAAGGAAGCAAGCACTCCACCACCCGGGTGGCGCTCATCACCTCCCATGCCCCAGATTCCCCTGCCGATATATCTCACCACATTTAGGACCAGGCTAACTCCCCAAGCTTTAACACAAGTATTCAGCATGCACAACCACAAGCTACGGCACAGGGCCTGGCCCCAGGCTCTCTTCTTCGGCATAAGTAGAAGAACAAGCAACAGATGAAGCACTACAAAAAAAGACACATCCGTGACATTTCGGTCGAATGATTTTTCTCTCTCATGCTTATGACACTTCTATGACAATAATTGTGGCAAAAACCCATATCATCATATATGTGGTGGGCTCCTACTTCTCTGACAAAAAATCATGACAGAAAATGGGCTTTTCGTCCTGGACGGGCCGGAGAAGCAGCTGCATGACATTCTTTGGGCCGTCCATGATGGAAAAAAATATGGTAGAAGCGAGGGCGAGGACAATTTCGAGGAGTTCCCGGTTATAGTGGGTGGTCGGGGCAGAGTGATGCACGGAGGTTTGCACATTTCTCTCGTACACGTCGCGTGTATGAGAGAGGCGTTGGGCTTTAACTCAACCCAAGAGAGGCATTCACTTACTGAACCCTAGCAATTGCACTAGCTACGTTACTGAGCTCGAGCGATCGATCCCTTGGCTGCTAACTGAACCCAAGTGATTCCTTTGCTACCGCTGCTAACTGAACCCGATCGATCGCTGGTGCTGCTTACTGAAGCCGATCGAACCTTCTGCCTCTTGATGAACAATTAACGTGGGGTTGGTAGAATGAGTCGAGGCGTTGATACGTCCAAAACGTATCTATAATTTCTGCTTGCTCCATGCTTCTTTTGTGTGATATTGCTATGATATTGATGCACTTCCATACACTTTTGATCATATTTGGACTAACCTATTAACTCAGTGCACCACAGTGCCAGTTCCTGTTTTGTGCTATTTTTCTATTTCAAGTTTCCCCCATATTAAAAGTGCTCCAAAAATTCTAGGAAAAATATAGGAAAAATCAGCGTACAGGAAGCTTCGCGAAGAACCAAATATGGGCCAGAGGGGAGCCTGGGGAGGCCCAGGCGGCCACCTGGCGCGGCCCCACCCCTGGCCGCGCCAAGGGGGCGCCTGGGGCCCCTGCTCCGCCTCTGGCTGCCCCTCTTCGCCTATATATCCCTCTCGCCCCGAAACCCTCGATGACATAACCCTTTTTCGCGATCTCGCCTCTGTTCCGCCGCCGCAGCGCTTCCAAGATCGGGAGCATCAGGAGAACTCTTCCCGGCACCCTGCCGGAGGGGAGAACCACCACTGGGAGCTTCTCCACCACCATGGACGCTTCCCGGATGAGTCGTGAGTAGTCCACCTTGGACCATGGGTCCATGATCAGTAGCTATGTGATGTTCTCCTCCCCTCTTTGCTCTTCATTGTTTAGACCTCGTGAGCTGCCCTACATCCAGTAAGCACTAGTAAGGTACACGCGCATTGCACTCATGAGATTTGGCAACCAAATTATGAATAAATACCAAACTATAGCACGTAAGCTTTGAGTCATATAAGCATGATTTAGACGTTCATTTAATTCCTACGTTTCATCTCATTCAAACTCAATTAGTTTTAAAAAAGGTTTATCTATTTTACGATTCATGGAATTGTGCATTGTAAAGCATAAAGTAAAAACAAATTGTGGCAATTCAACTTGAAAAAAAAGTTTGGGAAATTATGATACGGAAGATTGTACATGGAGTCTCTAGAAAGCATAAGATTGTACATGGAGTCTCTAGATTGTACATGGAGTCTCTAGATTGTACATGGAGTCTCTAGAAAGCATAAGGTTAATCTATTTTGAGGTTTGTGCATTATGCTTAAGTTCAACCATGGAGTCTCTAGATTCTACATGTGGTGGAATGTAGATTGTCGGTGTACTAAAGTAGGGGTACCTTAGTATCGCGAACTTATGCACGGGCAGTAGCAGCGTCCCGTGGCAGGGCTTGCCACGCGTCCTCCAAGGCCCACTGTGTTCCCTTTAGAGCCATTCAAGAACAAAGTATTCAAGTTAAAGAGACAAGGCCCCGGCAAGAGGAGCTTGCCGGGAAGGCCGCCCCAGGCTCAAGACCACTTCTTTTGCACAAGACCCTGGCAAAAGGAGCTTTCCGGGAAGGCCAAACGTGGCATTTTCAAGAGACTTACCGCGACGCGCCACCCGTCCCGGCAAGGCCCGGAGAGCGACAAGCTCCCGGGTGCGACAAGATGGCGGCCGCGGCAAGGCGCTTGCCGCGGCAAACCTCCACTAAGTACCCGCGCTCCAGCGCATCCGCCCATGCGTCGCCCTAGGGCCCTTCCAGGCGCACGTGGTGGAAGGCTGTGCAGCCTGGGGTACACGGTGGCAGGATGCGATGACGCGGCTACCGTCGTGGCGGATGGAGACGCCCTGACGGACGCTTTTTTGCACTGTTTGGGGCGACGGCGACGGGCATTTAATTCCCTTGTCCCCTACCGTCAGGGTTAGGTATAGAGCACTATGCATACACTGTTCCAACTACCACCTTTTTTACATTTCTACCCTCAACTGCATTGCCACCTGTCGGTGACCCCTTTGACCTATAAAAAGAGGCCCATGCGCAACGTAAAAGGGGTTCCGATCTTCGATCGTTCTCACGCTCGGTGTTGCTAGCGATAAGTACTGTAGCTCTTCTCGCTCCCGAGCCAAGAACGCAATACAAACCAAAGCAGGAGTAGGGTTTTACGCATCCGTGCGGCCCGAACCTGGGTAAACTGCTCGTGTGCTCGTCTCCATCCGCTCTTCGTGCACCCTCCGCTCCCTCGCCGTACCGAAAAGGGGCTCCGGTCCCATAGGTGTTCGTGGGCGATCAGTTTCCCCGACATCTTTGGCGCGCCAGGTAGGGGGCATCGAGGTTGTGTGAACCTGATCCGGCATTCACGCGGGCGAAATCTTCAGCAACTTCATCAACTTCATCGACTTCATCGACATGCCGCCGAAGAAGAAGGCTTCGGAGGTAGCAGGCCCGTCCGCGTCGTTCCCGCCGCCACCGGAGCCAACGGTCGGTGGGGTAGACGCTGGCAGAAGGGCGGACGTCGGCGAGGAAACTCACGGCGCCGCCAAGTCCAAGGACAAGACGGAGGACCGAGCGCACTCCAAGACCTCGGCGTCCGTGCATGCACCGCGCCCGTCTCAGGAGGTGCCGGACTGGCAGCGACGTGGTACTCAAGGTACCATACGCTTGTTGGGACAAGGTCAAACCGACGGGTCGCGGGATGCTCAAGGCCAACGTGCTGGCACGAGCAAGGCGCGGTCGCCGGGACGAGACCCTGCTCCTTCTAACGCAGTTAGAAGTCCGAGCATATCTCGCTCCTCGCACCGCTCGCCACCGCTCCCCTCCACTCCAGCAGAAGCTCTGGCTTGAGCTCAGCTGCTCCTCGACTTCCCTCCAGTGGCAGACAAGGCCGACGATAGGAGGGCCACCATCCAAAGCCTCATCGCCTTCGCCAATAACGACACGCCACAGCAGCCGACGACATCGTGGCCGCGGCAAGTTAGCCAGGCGCGGGCTGATGTAGACAAGATTGTAGGGGGTGCAACCATCATGCACTCCCCGCCCCGAAGGCCGAAATCGCCGACTCGCCGGATCAACATCGACGACGACTCCACGGCGTCGTCGGATCCACGAGCTCGCCGCGATCAACGCCAAGTCCTTGACGACAGACGACAAGAAGACGCTCGAACTCGCATCGAGCGTCGAAGAGAAGCGCGGCGACAATCCGACCAGCGCGCTGGGCCCGCTGTCGACATGCACGCGCCCGGAGAACCAGGCGACTTGCCGTACACGGCGGGTTGTCCTGCGTTCACCCGTGAGCTGCGGCAAGTCCAGTGGCCCAGCATGAAAAACTTCAAGCCAGACGTACCCGAGAAGTACGATGGCAAGACTCATCCGTCCGAGTTCCTCAGCATTTACACCATCGCGGTGCAGGCTACCGGGGGACGAGACGAGAAGATACTCGCTAACTACTTCCCGCTCGTGCTCAAGCCAAACGTCAGGTCTTGGCTCATGCACTTGCTGGAGAATTCCCTTTCTTCTTGGGCCGACCTGTGCCATCAGTTTGTCGGCGCCTTCACGGGCGGCCACAAGCCCCATGGCCAGGAGAGCGATCTTCATATACTCGCCCAGAAGGAAGGAGAGTCCCTGCGAAAGTACATCCAAAGATTCAGCCGCGTCCAGCACAATATCCCAGATGTCCACCCTGCCGCGGTTATCAGCGCGTTCCACCAGAACGTGCGTAACTGCAGGATGAGGGAGGAAATGGCGATGTGCAAGATCCGAGACGTCAGTGAGCTTTATGCCCTGGCCGACAAGTGCGCACGCGCTGAAGAGGGGAGGATACTGGAGCAGGAGGAACAGATAGTGAGGATGCCGCCCCGGCAAGGAAGAACCGGCGGCGGAACAACAAGAAAAAGAAGAGCAAAGAAGTACTGGTCGTCGAGCAGTCCGGCAAAGAGGCTGGCGCCAAGAAAGCCCAGGCTGGTGGCTTCGGCAAGGAAGCTGCCGCTGTGGCGGGCGCCGACAAGCAGGACGGCTCCGGCAAGCAGTACTGCAAGATCCACCGCACCAAGGGACATGACCTCCAGAACTGCAAAATGGTCGAGTACCTCGTCGAGCAGCAAAAAGCTGAGTACGAGCGACGCAACAAGGAGAAGGCCCAGGGAGGTGGTGGAGAGTCCGGCAAGAAGCGGCCATTCAATGGCCGGGGAGGACGCCGCGACAAGGCCAAGCAGCGGCAAGGAGTCAGACCTCCCCGCGGCCGCGACAAGGACGAAGACGAAGACGACGACGAAGACATGGACGACGGGGACAACAGCGAACAGGAGTTCCAGAAGGCCACAGAAGTTTTGTGCGTCGATGCGGAGCTTCTCTGCATACTTCCCACCGCCAACTCAAACAATGGGTGCGGGAAGTCAACGCAGCAGAACCACCCGTCGAGTCCTGCAAACTTCTGAAGTGGTCCAGCACGCCCATCGTCTTTGACATTGAGGACCACCCTGATCGCACAACTGCGGTCGGGTGCTTGCCGATGTTGGTTTCACCAACTATCCGCAACCTTAAGGTCACCAAGATGTTGGTTGACGGCGGGGCCGGCCTGAACCTGATCTCCTCTGCTGTGGTCCGGAAACTCCAGATCCCCGACAGCGAACTCGAGGAAACCGGCACATTCCAAGGGATCAACCCGGGAAGGAGCAAGCCAAAGGGGAAAATCACACTGTCGATATCCCATTGCCTTACAATGGGATACTTGGCCGTCCAGCGCTCGCCAAGTTCATGGCAGCCTCTCATTATGCCTACAACATGCTCAAGATGCCAGGCCCGATAAGCGCCATCTCTGTCCCCGGCGACAAGAAGGACGCTCTTATCTGTGCCGACAAGATTTACCGGGACGCAGCAGCCGCAACAGATAGCAAGACACTTGCCGCTGAAGCTCCCGGGGGGAAGAACAAGACCAAGTCCGGCAAGAGCTCTGGGGCCCACTCCGGCAAACGCACCTCCTCGGAGTGCTGTGCTGCCATTGAGGACGCACCATCGAGCTCCACCGGCAAGTGCAAGAAGGCGATGGCAGCTCCGCCCACAACCAAGAAGGTGTCCGCCAAGGAGGACGACACTGGTGGTACTTTCACCATCAGTGCTACGCTCGATCCTAAATAGGAAAGCGCGCTCGTTGCTTTCCTGCGGGCGAATGTCGACGTGTTTGTATGGCAACCGTCTGACATCCCCGGTGTTCCCAGGAAAGTGATTGAGCACAAGCTTGACGTTTGTCCTCACGCGCGGCCCGTCAAGCAGAAGGTCAGAAAGCAAGCGGTGGAGCGCCAGGAGTTTATCGCTGAAGAAATCAAGAAGCTGGAAGCGGCAGGCCTTGTCAAAGGTGTACTCCATCCCACGTGGCTGACCAAACCTGTTGTCGTGCGCAAAGCAAATGGGAAGTGGAGGCTTTGTATAGACTTCACTGATGTGAATAAAGCTTGTCCCAAAGATCCATTTCCCTTACCGCGCATTGACCAGATCGTTGACTCCACGGCTGGATGTGAGTTACTTTCATTTCTTGATGCATACTCCGGATACCACCAGATATTTATGGCTGAAGAAGATGAAGAGAAGACCGCATTCATTACTCTATGTGGCACGTATTGCTTCATACGCATGCCGTTTGGATTGAAGTATGCCGGTTCAACGTTTGCGAGGGTAGTCCACACTGCTTTTGAGCCACAGATACACAGGAATGTAGAAGCTTACATGGATGATATAGTGGTCAAGAGCAAGGACAAGGATACTCTGATTCAAGATCTAGATGAAACTTTTGTGAATCTGCGCAAGATACATCTCAAGCTTAACCCCGAGAAGTGCGTGTTCGGAGTCCCCTCCGGCAAGCTTCTCGGGTTCTTCGTGTCCCAGAGGGGGATTGAAGCCAATCCCGACAAGATCAAAGCCATCGAGCAAATCGAAGCTCCGAGGCGTGTCAAGGATGTGCGAAGGCTTGCCGGCTGTGTGGCTGCTCTCAGCAGGTTCATTTCTAAGTCTGCAGAACGCGCCCTGCCGTTTTTCAAAATCTTGAAAAAGGCAGGTCCAATGAAATGGACTCCGGAAGCGGAGGCAGCGCTACAAGACTTGAAAAGGTACCTGTCCTCCACTCCAATACTTGTCGCGCCTAAGCCACAAGAGAAGTTGCTGCTGTACTGAGCAGCAACCAATCAAGTGGTTAGTGCTGCGTTGGTAGCGGAGAGGGAGGCAGATGAGGAGCCCACAGCCCCGGCAAGCACATCCAGCGACAAGTAGGGGGCTCCCCCGTCAAGCTCTGGTCCCGACAAGGATGGGTCTGCGTAGATGCAGGAAGAGGTGCGGAAGAAGATGGTGCAGCGCCCAGTTTATTTTGTCAGTTCCCTCTTGCAGGGGGCTAGGTCAAGATACTCTGGGGTGCAGAAGCTGCTTTTCGGTCTCCTCATGGCCTCGAGGAAGCTGCGCCATTACTTCCAAGCACATGAGATAACAGTGGTCACTCTCTTTCCGCTGAAGAGGATACTGCAAAATCCAGAAGCGACAGGCAGGATTGTTGAGTGGGCACTGGAGCTGTCAAGCTTTGGCCTCAAGTTTGAAAGTACTTCAACTATTCCGAGTAGAGTATTGGCAGAATTCATAGCAGAATGGACGCCAACGCCAGATGAAGAGATTCCATAGACAAGCATCCCCGTCAAAGAAGCTAGCAAGGAATGGATAATGTACTTTGATGGTGCCTTCTCGCTGCAAGGCGCCGGTGCCGACGTGCTGTTTGTCGCGCCCACCGGAGAACACCTCAAGTACGTCGTCCAAATGCACTTTCCCAAGGAGCAAGCAACAAACAATACTGCAGAGTATGAAGGTTTGCTTGCCGGCCTCAGAATCGCAGCGGAACTTGGGATCAAGAAGCTTATTGTGCGGCGTGATTCGCAGTTGGTCGTCCGACAAGTGAACAAGAGCTACCAGAGCCCATTGATGGAAGCATACGTCGATGAAGTGAGGAAGCTTGAAGAACACTTTGAAGGCTTGCAGATGGAGCACGTTCCAAGAGCTCAAAACGACATCGCAGACGGCCTGTCAAAGTGTGCTGCACTGAAACTACCCGTGGAACCGGGGATCTTTGTGCTCAAGCTAACTCAACCTTCCGTAACACCGTCAACTGGGCAGAGTGAGAAGAGAAAGTTGATTTCCGGTGACAATTTGCCGGCAGAACTTCCTGAAACCGCCGCCAACAAGGTCCCCAAGATTAACGATAAAGTTGCTGAGGAACAGTCTCCTCCTGCAGACCCTAGGGTTTGTACAGTTGAAGCAGGCGTTCTCGACAAACTTTGCCCCGGCAAGCTTGCCGGGGAACGTCAAGCCCCGGCCGAGCCACAGGTTCTGGCCGTAGAAGCTAACGTTCCCGCAGCAGAACTAATGCCTTTAGTCCTTGTTGTTGAGCCACAGGCTCCAGCATGGGCACAGCAGATTGTCCGCTTCCTTCAAACAGGAGAACTTCCCGAAGAGCCAGAAGAAGCAAAGAGAATAACCCGACAGTCAAGTATGTATCAGTTTGTCGGCGATGAACTATACAGAAGAAGACTCAACGGTGTCAAATTGAAGTGCATTCCCCGGGAAGATGGGCAAAAGCTGTTGGCAGAGATACATGGAGGCATATGTGCTCACCACACTGGCGCAAGAGCCCTTGCCGGCAAGGCGTTTCGGCAAGGTTTCTTTTGGCCAGAAGCCCTCCAGGATGCGACTGCACAAGTAACCAAGTGTGAAGCGTGCCAGTTCCACGCCAAGCAGATACATCAGCCAGCTCAAGCTCTCCAGACGATCCCTTTGTCCTGGCCATTTTCGGTCTGGGGGCTCGACATCTTCGGCCCCTTTCCCCGCGAAGCCGAGGGCTTTGAGTACTTGTACGTCGCCATCGACAAGTTCACAAAGTGGCCGTAAGTGGAATCAGCGAGAAAGGTGACCGCACAATCAGCAGTCAAGTTCTTCAGGTCGATTGTTTGCTGTTTCGGAATCCCTAACAGGATCATCACTGACAATGGCACACAATTCACAAGTCGCACCTTCATGCAATATGTCCGAGACCTTGGCGCCAAGGTCTGCTTCGCTTCTGTTGCTCACCCGAGAAGCAACGGTCAAGCGGAGAGGGCAAACGCTGAAGTGCTGCGCGGGCTCAAGACAAGGACTTTCGACAGGCTGCATAAGTGCGGAAGAAACTGGATTGAAGAATTGCCGGCGGCTCTTTGGTCGATCAGGACGACACCAAATCGAGCCACCGGACATACACCCTTTGCTCTCGTCTATGGAGCAGAGGCAGTTCTCCCCACGGAACTCGTATACGGGTCGCCTCGAGTGCTCGCTTACGATGAGCTCGAGCAAGAGCAGCTGCGGCAAGATGACGCACTGCTCCTTGAGGAGGACCGTCTTCAGGCTGCTGTACGAGCTGCTCGATACCAGCAAGCTTTGCGCCGCTACCATGGCCGCAAAGTTAAAGCCAGAAGTCTCGAGGAAGGCGACCTTGTTCTTCGGCGCGTTCAGTCCGCCAAGAATTCCAACAAGTTGACACCAAAGTGGGAAGGCCCTTATCGGGTGAGACAAGTCACAAGGCCCGGCGCAGTCCGCCTTGAGACCGAAGAGGGCTTACCGGTGAGCAACTCCTGGAACATTGAGCACCTTCACAAGTTTTACCCATAAGGCGCGGTTGATGTGATCCGCTCCGGCAACCACCTTTTGTACAAGTCTTGCCGCTGTTGCATGTAAACCTTTGTACAAAGCAGGGCGCAGACCCCGTGCATCAGTAAAACTTATGTGCCTCGCACAACTAGTCATTTCATGCCTTTTCATATTTCTTGCATATACTATATGACACCTTGTGCAGCACGCATCCCCGGTAAGCAATAACGAGCCGCAAGGCTCCATGTCTATGTTTCCTCCCTTTTCTTTTCTCTCAAACAGAAGAAGTCTTCCTCGCGCACAAGTTTGCCGGGGGGGAAGGAGACAGTGGTATGAACCAAGTGCCGTTCAAGAAAGCCTCGCCTTGCCGGGAAGCAAACGACACAAAAGCTTAGTCGCCAAAGTTTGAGCAATCAAATTTTTAACTTTTAAAGTTATTATCCTTGAACGGCCGCACTTTGTATGGAAAACCTGTGTGCCGAGGCACCAACTCGTGGCTAGCCGCGCCCTTACTTTGTTTCGAGCACGCTCAACGGCTTAAGCGTGCTGCGACAAATGTCGCGCCCTTACTTCGTTTTCGAGTTCGCTCAACAATATAAGTGTGCTGCGACTAGCTGCGACGAGGTTTCTTGTCGGCAACGGCACTGCCAGCAGGCTGCTGAAGTTCCGCACTCAGCGCTCGCGGCAAGGGTCCCTTCGTCGGCAAGTTCCCTAAAAGCGTAGGGTAAAAGCATACAAAGCGAAGAAGTCAAGTAAAGGAAACAACACTGCATTAACTACCCAAAATAAAGTTATGTTACAAAATGACTTGTCGCTGTTCTAATAGACTATTGTTCATAACATGATTGGCAGCGACAAAGGAAGCAGAAGGAAAGATAGCCTAATATGCACGGTCGCCCTCGACCCTCTTGATCTTGCCCACTTGGCCACGATAGGTGCGATAAGGGCCTTGAGCGTCTCCTGGTCGGCGTCGGGCGGCAAGGTCCTGAGGACATTGTTGAGGTTGAGTCCCGGGTTGCGGAAGACTATCTTCATCAGCACCTTCTCCAAGACGCCCGTGCAGAGCCTGCGCGCCTCGTTCGCTAGCTGCGTGGGGATCCTTTCCCGGAGCTGCTGGAGGGCCGGCGCCACTCCCGTGTAGAACAAGCTCAGCTTGGCGCTGTGAGGGAAATTCTCGTCGGTGGAGTACCCGAGGTGCTCCGTCCCCAGCCCCGCCAACTCCTGGTCAATATCGGCAGCGGCGGCAACAAGCCCCTCGGTCCATTGCTCCACCGTCATCCTGAAGTTGTTTTGGGAGATAGCGACACTCTCCAACAGTGCCCTCTCGCCCCTGAGATCCTCCTTCAGCTTCGTCTCCCGCTCTTTGGCGCCGTCGAGCGATGCGGTGAGGGTGGAAAGTTTCAACTCTAGATCGGCGATGGAGTCCTTGGCGACGGCAAGCTCCTTGCCCTTGTCGGAGAGGCGGACCTGCAGCTCGGAGTCACTGTGGGCGTCCTTCTCCCTCTCCGACGCGAGTGCAGCAACCTTCTCTTCGCTCGTCTTCAAGTGGACCTCCAGTTGTGCCACCCTCTCCTCCAAGTCTCTCTTGGCGGTCTCAGCAGCTGCAGCTGCGTCCTTCGCCTCCTGCAGAGCCCCGCCGAGAGACTGTTCGCGCGCGGCAAGGTCGTCCTCGTGGCTGTCGAGGTCGACCTTCCGCTGCGTTAGTTCGCCTTCTCACCGGGACAACTCCTCGGCGGTGAGCCGTTCCTGCTCCTCTGCTTCGGCCTTCTCAAGAATAAACGCCTGATGCGCCTCGGCGAGCTCCTCCCGCTCCTCCGCCAAGGATCGGAGGGCTGCTTGGTTGGCGGCCCAGAGCTCTTTGGCGCGCTTCTCCAAGTCAGTGCCCGCCTTGGCGGCCAGAGCCTCTCGGGACTCCAACTTGGCCTGCCTGGCGCGGTACAGGGCCAGAAGCCTCCGCAGAAGCCGCTCCTCCTCGGGCTCGCTACTGCTGCCGGGCGCGTCGACAAACTTCAGCCCGGCGGAGGCGAGGACTTCCCCGTCGAAGACCTCTCCCTCCGCGGGCGCCCTTGACGTGGACGCCCACGGGAGCTGGATGAAGACTCCATTGCCAGCCTCCAGATAGACGCCAGGCTCAGCCGCGGCAGCAGAGGGGTTGGCAGCCGGCGCAACGTCCGACGCTCCTGCGGCCTGAGGGCCGTCAGTGCGGCTGCCGGATTCCCCCTCAGCTGCCACGCCAGCAGCCTCGGCGGTCTCGTCGGCGGTAGGCTCGTTAGCACCGATCGCCCCTTCATCGGCTGCGACGTCGCCGGTGTTGTCGTGCGCGCCCTCCTCGGTGGTGGCCTCTGTCTCCATCGGCTCTACGACGGACGGATCTGACAGAAGAAAAAGAAGAAAGAAAATAGTCAAGCAAATATCCAAAAAGAGAAATTTAGAAAAAGAAAAGTCCAAGGATTTTACCTGCGCGGGCCTCCTCTTCGATGGGGTTCCTTGCCGGGGAGTTCTCCCTCGGCGGTGTGGTGGTAGCTTCCGCCGGCGGAGGGCCGCTGGCGCCTTCCCTTGGCGGGGTGCCTTCCCTTGGCGGGGTATTCGCCCTTGGCGGGGTGCTCGCCCTTGGCGGGGTGCTCGCCCTTGGCGGAGTACTCGCTCTTGGCGAAGTATCCTCCCTCGCTAGGGAGCTCCTCCTTGGCGGAGAGGTCGAGACGTGCGGCTCGTCGGGAGCAACCTCTTGGCGCTCCTGGGGCTGCTGCTCTGTTTCTGCGCAAGTCAACAAAACAAACGAAACGTCAACAAGGACAGGAAGCCCACGCGCGCCCGACGAAGCGGAGAATAGACAGAAGACTCACGCTGGGGGCTGCACTGGGGGCTGCTCTGAGGAGCAGTTGCCTGGTCCGGCAAGCTTGTCGCAGGCACATCCCTTGCTGCTGCGATGGGTTCGTCCTCAAGATCGACCACCGGGATCTTGGCCCTCTTCGCCGCCCTCTGGGCCAGGGTCCTGGAGGACAGACAAAATCAAAATCAGGCAAAGGAAATTCAAGACAAGAGCAACGAAAATCAAAGATAACAAGAAGTTGCCAGTACTTACTCTTCCTCATCCTCATCGGAACTGAGCGCGGAGAAATCAAAGTCCGCCTCACACGTCCTAGCGCGAGGAGCTGGAGGAGTAGGCTCCCTCGGCCGCTTGGCGGGAGCAGGGACGGTGGTCTGAGAAGACCCCGCTCCAGTTGTCGCCGAGGCACGAGGGGCGGCAGGAACGTTAGCTCCAGCCCGGGAAGACCCTCCTCCAGCCGCTGCTGAAGCGCGATGCACTCCCTTGGCGGCCTTGCTCGTCGTGGTGGCGCGTGTCGGGCGGTGCTGCGGCTGCTGGCTCGTCTGCCGCCCCGTCACGTCTGCAGCCTTGCGGAGGCGCCTTTTCGGCGCAACTGGAGGACTTGGTGGTGGTGGTGAGCTCCCCGAGGACGAAGAAGAGGAGTCGAGGTTCAGCGACCCGCCTGAGTCTTCGGCAGGATCGCTTGATCCGACGCCCTACTCGGCGGGCCCGCTCGACTCTGTGCCTTGCTCGGCGGCCTCGCTTGTCCCAGCAGGTTGCCCGGCAAGCTTTGCCACTTTCAGGAACTCTTCCTCCTCGGCCAGACTTACCACCTCCGCTGCATCCGCCTCCTCCAAAGTATATCCAAATTCGCCCGCCGCCCTGGCTGCAGCTGCCTCCTCCAACCTGGTAGCAATATACGCCATCTCCTGGTCGGTGGTGCCGCGGGTGAGGCCTCTCTTCTCGTCGGACTAGACTGGCTGCGGATGGCGCTGAGCGACGGCATCACCGCGCGGATGGCGCTGAGCGACGCATTGTTGCACAACGGAAGTACGCCCTTCAGCAACGCGAACCACTCTGGATGCTTGGGGTCGTACTTGAATAGCGCTTGGAGCATTGTGTTGAGCTCCAAGACCGTGAAAATATAGTTGAGGCCCAGGGGCAGCCTCATGATGTCTGCTGCGTTATCAAACTCCCAAGCAGGCCTTTTCCTCTCCTGCAAGGGGGCGATGCGGCGACGAAGAAAGTCTGCCCCGACAGCACCTACAGTGAGCTTAGCTTGCCGGAGGCGAAGAATCCTAGTGGTGGCTATCTTCAGCTTGTCGTCCTCAGGGGCCAGGTCACTCCAGTCATTGCCGCGCACTATTGCAACTTGGCGCCGGGAAGTGAACTGCTGTGGGTCGTCCTCCATGATCCAGCACCAGTTGGCCCTCCATTCTTCCCACTTGCCGCGGAGCTCCCCAGTCAAGTAAGCCTCTTTCTTATGGAGCCTGAAGATCCAAGAAATTCCTCCGGACAGAGGAGACCCAGACTCGACTCGGGGCGTGAATTAGTGGCGGAAGAGAGCTACATTGGGGTACACTCCGACGAAGTTTTCGCATAGATGTGCGAAAACGGCCATGGTCAAGACAGCGTTTGGGGTCATATCAAGGAGATGAAACCTGTAGGTATTGATGACATTGCAGAAGAACTCCAAGCAGGGCGGGCAGAGCCCGCAATAGAAGAACAGGGCGAAAAAGGCATATCCGCCCGGGAACATGTCGTAGGCCACGACGAGGAGTACCTTGGTGCACGGATGTGCCTTTGTCTCCCTCGACCAGAAGAGGTAGAAGGAGTCCTTCAGCTCCTCCGCGCTGAGCCTCGGCGGGAAGACCGCCATCTTCTTCCGCATTGCTGCTAGCTTCAGCGCATTGGCGGTCTTCGCGGCGTTCGCCTTGTCGCCCTTCGGGGCCATGGCTGGGACTGCGAGGGAACTCGACGGCGCTGGGGATGCTGGCGGCGGCGGAGGAAGGGCGGAGCGCTGCTCTCTTTCAACCTTCGGAGAGGAGGGGAGCAGCGGGGGGTTTCTGAAGGATGAAGAAGCAGCGGACGAATGGAAAGAATTGCCCCTGCATTCCCCTGCTTTTAAGGGGGAGGAGGGGACGTTCCGCATTTTCCCCATTAAAGAAACAAGCCACGATCTCTCCCACGACGCCGCGATTGACGCGTGTCGTTAGGGAGGGGCGCGGTGGATACGGAGTGGGATATGGTGCGCCGTGGACCGCGTGTGCCCGTGCACTGTTTTGGGCCTGGCCAAACTGCGCTTGGCACCGTGTGTGGCCCAGGCCCGGGGGCTCCTGTCGGTGTACTAAAGTAGGGGTACCTTAGTATCCCGAACTTGTGCACGGGCAGTAGCAGCGTCCCGTGGCAGGTCTTGCCGCGCGTCCGCCAAGGCCCACTGTGTTCCCTTTAGAGCCATTCAAGAACAAAGTATTCAAGTTAAAGAGACAAGGCCCCGGCAAGAGGAGCTTCCTCTTGCCGGGAAGGCCGCCCCAGGCTCAAGACAACTTCTTTTGCACAAGACCCTGGCAAAAGGAGCTTGCCGGGAAGGCCAAACATGGCATTTTCAAGAGACTTGCCGCGACGCGCCACGCGTCCCGGCAAGGCCCGGAGAGCGACAAGCTCCCGGGCGCGACAAGATGGCGGCTGCGGCAAGGCGCTTGCCGCGGCAAACCTCCACTAAGTACCCGCGCTCCAGCGCATCCGCCCACGCGTCGCCCTGGGACCCTTCCAGGCGCACGTGGCGGAAGGCTGTGCAGCCTGGGGTACACGGTGGCAGGATGCGATGACGAGGCTACCGTCGTGGCGGACAGAGACGCCCTGACGGACGCTTTTTTGCACTGTTTGGGGCGACGGCGACGGGCATTTAATGCCCTTGTCCCCTACCGTCAGGGTTAGGTATAGAGCACTATGCATACACTATTCCAACTACCACCTTTTTTACATTTCTACCCTCAACTGCGTTGCCACCTGTCGGTGACCCCTTTGACCTATAAAAGGAGGCCCATGCACAACGTAAAAGGGGTTCCGATCTTCGATCGTTCTCACGCTCGGTGTTGCTAGCGATAAGTACTGTAGCTCTTCTCGCTCCCGAGCCAAGAACGCAATACATACCAAAGTAGGAGTAGGGCTTTACGCATCCGTGCGGCCCGAACCTGGGTAAACTGCTCGCGTGCTCGTCTCGATTCGCTCTTCGTGCACCCTCCGCTTCCTTGCCGTACCGAAAAGGGGCTCCGGTCCCATAGGTGTTCGTGGGCGATCAGTTTCCCCGACATAGATGATATCCAATGGCCAGTAGTGCTCCTCGGATTTGCCATCTCTGCACCCTCGGATTGGCTTCATCCAACGACCATCTTTCAAATTTATTCGCACACTATATAAGGATATAGAGTATAGATATAAATAGGTACAGAGGTATAGATATACACTAGTGGCACATCATCTAAAACCTTTCTACGCGCTCATTTTTTGTAGAAATGTGCTCTACCGTGCACCCACGCGTTTGTATGTGGGATCGTGTGCGTGTGTGTAACTCTTCACTTTCGAACACGTAGTCCATGTGTGTGATAGATACTAAGATATGACGAGGGAATATGTGTCAATGCAATTTGTGTGAAGGAGAGGCCTATATACATAAATCTATGTGCATGGGCCCGGGGTGATATACGAGAAGGGATGGGAGGGGTCGACTACGTGAAATATCGATAGAGGAATATAGAGGGAAGAGCTCTACGAGTGTACAAGCACTGGGACATGGGGGGCTGGAAGATGGTGCGAGGGGCAAGTGAAGGGAGACTATGAAGGAGTGCACAAGTGCGAGATCGATATTTAAAGAGAGGGGGCGAGAACGTGTGCGGTGCCGTGAAACATAAATGAGATAAGGGGCTAAGCATTGCCAATTCTTTACGGGGAGGGCCAATTAATCAACTTAAACCATTTTACCACCAATTGATCTAATGATCACATTCATATTAGCCTTAATATATATAGTGATGTTAGGGGGGGCAGAGCCCTTACTGTCCCTGACTTCTTCACTATGCGCGCGTATGGATTGATCGATGTGAGGGAGATGATGGATAGATAACGTGGGTTTAGTAGCTATGTGGTCCTATGTAGAGAGGTATAGATTGATTGATGTGTAGGTGGGAAAGAGGGTGAGACCTGACTAGATATATAGATTGATCGTTTTGTGCGGAAAACTGGAAAATACCGAGGTATATATTTACACACATAGAGGAACATCGATCGTTGCGCATGCATCCGAGAGATAAAGAATACCTGAAGTGATGAAGAGGGGGAGGTGTGTGCGTGTGCATGCATGGGAGACCGACCTGAAGAAAATAATGCTTGTGTGAGGTGGATAATGCCGAGTGGCAGTGTCTGTACATGCACACACGAGAGAAAGTTAGTGGTACAATTATAAAGAGAAGACGACTGTGTGGGTGTAAAATACTAGTAGGTGAGGTCATAATCAATGTATAGTTGAATTCAAATATTTGAATAAGATATCATGATGTTTGAAACACATGCATGATGCATGAAGATAACTCAGATATGCATGGTGTTGTTTCGAAACGAGCATGCTATATTGTACACACATTGAAGAAGGTCCGATTGATTTGAATTTGAGATACCGATGGCAGGCATCGTTTGGCCACATTGCACCCACGCATGGACACACTACTCGGATAGGGAATGATTGCTAGCTTTCGCATCACATATCTATACCCCTATATAGTGTGTGAATAAACTTTGAAAGATGGTTGTTGGATGAAACCAATCCGATGGTGCAAACATGGCAAATCTTAGCACTACTGGCCATTGGATATCATCTACATTCCACCAGAATCTGCCACATGTACAATCTAGAAGACTCCATAACTGAACTTAAGCAGAATGCACAAACCTCAAAACACAAGCATTTCTCCCTTGTTCTAGAATCTTTCCTATCATAATTGCCCTTTTTT
Organism: Secale cereale; assembly: GCA_902687465.1. Taxonomy (NCBI): domain Eukaryota; kingdom Viridiplantae; phylum Streptophyta; class Magnoliopsida; order Poales; family Poaceae; genus Secale; species Secale cereale. The sequence goes on from LR738712.1 coordinate 209,936,692, forward strand.
TCTAGATGAATCACCATTATTTATTTTTACTTTGTGCTTTTTTACGCACAATTCCATGAATCTTAAGATAGATTAGCTTTTTGATCAAAACTAATTGATTTTGAATGAGATGAGCTATAAGAATTAAACGAACATCTACATCATGCATATATATGACTCAAAGCTAACATGCTATAATGTGGTATTTATTCATAATGTGCTTGCCAAATCTAATGCGTGCAATGCACGTGTACCTTACTAGTCTAAATGGTGTGTGTGTGTGTGTGTGTGTGTGTGTGTGTGTGTGTGTGTGTGTGTGTGTGTGTGTTGAGCGTGTTAAACACATTCTGTTTGTGTGTGTTGCGCATGTTAAACACGTTAAGCTTATTGTCCCGATTTTTTTAGTTTTTTGTTGTTGTATTTGAATGCATTTCTAGTAATATACACTAATATAGGATGCTGCTAACACGACACTACGATCAGAGACCCTTCGACGAAACTGTGTGCGATGCCATAATCGCAAATGGCGGTGTAAAAGAAGCATCAAAAAAGGTGCAAAACCTTTGCGATGGAGGATGCATCAAACACGGTTCAGATTTTATTTGCATGTGCGATGTAGGGCATACAGTTCTATTCAATTAACTATTTGCGATGAGGAGGAACAAAAGAAACGGGCAGCCAGATGAAGGTGTGTGTGATATACAACATACGTTTCGCTCGGATGAACTGTTTGTGATTTGGCAACACAAAAGAAATGGTCAGCCAGATCAAGGCGTGTGCGATACACGGCATGCGGTTCACTCGGATGAACTATTTTTGATTAGGCGACATGAAAGAAACGGTCAGCCAGATCAAGGTGTGTGTGATATACGGCATGCGGTTCAGTCGGATGAACTGTTTGTGTTGATACAAGAGAACATAAATGGTTCAATATAATAATAAGATGTGATATGCTCTGTCTGCAGAACATCAATGCTCTATCTATAGAAGAACAACATATATATACTTGTAAGATGATATGATTGCAATACCAAATTAAACATCAAATTACGTTATATATAACAAATACCATTAAAATTGCATTGTTCAAATTCAAAGATTACAATGCCCAAATTCAAACATTGCAAACATCATCATTTCTGCAAAGGGATTAGCCGCTGACAACTCATGAGTTGGTTTGACACAATGACTTTCAATTACTCTATCATATGCTCTTCCAATACGAAGTTTAGCTTTTTTGGAGCCTCTTCCATTCTGCAGTACCTACCGGCTCTGATCAGCATACCATTAATCTTTCCTAATTAAATGCATGTTCAACCACAGTACCCTCAGCACCTTGCTCTGGCAAGAAAGAACCCGGCGAGTGTAATCTCTAGTAAGGTCCCTCGATAGGAGTTCAAAGTAATATTTGAGAGATGCAGATCCAGGAATTCGATGTGATTGTTGTTATAAACATTATCCACCTCCAGGCCTATTATTATCTGCAAAAGAAGAGAACGTGTTAGTGCCTACATGCAGTTTTGAACATTACTACATGCCAATTTGGTTTGCAGGATTTGTAAAATGCACCAACGTGCCATCTTCGATCTGACATGATTAACATGGGCATTTGATTACAATCTTGAAAACTGTAGCCTCTTCACAGGAGGATGGATTGGATGAAAAATTCCCTAAGAAAACTAGTACAGATGAATTCAATGAAACGCTTATGGATTGTAACCATATGAATCAAGCAACCAATATGGGGAGGGGTGTATGTCCTGAAATCCTTCAAAATTCCTTCAAAAATGGTAGTACATTGTCATTGTAAACTTGGGATAAGGTGCAAACAATTGAACTCCCTTATGGTTCACATTAAACAAGATAGGATCATCACCTCGATATACAACTTCTTCAGACATACAAAGCATCTCAGGCAACTGCAACTTGGTCCAGGTTGGGGCCAACAGATTCTAGTGCCAAGACTTTCACTATACCCAGAATTTAGGTGAAGCTTTGTTTGATGACAGACGAACATACATATTCAAAATTAGAAATAATGTTGATATCAACAAGGAGAGGTATAAGGCGAGTGTTGTACCTGAAAGTAGTAGTATGTGACAGACGAGTAGCCCACCGCTGTCAATTTCGGCGCATAAATGACATTGATTCTTGTTGGACCTTGTTGATCAACTACAAGTAATCTCTCAAGTGAAGGTGTGTCCTAAGTGACAACATTATGGTCCACCTTTTGTGATCTCTCGTTGCAACAACACAGAAAAAGAGTCCAGAGAATCCCGGAGGTGATGTGGAATGTACGTGACCATTTCATCGCCTGCAGACGAAGTAACTCGAGTGCAGTACAACCAAAGAGCAGGCGCTCCATGTCATCCTTTGGGATGGAGACGGCGACGAGCTCGATGTGCTTTAGTCGTGGTAGAAAAAGAGCAGGCATGTCATTAAGTGGGGGGAAATGGAAGTTCACGAAGTTAATGAGGCGCAACATGGGCGCAAAGAGGAGCGTAGCCGTTGGCAGCGAGCACATATGACCATCATTAAAACTGAGCTCCTCGAGCTGATCTATGGCGGGGGATTGGAACCAATCATCAAGCTTGGCTCGGTACTTGCCATTGGAATGGAACTTGCCTGTGATAAGGCCTCTGAATGGGCCATGGTGACTACCGAGGATCTGGGGGAACACATCCTAGCTTTTGTGATAGACATGGCAGAGCTCGTGGGCGTCGAGGAGGTCAACAGGGGTGAGGAGCCATAGCGGGTGACACTGCCGGGAAAGTGTGGTTGTCCTCGCCCCATATTTGATTGGGGCGAGGGATTTGATGACAATTAACATATCATCGGCGAGGTTGCTCATGAAGTCTAGGCCTGTTGGAGTTGATTGTGGTTTTTGCTCGACCCGCCTCCGCTTGTTGGCAGACTCGGTTTCCACCTCGTCGGCGGTGATCGAAACCTCTGTCTCGATATTCACGCTGTGCTCAGGTGCTTCAGTAGCCCCGGAGGCACTGTTAGCGTTCTGGGAACGGTGGTACCCAGACTTGCCTGCCTGCAGCCCAGGGCGTGGCTCATCAGGCACCCTGGTACGACCTAGCATCTTCAGCGGCCACTCAAGACCCTCGCGAGGGGCCAAGCCTAGCGAGGCGGTGGACACAAGGCATCCCTTGGGATGGCCTCACCAGGCTGGCTCGCGAGGATCAGAGTTATCGAGGCGAGGGGCACCTCACGACGATCTCATGACGTGAGTAGTGACGACCAAGGCTAGGCGAGCGCTAGCGGGCGCAGAGGTGCTAGTTTCCTCTTTGGTGCTAAAGGAGCAGGTGCAGGCGAAGAGTCCCGAGGCATCAGGAAAAGGTTTCCATATCAGTGCAACAAGAGCAAGACCAGTTGGACAGTAGGATGGAGGTCTTCGCAGAGCCCACGGCGGCATCACTACCAGAGCCTTTGGCAGGCGAAGACCACCTTTTGTCAGGATAGCTTGTACTGGCTTTCCCCCTTCAGATTTGGCCGTTGTGGGATCCCTTCCAGCTCAATATTTGGGAAGAGAACCCGAGCCACTATAAATAGGACTAGCCACCACCATTGGGATGAGGGAATCGGATCGGGAGTTGATCTCATCTTGAGTTGATCAGATAGAAGGCCGCACACCACCAGCTCACCCGAGCACAAGAACTCTTCTCCTCAGGAGGCAGTGCATCCATGTACTAGTTCTTCCTTAGCCTATAAGGCAATCCACCACACCACACTGGATTATGGTATTACACCACATGGGTGGCCCAAACCAGTATAAATCTTGTGTCCCTTGTTCTTCGGATCTGACGAGCTAGGCCTAGGGTTGTTGGGTAGACGATCTAGGGCGGAAGAAGAGATCTTCATGTGCACCCCAGAGTTCGAACCTTAAGGGTTTTGCCAGAACCCTAGATCTGACATTTGGCGCGCAAGGTAGGGGTGTGCCGAAACTTCCCTTCCATCGATCAGCGCTTTGTCATCCCAGTAGGTCCATGGCCGACGCTCGCAGAGCCCATGCTGAGCGGCGGGCTGCCCTTGCTGCCCGCGTCGCTCAGACCGCTCCTGCCGGCGGACCACTAACGGAGTCCTGGATCGGGGAGTCCACAGGTGGCCGGATAAACTCCTGGTGGGCCGGACTGGTGGGCCATGAAGATTACTTTAGAAGATCATCTCTCGTATCCGCATGGGACTCTTAGATTCTTGTAATGGCTAGTTTTGGCTCGGGTGTAGATTTTCCTTCCTCTGCGAGATGGTATGTACAAACCCTAGGCCCCTACGGTGTGTATATAAACTGGAGTGTTTTAGTCCGTAGAGGCTGGAGAATCATTCAATCCTCATAGGCTAGACTTAGGGTTTATCCTTTACGATCTCGAGGTAGATCAACTCTTGTACACATATTCATCCATACTAATATAGCAGGAAGTAGGGTCTTACCTCTATCGAGAGGGCCTGATCCTGGCTAAACATCGTGTCCCCTGCCTCCTGTTAACATCAATCCTCAGACGCATAGTTCGGGACCCCCTACCCGAGATCCGCCGGTTTTGACACCGACATTGGTGCTTTCATTGAGAAGTCCACTATGTCGTCCACGGAAGGATTCATGGATCAAGTCGTCAACTACAACGACGACATCGTAGGGATTTTCCCTCCCGGCCAACTCTTCGTGTTCGGCGGTTTCGCGCTTCGGGCCAAGACTGAAGGCCACCTTGGGCAGATCGAGAGCTACACCCCTGGCCACCTTGTCAGATTCGGTAGCCTGCACTACTTTGCCGACGTCCGTGGAGACTTGATCTTCACCGGATTCGAGCCAGCGGCAACCCGTCTCTGCCACCACGATGATCATGACTTAACTTTGTCATCGGATTAGAAAATAGCACCTGCAATAGTTCTGGCCCTAGATTCAGAGCGTATCACGCCACCCGAAGATGGGAAGCACAACCCCACCACAGGAGCCGCAGACTCTACGGCGATGGAGCCGCAAACGGACCCAACTGATGAGGTCTGTGTTACTGGAACCCTGGACTTAGCTCCCGTATCTGATTCTGAACTGCGCATAACTCCACCCCTCAAATATAATCAGGTGCCTATCGCCGAATTCTGTGCTATGGATATTTTCCAGCACTCACCACATGGCGACATGTTAAGGTAAATGAGATCTCTTTACTTGGATGACAATGCACATCCGCACTATATCCGGTTCGAACTGGAGGCTGATTAGCAGCCGCGCTATACCCAGGGGATGAAGAATTTCGTTCCCCACCCACCACCCACTTGGTATCCATAGTTGAAGACCTAACTAATCTACTCGACTATGATTCCGAAGACTTCGACGGGATGGAGCTCGAAGATCAAGCAGATACAAATCAAAGCCGGCCCATAACAGGGCGGTGGAAAGCTACGTCCTCATACAATGTGTATATGGTGGACACACCCAAAGAGGCGGAAGGCAACGGTGAAAATGATCCGGTAAAGGATAAACCTGCTGAAGAACCTCCCAAGCATCGGCGTACAAAACGCCGATAAAAATCTTGTAAAGGAAAGGATCGCAACACTACAACTAATGACGCTGATATTCCGGAACAAGCCGAAGACCCCGCAGACCCAACGATAGAGCATGAGGAGCAAGAGGATGTCGAATAGAGTCTGAAGCCGCAGTCCGATGATAGCGATGCCAAAGATGGCGACTACGAACCGATCTCCTAAGAAGAGGTTAGCCTGGACGACGACGAATATACCGTCCCAAAAGAACCCTCCAAACACAGACACTTCCATTGGCGGCTTATAGCCACCGCACATGGCTTAAAAAGGCAGCAGAGACAGCTTCGAGCTACACAAGACACTCTCAACGATAAATGGAATGAGGTGCTAGACGCCAAACAGAAATGTGGCTTTAATGGCCAAACCAAAGGCTATCCCAAGTGTAAGCTGCTGCCCGAATTCGACGACGAGGCTGTTGCGCCCATTCCACCGAGTAACAACACCACCAACAAGCCGGACCGACCACCTCGTGGACGGGATAGAGTCGCTAGGAATGGAATAAACAAGCCCCCACCCCATAAAGGAAAGGAGGGTGCAGCCGAAGTTCGAAAGCATGATCCATGGGAGGACCTAAACAAAAAAGCTAGCAAGACCAGGTCTATATTCGGACCCAGTGATCGTGCTCCCGCACGGGACGGTGGCTATCAAGCCAATTGCGCTGGTGATATACCAGTTCGGGGTCAATACCGAACACCACAACCATAGGACATACGCCACGATATAGAAAGATACCGAGGAGCTTCACACCCTCTATGCTTTACCGATGAGGTACTGGGTCATGATTTCCCAGAAGGGTTTAAACCCGTGAACATCAAAGCATACAATGGAATGACGGATCCTGCCGTCTGGATAGAAGATTTCATTATTCACATCCACATGGCTCGAGGAGATGAGCTCTACGCCATCAAATATTTACCCCTCAAGCTAAAAGGACCTGCTCGGCACTAGCTAAACAGTCTCCCAGAAAACTCCATTGGTAGTTGGGAAGAACTTGAGGACGCTTTTCAGGCCAATTTTCAAGGGACTTATGTCCGTCCCGCAGACGCTGACAATTTAAGTCACATCATACAACAACCCGGGGAGTCAGCCCGCAAGCTTTGGAACCGGTTTCTCACCAAGAAGAACCAGATCGTCGACTGTCCGGACGCCGAAGCCTTAGCGGCATTCAAGCATAGTATCCGGGATGAATGGCTAGCTAGACACCTTGGACAGGAAAAGCCGAGGACAATGGCAGCCCTAACTACACTCATGACTCGCTTTTGCGCGGGTGAGGATAGCTGGTTAGCTTGTAGCAGCACCAGCGACCCTGGAACATCTGAAGTCAGGGATGGCAATGGAATGCCACGACGCAATAAAAACAAGCGTTGAAATAATTCTGGAAGCCCAGATGATATAGCGGTTGTCGGGGTTTTGGGACGACATATGCCAAAGGATGGCTTATCATGCATGGGGTCAATAGAACGTCACCGGGTTCGGGATGCGGGATAAAGCGATACTTAGGACACCTACGAATCTTACCCAAGTTCAGGGCTCTCCGGGGAGATAACACCCCTAATCATGCTCTGCGGGGACTCCGCGTCATCACTGATAGCACTAGAGTAGCTATAGGATTGCTCCTTGAGCTATGGTGTCTAAAGGAAGAAGATGAACAAGGCTAGCTCACCTCCTCTCTAGGGTTTTTGTCTTATGAACTTCTCACAGCCAACTATCCAGCCCTCAACATGGAGGACCCTGGTGGGTTTATATAGGCCTACCCCCCAGGGGTACAATGGTAACTTCGACGTCGTGGCCCCTAGCCGTCAGTGTCTTCTGGTGCCGGCCTCGCCGCCTGTCTGCTGGGGCCCGCCGCCTACGGGCCCCCCATGGCTGCCTTTCACTGTGGGGGTGCTTTTGCTGACGACAGCCTCGTCGGGGAGGAGATGGCTACAGTGCCGCCGTCCCTCGCCGTACACCGCCGCCTCGTCCCGTCCCGTCATCATGATGAGGCTCGGACTTCTAGGGCGATGTGAGCCGTCTGCTATCAGACGGCCGTCTCTCCCGGCCGCCTGCCAGAGGCGGTTTGTTCTGAGCTTTCTCGCTGATTGATGGAGCTAGCCGCTTGCTGGCCCCGCCGTTTATGGGTAGTGGGATCATGGCCTCCTCTCACCGCTGCTTGGTCACAAGCCTCGTGTCTACGGTGACCCGCCGCTTAGTGGAGATTCATAATGTACACGGCCACTGTAGCCACATCCTTATAGATCTTCTAAGGACATGTTCTCCTGTAGCCATGCCCCCGCCACGCCAGGTCTCACCTCAGCGTGTTCCCTGAGGGTGGAGTGCGGGGCCGTCTGCTGGCTGGTGGCGCTTGGTGTTGCCGTCTATTGGGTCTCCGTCGCCTGCTGGCAGCCGACTCCTAGGGCAAGCCACCCTAGGAGGCGGCTTGAGGAGCAGATGGCAGCGGCAGACCAAGCGGTTGTTATTTGTCTTAAAATACCAAGGGTAGGCGTTGGGGGTACCCATGGTCAATATCTCCGACAGTAGTCCCCGAAGCTGGTGGAACTCCGATGCAGACACTAAAGATGCTGAGGGGTTCTAGCAGCTTCTCCCCTCAGAGCTTATCGTTTGTCTCTTGTCTGCTTTAAGGATTCCGGCTGCCACCAGCCGGCTCTGCGTTGCAGGAGCCGGCCTCTGCCAACCGTACCGTCGCCTCAGAATCTTCAGCAGGAAGGCGACGCCTGGCCAGCGGGCAGCCGAACAGACCCGCGGACCGTTGGCAGCACCCACGCGTCACCGCCCTGTCCCGTCGGTCTGCCCGCCCACGCGCGTGACATGACATAACAGTGGGCCGGGGCCCGCCACTAAGGGCCTCGGACCCCGGGCGGATCCACAGTGGCAGGGGTAATCGATTACCCTCCCAAGCGCATTAAATGTGAGCGGATTAGGCGCGAGAAAATCGAGGGTCGTGCGGGACGTGGGGTGGTTAAGCCCACGCCCGCCCCCTCGCCTTCGTCGCCAGGCCCTATATATAGGCCGGGGGAGAGGGCTGGCACTGCTCTCGCGCTCACTCTCCCCCGTCCTTCGTCTTCTTCCTCGCTTCTCCTTGCCGCAATCGCAGTGAAACACCGCCCGAACCATGGCTGCTCCAGCACGTACCCGACACCACGGCCAATGGGACGGCAGTGAGGTCGTGCAAGAGTACATAGACATCCTCCGCCGGTCGCGGAAGCTGCAGCCGGCCGACAAGGTCGCCGTGCGCCTGGCGCCGGCGGCAGAAATCAAGCCGGCCCCACGGCAAGGAGAGCGGGTCGTCTTCCACTCGCACTTTCCATGCGGGTTCGGCCTGCCGGCGAGCGGCTTCTTCCGCTCGTTCCTCGACTTCTTCCACATCCAGCCGTACCACCTCACGCCGAATACAATAACCCCCTTTTCTTCCTTCGTCATCCTCTGCGAGGCCTATTTTGGCATCCTCCCCACCATCGAGCTCTGGACGGAGCTCTTCTACGTGAAGTTGGGCACCGCCGTCCAGAGCGTGGCCGCCCAGTGCGGCGGATGCATCACCGTGAAGCGCACTGGGGCGAGGAACTTCTTTCCGCGGCCAAAACTCGTCGGATTGGTGAAGCAGTGGCAGAAGACGTACTTTTACGTCTCCAACATCGACCCCGAGGAGGATCTCATCTGTCTGCCGGAATGGGTGCCGGGGCCACCTGCTGAGCCTCGGGACTCATGGAAGACCCGGCCCGTCGGCCTGACTGAAGGTGCCTCCATTGCCGTGCGTCATCTCCAGGAGCTGAGAGACGACAAAGGCCTGGAGTTTGCGGATCTGCTCCTAACGTTCGCCGAGCACCGGGTGCTGCCGCTGCAGCGCCGGCCCCACCTCATCTGCGATATGAGCGGGCGCCGGGACCCCAGCCGGACCTGCACCAATCCCTTGCCACACAGGGAAGTGGCCCGGCTGGTGAACCACATCTCCAGCTGCCAGGTCCCCGACGCCGACTGGGCCGTCAGCATGGCTTCGTACAGCCGCGACAACCAGCCACCCGTAGTAAGTTTTCGTCCTTTAATTTTCTTTCTTCTTTGTCCGGCTGCCATGGCAGTCCGGTGCTGACACCCGGCTCAGATCTTCCCAGGCCAGCCAGCACCGGGCTGCGACCAACCGGGCCACCCACTTGATCAGGATCACTCCCACAGTGATACGAGCGACCCCGAACATGGGGCCGCCGCCGCCATGGAGGAGGAGAAGGTGACAGGCGGCGGAGGCCAGCCAGAGGGCGGCTTCGAGAACTGGACGGATGACGACGAGGAGATGGAGGAGGCACCCGTCTGCGCCAGCCAGCAGGCGGGGCAGTTTGGCACAGCTGGCGGCCGGAAACGGCGGTCCACGTGAGGACCGACTGGCGCTCCGCCCAAGAAGCTTCTGCTGTCGACTGCCGCCACGAGGCGTCAGGAGGCAGCCGCCAGGGCCAACATGCCGAAGAAGCCCAAGGCCAGGCCAGTCGTGTCTGGGTAAGTGTCCCTTACTCCTTCTTTGCGCCTTATTTTTTTCCTCAGCTGATCCCTTCTTGCTTGATTATTTGTCTCTTCTGGCCGTCCTCACAGCGCGTCTCTCTCCCTCTCGCGGGTGCTAGCGGGATCTGTGGTAGGAGGCGCAGACGCCCCCCCTGTGCCCCCTCACGTGGATCCTGGTGCCGTGCTCCGGGAGGTGATAGAGAGGAACGCCCGCGAGGCACGCGCGGAGCACGAGGCCGCGGAGCGTGAGCGAGCGGCGGCTGATGCCGCCGCCCAGGCGAAGGTCGAAGCCGCCAAGAAGGCCGAGGCAGAGGCCGCCCGCGTCCGGGAGCGGGGGAAGGGCCCTAGCAGCCAACGGACCGCGTCGACCGCCCGGCGCCAAGGTCCTAGGAGCCGTCTTCCCAGCCGCCGGCTGCTGACGAGCAGCCGGCTCCGGGCGACGGAGGCGACGAGTGCGTCATCTTAGAGACGCCGCCACCACCCCCAGCGGCGCCTGCTGGGAAGCCGGGAAGCCGGTCGGTGGGGACAGAGGTGCCGCCGGTTGGGGCACGCTGGTGGTTGGCCCGCAACCCCCCCCCTCCCTCGAGGCCCAGCCCGCCGGCGTCTTGCGAGGGAGGTTTCCATGCCCCAACAGGTGAAGGTTGGCGGGGCCAACTCATCCGCGCCGGAGAACGAGGCGACCAGTGCGGCGCCATCGAGCTGGAGATCCGGAGGAGGCGGCGCGTGGCTCGTCGCGTCGCGGGACGTCTTGGACCGCATGAACTCCCTGGGCAGTGTCGTGCAGACGGCGATGCAGGAGTTCGTTGCGACGCGGTCCTCCGTTCGTGTAAGTGTGTTATTACTTTCCTCTGTTTTTATTCCTTCAATTTTTTCCGTGGGGGCGCGTCAGCGCACCCACTGGGTGTAGTCCCCGAGTTCCGAGCCGGCTGCTAAGCAGGCGGCTTGGACTCCAAAGTGTTCACCCGGATCTCATCTTGCTTTTTTGTTGCAGGAGTACCACAACATCTGTGTGGCCTCCTACAATGTGCATCACCAGGAGCTGGCGCAAATGCAGACTGCTCTGGCAGACAGCAGAGGTGAGTGTCTCTTCTTCTCCTTGCGGGGGCGTGTCAGCGCACCCGCTGGGTGTAGTCCCCGAGTTCCAAGCCGGCTGCTGAGCAGGCGGCTTGGAAATCCAAGGTTATGTCTTCTGCTGCTGACCCTTGCTCTTTTTCTTCTCTCCTGCTAGCGGCCGCAGCCAGCTTCCACGGCCAGCTGGGCGAGGCCCAGATGGAGCTGGCCTCAAAGGAGTAGGAGCGTGCCCTCGCCGCCCAAGACCGCGATCGCTTGGCTAAGGAGGTGGCGGACCAGGCGGCGGCCCACAAGGCCGAGATCGGAAAGATGTCTGACGCCGAGTCCCTTCCGTGGGCCGAATTAGAGACTGAGCGCTCGAATTGGGCCGAGAAGGAGGCGGCTCTCCAAGATGGCTATGTAGCCATTGGAGACATGGTCGACGGTGAGACATTTGCCTTCTCATTCTGTTTTCTTTGTTCGCAGCAGCTGTCTTGCTTTTCTTCTTATATTTGTTCTAGTCTTGGCAGAATTCTTCAAGGGCTACTCTGTGGCCGCCACCCAGTCCATTGAGGCCGAGCGTGCTGCGAGGCGCCAGGCGGGCCGGGAGATCGCACCCAACGTGCCCAGGACCCCGGCCGAGGAGCTTCTCGCCATATGGGTGCGTCTTCTGCCAGTCCGCCATCTTCTCCGCCGTCTGCAGCGCGCCGGCGCCCAAGTCTTGGCCGCCCTCTGGCCAGGTGTGCCGATGCTTCGCACCCCCAGCCAGACGGCCGCCTGGCTGGAGGCGGCCGACCAGCGCTTCGAGGCCTGGAAGGGCTCCGCGGCAAGGGTCGGCGCACGGACCGCCTTGGAATTCGGCAAGAGTTGGTACCCAGGCCTGAGCCTTGAGCAGCTGGAGACGTTCCGCGCGAAGGCCCAGCCGGAGCTGGCTGCGGAGCATAGGGAACTCACCCAGCGAGCTGCGGCCCTCGCCGAATACGCCGACACCTCCCTCTTCATCCCAGAGCTGGATGACAGGGGCCACGTAGTGCCGCCTGCTAACTTAGGGCTGGACTTGGCGGCGTCGGAAGAGCCGGACAAGGAGATCGCCTCCAGCGACGGTGATGAAGACGAGGAAGGCAGGGACGAGGAGGCCAGCTCCCACGAGGAGGACCGAACGGGCAACCGTCAGCCTGACCAGTCCTCAACAAGCGGGCCAGGAGTGACGGCCCTGCCTGCTGCAAGAGACGGCCAGGCCGAGCCCCGCCAAGCGGCCTCCCCAGACGCACGCTTCGTCGTGCCACCTGCCCAGCCTGCTGCTCCTTAGGATTTTTATTTGTATCGTCTATCTTTCTGTAAGACTCGCACGGTTAATTCGAACAATTCCACCCACTTGGTGTATTTAGCAAGTTATTCCTACAAGGCGGCTCTTAAGGCCTTTTGGATGTAAATATTCTTTTAATTCAGCATCGTTTTCATGCAATTTGTGCCGAGTCCTAGGATTAGCCTTGTCCTAGTTCCTTGTGGCGATTTTTCCTTGCGGACCCCTAGTACTGCCGTCCTGCCAGCCAGACAGCCACTCAGTGGATCTGTGGCTAGGCTAAGGACTTGTCTACTTTCGAGGTGAGCAAGTATCTTGCCTTCTAGAAGACGGTCTGGCCAAGCCTGGAACAGGCTGGCCGGCTGCTCAGCAGCCGGCAGTTAATCTTAAGGGCCGGCTGGACCTATGTTTTTTATCCTTAGCCATTTTTCATGTGGGAATCGCTTCTTGCCTTTGGCTCCTGCCAGTCGGACAGCCGCGTTCTGCGAGTCTGTGACTGGATACAGGAGAGGGCTAGGATGCCATCACATTACTTGTCTGAATTTCTAAGGAGAATCCTCTAGACTTAGGGCCAGGCGGCCAGTCCCTGGGCCGTCTTCTAGGCTCCGGTGGCGGACAGAGGAGTGAACAACAAACACTCACAGGCATAATTCTTATCATATAGATAAAGGCTTGGACAGTCCTCGAGAATCTCTCGGGGCTCCCACTGATTCTCAAAATAACTTATATAGCATGACACATACTGTCTTTCAGCTATAAAAGTGACAAAGAAGGTTTGCATTCCATGGGCACTCTGACTCCTTGCCTGAGTCGTCTCTCTTGCGCGCCCTTGGCTTCTGGGCGTCGATGAGGTAGTAGGCGTCGTTGCCCAGTACCTTGCTGATTGTGAATGGCCATTCCCAAGGAGCCGAGAGCTTGTGCTGGTCGGCTGTTCATTGGATCAGCCGGAGCACAAGGTCTCCCTCGCGGAAGGAGCGTGGCTTTACTCGCCGGCTGTGGTAGCGGCGTAGGCCCTGTTGGTAGATGGCAGATCGGCTGAGTGCTACCAGCCGGGCCTCCTCCAGGAAGTCCACGCCGTCTTCGCGTGCTTCTTTGGCTTCATCTTCTGTGTACATGGTGACGTGAGGCGAGTCAAACTCAACGTCTGTTGGGATGCCTGCCTCGGCCCCATAGACAAGGAAGAAAGGTGTGAAGCCGGTGGATTTGTTAGGAGTGGTTCGGAGGCTCCATAGGACAGACGACAGTTCTTCGACCCAGCATCCGGCCGACCGCTCCAAAGGTTTGACCAGCCGGGGCTTGAGGCCAGATAAGATAAGGCCGTTGGCGCGCTCGACTTGGCCGTTAGACTGTGGGTGGGCAACGGACGCTAGGTCCAGTCGGATGCCCTCTGTTGCACAGAAACGGGCAAGTGCGCCTTTGGCAAAATTTGTGCCGTTGTCGGTGATGATGTTGTGCAGTATACCGTACCGGACTGTGATGTCTGCAATGAATGTCACAGCAGTTGGGCCATTGAGTTTCTTGATTGGCTTGCCTTCGATCCACTTCGTAAATTTATCTAGTGCCATAAGTAAGTGTGTCAGGCCTCCTCTGGCAGTCTTGAAAGGTCCTACCATATCCAGACCCTAGACGGCAAACAGCCAAGTGATCGAAATAGTCTTGAGTGCAGAAGCCGGGAAATGTTGCTTGGAGCTGAAGCGTTGGCAGCCGTTGCACTTCTTCACCAAATCTTTGGCATCGTCCAAAGCAATCGGCTAGAAGAAACCGTGGCGGAAAGCTTTGGCTACGAGAGATCTTGAGGGCGCGTGGTGGCCGCACTTCCCTTGGTGAATGTCCTTCAGGATGGCCACCCCTTTTGTTGCTTCTACACAGCGCTACAAGACGCCCGTCGCACTCCTTCTGACGAGCTCTTTGTTGACAATGGTATAAGCTGAGGCTCGATGTTGAACTTGTCGTGCCAAGGTTTCTTCTGCTGGCAGCTCTCCTTTGAGCTGAAATGTGAGGATTGGCTGTGCCCAAGACGGCGCTGAGACTCCAGTTGCTTCGGCCAGAGAGACCAGGGTGGTTGGGCTGGGAGGTGGAGGGCTGGGCTGAGCCGCCTCATGTGTCTCCGAAGTCCCCGAGCCATCTGCTGGAGCCGGCGCCTCCTGGCCGTCTGCTGGAGCAGTCCCTAGGCCAGGAGCTGGCGCGGCTGTAGGTGATCCGTCTGTTGGAGTTGGACTGTCGCGGCCGTCTGCTGGGGCAGTCTTTTGGCCAGCAGCCGAAACCGCAGGGCCGCCTACCCCGGGGTCGGCTGGTACGAAGATTGACTCCGACTCTGGTGAAGGCTTGATAGACGGTTTGCGCAGGCACTGGAGAGATACGCCGGCTGGTATTGCTTGGCGGGTGGAACCGATCCGCGCCAAGGTGTCCGCTTGCATGTTATCAGCTCGTCGCACATGGAGGAACTCGCCGCCATCAAAGTGTCCGCTGATCTACTGGACAAGGAAGTGGTAGCTTGCCATATTTGCATCATTGGCGTCCCAGTCCCCAGACGACTGCTGGATGACCAAGTCTGAGTCACCGTAGCACAGCACTCGGCAGATGCCAATCTCCTTGGCCATCCGGAGCCCGTGGATAAGTGCCTCATATTCCCTCACATTGTTGGAGGCGGCAAAGTGGATTTGCAGGGTTTACTTGAGCTTATCGCCTTTGGGGGAGGTGAGGACGACGCCGGCTCCCAGGCCGGTGCGCATCTTTGAGCCGTCAAAGTGCATCCGCCAATGGGTTGAGTCTGGCACAGGTGGCAGGTACTGGGTTTCGGCCCAATCGACGAGGAAGTCGGCCAATGCCCACGACTTGATGGTGGTGCGCGGCTGGCAGAAGATGGTGAAGGGGGCCAGCTCGATGGCCCACTTGGCCACTCTTCCTGAGGCATCTCTGTTCCCCATGATTTCAGCTAGCGGGGCCGTGCACACGACCGTGACAGAATGCTCTTGGAAGTAATGCTTGAGTTTCTTGGCGGTGAAGTACACGCCGTAGCACATCTTCTAGTAATGGGGGTAATTCTGCTTGGACGCTGACAGCACTTTGCTCAAGTAGTAGACGGGCCGCTGGACAGGCAATGCTCTGCCGTCTTCTGGGCGCTCGACCACAATGACAGTGCTGACCACCCGGCTGGTGGCGGCTATGTAAAGGAACATGGGTTCCTTGTCTGCTGGTGCGCCAGGACAGGCGGGGTGGAGAGCAGTCGCTTGAGCTGCTGGAAGGCTTCATCCGCCTGGTCATTCCACTCGAAGCAAGTGGTTTTCTTCATTAGTTGGTATAAGGGGACTGCCTTTTCTCCCAGTCGGCTGATGATGCGGCTGAGAGACGCCAGGCACCTCGTGAATCTCTGGACATCTCGCACACGGGTCGGCCGTTCCATCCTCTCGATGGCTTTGATCTTCGCAGGGTTGCACTCAATGTCGCGTTCGGATACCAAGAAGCCAAGGAGCTGGCCTGCTGGTACCCCGAAGACACATTTCTCCGGGTTTAGGTTAATCCGAAAGCGGCGCAGATTCTCAAATGTTTCTTGGAGATCCTCCAAAAGGGTTCCTCTCTTTTCCGTCTTCACCACAATATCATCCACGTAAACATGGGCATTCCTGCCAAGCTGCTTCAGGAGACACTTCTGCATGCAACGCTGAAAGGTGGCGCCGGCATTTCTCAAGCCGAACGTCATGGTCAGGTAGCAGAAGGCCCCAAACGGCGTGAGGAAGGCAGTCTTCAGACGGTCGGCTGGATCAAGCTTGATTTGGTGGTACCCCGAATAGGCATCAAGGAAAGACGGCAGCTCGCATCCGGCTATGGAGTCAATCACTTGATCTATTCGTGGCAGAGCAAACGGATCTTTGGGGCAAGCTTTGTTCAGGCTGGTGTAATCAATGCACATGCGCCATTTATTCTTCTTCTTCATCACCAGGACTAGATTTGCTAGCCACTCGAGATAAAAAACTTCCATGATGAAGCCGGCTGCTAGCAGGTGGGCGACCTCCACCCCAACGACTCTTCTCTTCTCTTCTGACAGGCGGCATAGCGGCTGCCCGACAGGCTTTGCATCTTCTCCCACGTGCAGCTTGTGATTGGCGAATTCCGTCGGAACACTAGGCATGTCCTTAGGGGACCATGCAAAGATGTCCCGATTCTCACGGAGGAAATTGACGAGCTCGCTTTCCTATTTGTTGTCTAGGCTTGACCCTATGACAGCAAATCACTCCGGGTGAGATGGGTCCAAGGCAATTTTCTTTATGTCCTTGGAGGGATGGAACGAGGCTTGTGGCTCGCCAGCCATTGCCACCAGCCGCTCCAGGCGACGCTTCTCCTCAGCCACAACAAGGGTTTCTGCAGGCGACTGCTGGCTGTTGCACACGCAATGGACTTCTCGTAGTCCCCGGTCATGGTGATTATTCCCTTGGCACCAGGCATATTCATCTTGAGGTAGGCATAATGGGGGACTGCCATGAACTTTGCAAGAGCAGGCCGACCCAAGATCACATGATAGGGACTTTCCAGATTTAGCACTTCAAACCAGACTGGCTCCCTCCGGAAGTGCGTCTTGTCACCAAACAGGACATCGACCCTGGCCTTGCCGATTGGTGAACAAGAGAGGCCTGGCACAATGCCATGCAACACGGTCCTGGTGGGCTGAAGCTGCTTCTCTTTGATGCCCAATTTCTCCATGGTGTCTCGGTACATGATGTTGATGCTGCTGCCGCCGTCTACCAGAGCCCGGGAGAAAGGGAAGGCCCACCTGTCAGTGGACAGAGTGGTGTCTAGGACCAAGGCATAGGCCCCTGGAGACGGCATGACAGCCGGGTGATCCTCTCGGCTCCAGCTGACAGGTCTTTTAGACCAGTGCATGAATTCTGGGTTCTTGACGGCAACAGTGTTGAATTCTCTGCACTGCTAGCGCCGGCTGTGCCTATCACCCGTCTGGCTGGTGAAGACAACATAGGCCCCATTTTATTCTGGGAACTCATCCTGGAACTGGCTGCCTGGACGAGCAGCCGGCGGATTAGGAGGCGGAGCCAGCGGTCCAGCAGGCGGCGGAGGCAGAGCTTCTCCCCTGGCATTCCTTGTGAGCCAGTGACACTTTCGTGTGGTGTCGTTGGAGGGCTTCACGCCGCTGTGGAACTTGCAGGGGGCGTCCAAGGCCTGATCGAAGGAGAAGGCCAGCTGCCACACCGGTTTGCCGCCCTTCTGGCGCTTGGGCCCTGCTTGAGCTTCTGGCTGCTGTCTGTCGACCGCTGCCACCAGCCGGCTGTTGGCAGCCGGCACCTGGGCCTTGCGCTTCTGGTCGTTGTTCTGCTGGCGCCGGCTGGATTCTCCTGCCGGCGTCTTGGGAGTTGGAGGGGTCATCTTTCCAGAAGCATCTACTTGCAGCTCCGTCTTCATGGAGGAGTCAGCGGTGGCGTACTTGTCCGCTATGCTTAGCAGCTCATCCAACATGGCCGGCTCGTCGCACAGGAGCCGGTGCTTGAGCAAGGTGCCCTCTCTGCACCAGGCCGTGAAATACTCAATGGCTTGTACCTCATGCACTCCCTCGCAGGAGTTTCGTAGCTCCGCCCAATGCGTCAGATAGTCACAAGCCGATTCGTCCGGGCCTTGGACACACAAGGAGAGATGACGCGGCTTGGGAGGGCGCTTGTAGGTGCTGGTGAAGTTGCGTGTGAAGGCGTCAGTGAAGTCTAGCCAGCTGTTGATGCTATCGGGCTTGAGGCTGTTCAGCCACGTCTGTGCCGTGCCCTGGAGCATGAGAGGCACGTACTTCACCGCGACACGCCTGTTGTCGGTGGCTATGCTGACAGCCGTGGAGTAATCCACCAGCCCGTCCTCTGGTTTCACCGATTCGTTGTACTTGGGGGTGTCTCTGGGGAGCGAGAATCCCTTTGGAAAAGGTTCGTCGCGGATGCGGGGGCCGAAGCAAGCCGGACCGAGATCATCTTCTTCTTCAACCGCCTGGGAGCGAGCCAGACGGTCCAGGCGATGGCGGGCGTCGTTCTCCCCATCCCCTTCACGGCGGCCCAGGCGGCCTGCCAGAGAGGGATGGTCAATAGGCGGAGGAGACACGCGCCTCTCCCGCCTGGGAGGAGGCGGTTGCACTCCTCGTCGTTCTACGTCCCCTAGACGGCCGTCTTCGTCGTGTTCGATGGTGAAGCGCGTCTGCCGGCTGCGGCTGGTAGCGGGCTCTGAGTCTCGCCGGTTGGTGGCGCCGACTGTTGGAGAGCGGGACGTGGCTCCTTGCTCCCACCGAAGAGGGCGGTTGTCAGCGTGCGCAACCGCCTCCAGCACCCGGCGGCGGGCCTCTTGCTGTGTAGGAGCAGCGTCGATGAGCTGGCGGGCCTGCTGGGTCATGCAACGGAGCTCGTCTCCCTCCAAGTGGCCCAACTCATCGACTGCCGCCTAGGCAACCCTTAGGTTCTCCGACAGAGTGCAGTACACAGGCCGCGGGGCTCCTAGCATATCCGGTAGCAGCCCGCCGTGATCACGGACAACGCCGGCTCGGCTAGGCTCGCCAGCAGCCGGCGTGCCACAGATGGCGCGGTCCATTTCGCCACGGTAAGCTTCCGTGAGGCGTCGGGACGCGGCCAGTTTGTTGGCGCTGTCGAGGAGCGAGACGCGGAGTGCCTCCAACTCCGCGTCGTCTACCCCCGCCACGACAGGGGCGGCAAGGTGCTGCAGAGCGGCCTCGAGCGGGTCTGGGCCCGTCCGGCACGATGGTTCGCCGTGGTCGGTGACGAGCACCTGCGTGACGATGCCGACGGTGCCGCAGATCGGAAGAACGGGAAGAGGGTCGTTGACGATCTCCACGTGCTCGGGGAAGGAGTCGTCGGGGTCGACAATCATGTCTACTGGTGGGTCAGAAGAGCCCACTGACTCCACGTCAGAGGCGCGCTCGTCGACGAGGTGTTGCTTGTCGAGGAGCTCAACAAGGAAGCTCTCCGACGCCACTGGCTCGGCCGCCAGAGAAGGTTCGTCGTGGACGCAGGCAGCGCCGAGCAGATTGGCGAGTCCGCTCACGGCGCATGCAGCCACAGCGCTACGAATGATCCCGGTCTCCACGCCAGCGGGCGTGCCGGGCTGGCTACTCTCGCCAGGAAGGAACAAGGTTCCCGTCCAGAACATGTCTCCGGACAACGGTGCACCCTGCCCCACGGTGGGCGCCAAATGTCGGTGTTTTGGGACGACATATGCCAAAGGATGGCTTATCATGCATGGGGTCAATAGAACGTCGCCGGGTTCGGGAAGCGGGATAAAGCGATACTTAGGACGCCTAGGAATCTTACCCAGGTTCGGGGCTCTCCTGGAAGATAACACCCCTAATACTGCTCTGCGGGGACTCCGCGTCATCACTGATAGCACTAGAGTAGCTACATGATTGCTCCTTGAGTTGTGGTGTCTAAAGGAAGAAGATGAACAAGGCTAGCTCACCTCCTCTCTAGGGTTTTTGTCTTATGACTTCTCATAGCAAACTATCCAGCCCTCAACATGGAGGACCCTGGGTGGTTTATATAGGTCTACCCCCCAGGGGTACAATGGTAACTTCGACGTTGTGCCCCCCCAGCCATCAGTGTCTTCTGGTGCCGGCCTCGCCGCCTGTCTGCTGGGGCCCACCGCCTGCGGGCCCCCCGTGACTGCCTTTCACCGTGGGGGTGCTTTTGCTGACGACAGACTCGTCGGGGAGGAGATGGCTACAGTGCCGCCGTCCCTCGCCGTACGCCGCCGCCTCATCCCGTCCCGTCATCTTGATGAGGCTCGGACTTCTAGGGCGAGGTGAGCCGTCTGCTACCAGACGGCCGTCTCTCCCGGCCGCCTGCCAGAGGCGGTTTGTTCTTGAGCTTGCTCGCTGACCGATGGGGCCAGACGCCTGCTGGCCCCGCCGTTTATGGGTAGTGGGATCGTGGCCTCCTCTGACCGCTGCTTGGTCACAAGCCTCGTGGCTACAGTGACCCTCCGCTTGGTGGATATTCATAAGGTACACGGCCATTGTAGCCACATCCTTATAGATCTTCTATGGACATGTTCTCCTGTAGCCATGCCCCCGCCACACCATATCTCACCTCAGCGTGTTCCCTGAGGGTGGAGAGCGGGGCCGTCTGCTGGCTGGTGGCGCTTGGTGTTGCTTTATGTAGGGTCTCCGTCGCCTCCTAGCAGCCGGCTCCTAGGGCAAGCCACCCTAGGAGGCAACTTGAAGAGCAGACGGCAGCGGTTGATATTTGTCCGAAAATACCAAGGGTAGGCGTTGGGGGTACCCATGGTCAATATCTCCGACAGCGGTAAACGTCGGATTCAGCGGCTCCAGACCCGGTCAACGGAAGAAGCCATTTAACGGCAACAAAGATGGTAAATCAAGTCTGGACAGGATATTAGACAGGCCCTGCCAAATCCATGGCACCCCAGAAAAACCTGCCAATCACACCAACCGTAACTGTTAGGTTTTCAAGCAGGCCGGCAAGCTAAACGCCGAACACAACGGGAAGGAGCCTCAGAGCAAAGACGAGAATGAACCTCGCGAGCCGAATATAGGGCGATAGAAGAAATTTCCACCGGAGGTCAAAACAATGAACATGATATATGCCACTCATATCCCAAAGAGGGAGCGCAAGCGTGCACTCCGAGATGTCTATGCTGTTGAGCCTGTCACCCCAAAATTCAACCCATGCTCAGCCTGTCCGATCACTTTCGATCACAGGGATCATCCGACCAGTATTCGGCATGGGGGTTCGGTTGCCTTAGTGCTCGACCAAATAATAGATGGATACCATCTAACCCGAGTCCTTATGGACGGCGACAGTAGTCTCAATTTGATATATCAGGACACTGTCCGCAAGATGGGGATCGACCCATCAAGAATCAAGCCAAGCAGCACGACCTCTAAAGGAGTGATAACGGGCATTGAAGCTCGCTTCATAGGCTCCTTAACATTGGAGGCTGTATTCGGTTCTCCCGACAACTTTCGAAATGAAGAATTGCTCTTCGAAATAGCTCCATTCCGAAGTGACTATCACGCCCTACTCGGAAGAACGGCCTTCCCCCGCTTTAATGTGGTCCCGCATTATGCATATTTAAAGCTCAAGATGCCTGGACCACGTGGCGTTATCATGGTCAATGGAAATATGGAGCACTCTCTCCGTACGGAGGAAGATACTGCGGCCTTAGCAGCGGAAGTACAATGTGGCCTATCCAAGCCAGATAATGTATCAATAGCAGACATAGCTAAACGTGTCCGGCACACGCCTCCGTGCGGCAGCTCAGATGAACCTGAGCAAGATTGACAGCTATGCCCTCGTCGACCACCCCATAAGGTAATATCATATGTACCTCGAGTATATAATTATGCCCTAAAAATTCGTTGGGTGGCGACCAGGGGCACCTGCATACAGTCCATAGTTTGGCTAGACCATATTCGGAACTTTAAATTTATCTTCTTTTGGTTCATTAAAACAAACCAGACTTACTTTGGCCACATAGGGTTGACTTCTTCGTTTCCATGTTTTATTTCTTTTTTCTATAGATGGCCATCATACTCGTACCTTCAAGGACACATTACATAGGAGAAAACGGCGCAGACGTGCAACAGGGACCCGCACTAAGGTTTCTTTTTAGATTAAGACCCTGTGTAAACCTTTTTTTCTCTTTCTTGTTATATACCTTTTTGGCATGTAAAATGTCCAAAAAAGGTCGTCAGCCTCATCTGTAAAGTTTGCGGCTCGCCGTACTATAGAGGGATATTCATAGAACAATTATAGTCATATCATATCCAGAGTTTTATTTACTCACCATTGAGTGTTCTCTTCTCGCATCAGATTGCCATATGTGCCTTGTCAATAAAGATTTATTACCAGGGGCTGCATTCAGCCCTGGTGTATGTTGAAAAGACCAAACACCTATAGGGAGTGTTCGCCATCCTGGAAATTTGCATTATATGCATCAGTTTCGAATCATGTCTTCGGTCAATAGTTGGGTTGCCCGGCTCCTCTGATTACCCCTACGTTCCTGATTGTTCAGCTAGGGTGTAAAGGGAGAACTACTGCGATAGTACTTCGGGCTAGTCTGGTCAAGTACCTCAGTAGAGAAAGCCAAAAACTAATTGTCATGATAAGCGAGAACCTGGTCTGCAATCCGGTGACTTAGTTTTATACTACGATCGATAGAGATCTACCCCGTGTTATACGAAGGGTTGGTTTTCCTCCCAGCCAAGTGCAATTGGATACTTTATCCGCACGAGGGGCTAGTACCTAGCCCCACTTGTCAAACTCCTACGAATAAGTGAAAGAAATAACGCCACATAGTCTGATTGCCTGGTTCGCTCCGCATACCTCCTATACAGAACATGACCTAGGGGCTGAAGCCGATGACTGGGAACTTTCATATTTAAGATAAACAGTCACACAGGAGGAAAAACACGCTCATATGATAAATAGCGCAAAAGTTATATACACTGGATTCATAAGCATAGTCTTTACATCCGGATACAATTAATCAAAAACAACATCTTTCGAACACTGGCCTTCTACAAGACGGGCGCCCTCGATGACGTCCTCGAAGTACTTCTCCGACTTGCGGTGCTCCTTGCCTGCGGGCGGGCCTGTAGTTGCCACATGCACCGCGTTCATCTTCGCCCAGTGTACTTTGACGAGCGCGAAGGCCATCGGAGCCCCTTCTATGCAAGCTGACCGCGTTAATGTGTCGACCCGTGGACACGCCTCGATGAGACACTTCACCAATCCGAAGTAACTATTTGGTATTGGCTCAGCCGGCCATAGCCGAACTATTAAGTCCTTCATGGCTAAACCCGCCATGTTGTGCAGCTCGACTAGCTGCTTCATCTGGTCGCTGAGGGGCATCAGATGTTTTGGCGCCTCGAATTGCGACCAAAACAGCCTCTCCGTGTTATTCCCCTCCAGGCGACGGAAATACTAGGCGGCGTCTGCGCTGCTCCTTGGAAGACCAGCAAACACGACTGGATAACTCCACAATCATGTCAGCCCAATATACTTCCACCCTCCGAAGATGCTCTGTAAGAGAAATATCTTACCAGATGCTATTTGTCGTGCTTGTTTGACTTCCTCACATGTGCTACGCACCTCGCCTCGCGCGTCCTAGGCTGGCTTTATTATCACAGATAGCTCGGTCGCCTGCTCCGAAGCCTTCTTCTCCGATGCCTCACACTTAAATATGGCATCTTTGAGCTCGACCACGACTTCGGACACCCGACCTTTGTGCTTTTTGCACTCCGCCTTTTCGGCCTCTAAATAAGCAGCCGCTTTATCGGCAGCCTCCTTGTTCGCCTTGGCCTCCTCCTTGGGTATTACCCTCGGCCGCCCTGTCTTATGGACATTCAATCCGCATACCTTGCGTTTCATCAAAACACCGGTTTATGCAGTCAAGGTCTGCATTGGCTACCTCGAGCTTCCGATTTAGTTCATTGACCTCTGTGTCTCACGAAGTCGCCATAACTAAAGAAACATGCACGACAGTTCAGCTCTGTAAATATGCTACTCTATGTATACTTCGTCCGATTCTTTTCATAATCACACAAAGCATCAGGGGCTACTGGCTATATATGTGCACTTAAAACAAATAAAATTTCTTAAAAGCATTACATGACTTACCTCACAGCCTGTTAAAAGGCTGTTGAAAGCTTCATTCAGTCCGTCCTTGACGGATTGAATCTTCTTCATCACCACACCCATCATGGTGCGGTGTTCTTTAATGACGAGAGTACTTTGCAGTGCTCCCTCCATAGAATCCGACGCCTTCGGATTGACTCTGGGCGCCGCCGTATCCTGTTCCACTTGAGGAGCTGGATCTTCAAACCTCGGAGCCAAGCTAGGCTCCGGAACGGTGTTCGATGGGACCCCAGACTGTTTGGGCCCCACATCTTTGGTCTCCATGGGGGCCGTTTCCCCATGTTCAACGGCCACCAAGGTATTACCCTCCGCCGCCCTGTCTCCTACCCTGCCCACATCTCCTTGGGTGGAGAGAAACCACTTGGACAACACTTCGGTGTCCCCGCCGATTACGGGTGATGGATCCCGGACTGGCGGGTCACTCTCCGTCTCCCCAGGCGCCAGAGAGTTCCCCTCTGATGATGTAACATCGGGGTTTACACCGGGAGGGTTGTAGGTCAGCAAGAGCAGAATGTTATGTACGTATCACAAATATGAAATAAATAAAGGTGAAATAGCCAATCCGGACAAACATACGATTTGGGTAGGAGTTTCTCCCCGGGCTTCACCACAAAGCTATGTTCGGACGAATCCGAACTATCTTCGAGCTTCATCTTCCTATTCCTCTGGGGCACGGCCGCCCCTTGCCTTGCGCATGATGCATCTCTTCTTCCTCCTCTTCTTCCTCATCATCTTCCTCCTCCTCGTCGGATGAGAGAATGTGGAGGTCCTCGGGCTTCTTGCCCGTAGGATGGGGGCTGTTTCCGGCCTCCTTGCCCTTTGTCTTATTAGGCTTCTTGGTCGGCGCCTTGTACGGCGCCGGAACCAGCATCGCCTTCGGTAGAGGCAATGTTGGTTCTTCTGGCAAAAGGCGTCGGACACTTAATCTGGGACGCCTTCTTCGTCCAGCCCTGTATATCACATAAAAATTCCAATTCCTATTATCATTAAATGAAGGGAAAGGGTGTGTGTTCGGCAAGGATCATTGTTACCTCTGTGGCGGAAACTTCAGTGCTGAAGCCCGCATCCTCATCTTCTTTGGGCCATTCCTTTTGGCTCGTGAAGAGGTGCTTCTAGATCTCTTTGCACGTAGAGCCGAAGAGACGCTTCAGCGGCTTGTCTCCTGCCGGATCGAACTCCCATAGGTAGGAATCCTGGCTTTGGCAAGGGAGGACAAGATGGTTCAGCATTACCTGGACCACGGAGGAGAGCGAGTGCCCCTTGGAGATCACGGCGGCCACATGGCTCACAAGAGTCGTCACCTCAATGTGCGACCCCCAGTCCAGACCCTTTTTTGGTCCAGGAGGTTAGCCTCTCTAGGGGTCAGGATCTGAAAGCAGGCTTCGCTGCCTAGTTGGTGTCACGGGGTTAGGTGATGTAGGACCACTCCTGCTGCCAGACCTTGTTCGTCTCCACGAACGAGCCCTTGGGCCAAGTTGCGTTCGGGAGCTTACTGATCATAGCGCCCCCGCACTCTGCTTGCTCCCCGTCCACCACCTTTGGCTTCAGGCTGAAGGTCTTAAGCCACAGGCCAAAGTGTGGGGGGATGCGGAGAAAGGCTTCACACATCACTATGAAAGTAAATATGTGAAGGATTGAGTTCGGGGCTAGATCGTGTAAATCTAGCCCGTAGAAGAACAGAAGACCCCGAACAAACGGGTGGAGTGTAAATCCTAGCCCCCTAAAAAATGAGAGGTGAAAATTACCCTCTCGCCCGCCTTAGGGATGGGAGTCACCTGGCCCCTAGGCGGGACTCGGTGTGCGATGTCGCCGGCGAGATACCCCGCACTCCGTAGATCCTCCACGGTCTTTTCGGTGACCGTGGAAGCCTCCCACTTGCCTCTGGCACCGGATCCTGCCATTGCTAGGAAGGGAAGTAGTGGTTGAGGAATGAGGAGTTGTGGGCACAGGAGATGATAGTACGGGGGCAAGGGAGATTGGAGAGCTCGAGCTTGAGGAAGGCGCAGGGTTGTTGAAAGGGATTGGTGTCCTTTTGTAATGCCGCTAATACAGAGCATCCCCCCACCTTAACCATAAAACTCGTTGGTTCCCAAAGCAGTCATACGTAATGCGCGGCGTGGGTGCTCATGTCACAATGATGAGAATCCCACAATAAGAGGGCACGATCTCTATTCTGACAGGACGTGTCAATGAGGATATGCCTCGAAACGCGAAACTAGGACCAAATAAAATGGTTCGATGTGTTAGTGGGTTGGACGTGACGCTTCACCCAAAAGTTGTCAGTAAAGACACATTATTCATTTTCTTTAAAAGCCGTGCCTTCGAGGCTAATGGTTGTACTAATCTTGTAGAGCCAAACACAATACATCAATTTGCAGAAGATATATTCGGAGGAGGAACCTGCCTTGCAATGCCGAAGACAATACGGAAGCCGAACTCGTCATCATCGAAGACAGGTTCAGGGGATACTAAGGGAGTCCTGGATCGGGGGGTCCACGAGTAGCCGGATAAACTCTTGGTGGGCCGTACTAGTGGGCCATGAATATTACTTTAGAAGAGCATCTCTCGTATCCGAATGGGACTCCTGGATTCTTGTAATGGCTAGATTAGGCCCGACTGTAGATTTTCCTTCCTCTGCAAGATGGTATGTACAAACCATAGGCCCCTCCGGTGTGTATATAAATCGGAGGGTTTTAGTCCGTAGAGGCTAGAGAGTCATTCAATCCTCATAGGCTAGATTTAGGGTTTAGCCTTTACGATCTCGAGGTAGATCAACTCTTGTACACATATTCATCCATACTAATATAGCAGGAAGTAGGGTTTTACCTCGATTGAGAGGGCCTGAACCTGGGTAAACGTCGTGTCCCCTGCCTCCTATTAACATCAATCCTTAGACGCATAGTTCAGGACCCCCTTCCCAAGATCCGCCGATTTTGACACCGACAACCACCCCGCCACTATCCATCGCCTGCTGCCAATGCCGCCACCGGCCCGACGCGGCATGAACAGCAAGCTTCGTCCTTGCACCCCTCCATGCAGTGTGATGGACGCAGCACTACCCCGTCACTGACTCCTGCGCTCTTTTCATCCCATGATCGCCGAGGACCCGCGGACGCGCAGGCTGCGTTGCTCATGGCACGCGAGCTGCTGCCCTACCGCCCCATCGACGACTTCTACGAAGAATGCCTTGACCGCATCCCCGAGCTCGTCAGCGCCACTAGGGGCTAGCCAGCGTCGTCCCTCTCCCTGCCTCGTCCGGCTTCCAATGAGGACGATGAGGCCCATGAAGCTCCACTGCTACCCCTGCGTCAAGGCGTTGTCCAAGACCCAAGGCACATGGCCCTGCAGCGTGACCGCCCACGCGCGGCGCCAGTTCATGAAGAAGGAAGCTGCCAAGAGATCCAGCGGCCTCGCGGAGGAGCGCCCGCACTCCCTCCACCACAGCGCCGAGACCGCGCGCCCCCCCTTCGTGGTAGCACATGAGGACCGAGACCAAGTTCCCCCTCCCCAACAAGCTCAAGTGTCGACAGCAGGCTGCAAGGCCCTCGCCCCCGAGCTGCGCAATGTCAACTGGCCTGGGAAGTTCAAGCCCGACCTTCCTCCACGCTACGACGGTACCCCCGACCCCTCGGAGATCCTGCTGCTCTACGAGCTGAGCATCAAAGCGTCCGACGGGAATGAGAAGATCATGGAAAACTGGTTCCCCGTTGCCCCTCAAGGATGGCACGCGCTCATGGATCTTGAACGTGCCCGCGGGATCGATCTCCACCTGGAGTGAGATGCGTGAGTGGTTCATCGCCAACTTCCAGGGCACCCGAGGCCGTCCCCTGGGCGCAGGTGACCTGCGGCATATCAAGCAACAACCAGGAGCAACCCTACTGAAGTTCATCCAGCGCTTCAACAGCTTCCGCGTCAAGATCCCCAAGGTCACGGATAAGGCCATCATTTCGGCGTTCTCAGATGGTGTCCATGACATCAAGATGAAGGAGGAGCTCGTCATCCATCAAGATTTGTGTACGTCCCTGGAGCTGTTCAACCTTGCGACCAAGTGCACCAGAGCTGAGGAGGGACGCCTCTCCCTCGTCGAGCTCCCCGTCGCTGAACCCGAAAACAAGAAGGCCAAGAGCAAGGAAGTAAAGCGCAAAGGAGCGGTAGTGCTTGCAGCCGAACCAGAAATGAAGCGCATCCGTGACTACCCAGAGCCACCCAAGAACGACCGAGCATTCTGTTCCTTCCACAACGTGCACATCCCCAACATTCATGACTGTCAAGAGCTCAGGACCCTCCGCAAAGGACGCGTCATCCAATGCCCTTTGCGCAGCAACCGTGGCTACGGCCGCGGGGGAAGTCGCATCGAGGGATGCTGGGACGACCGCGACCCCCGCCTGGAGTGGCGTGATCAGCCTCGGGAGGACCGTTGGCGCGGCCAGCCCCGTGAGGACACCTAGAGGGACCAGCCCCGGGAGGACCGTCCTTAGGGCAGGGCCGGCCTACCACCTCTGCCACCGCCAAGGAGAAATGATCACAAGGATGAGGGGGCTGGGGGCTTCCAGGATCCCCGTACGATCGCCTGCATCTTGGGCGGAGCACATGCCCCAGCTTCTCAGTGCCTCTTCAAGCAATTCGCCTATGAAGTAAACACGGCTCTCCCCAGGCTCGAAGTTACTCGCCCACTCAGGTGGTCCAGATGCCCCATTACCTTCAGTTCAGCAGACCAGCTCAAGTGCACAGCTACGGCTGGCGCCCTCCATATGCTTTGTTCACCCATCATCAGCAACGTCCAAGTTACCAAGACCCTCATTGACGATGGTGCAGGGCTCCACGTCCTGTCCATCGAGACATTCGATAGCCTCCAAGTACCCTACGATCAACTGCTGCCTACCAAGCCCTTCTCCGAAGTGACTGACGGCTCCACCACCCCCGTAGGCAGGTCTGCCTACCTGTCACATTCGGCCAATGCGACAACTACTACACTCAGCTCATCGACTTCGATGTCGCCCATATCCACCTCCCTTGCAATGCCATCCTTTGGTACCCGGCCCTGGCCAAGTTCATGGCAGCGACTCACCACAGTTACAATGTTCTCAAGATTCCGAGGAGTGGCGGCGTCATTACTATCGCCTGTGAGGAGAAGGACGTATTGTGTTCAATTGAGCGCACTTACCAGGCGGCATCAGTCGAGGATACAGACAGCGACATCGTCATCTACCCACCCGAGGTCGTCCCCATGATGAAGAAGTAGCTGCTCGCCCTGGAGCCCCATGGGGATGCAGCACAGGGCGGCAGCACCGCGGGACCTATGCCAAGGGAGGGGCCGCCTTCCTCTTTTGCATAAGAAGGCGCGTGCGGCGGCCCCCTCAGTCTTGGCTCAGGGGCTCTCCTCTGGTGGGCCTCAGACTTAGCCAATGTCACGAGGGAGGCGCTCGAGCACCATGTGGAGGAGTGCTTTGTTGCGCACTTTCCTCCAGAGGCCTCAAGGCATGAGGCACCAAGCGCTCAGGAGTTCATCAACCAGACCGTTGAATACCTACGGGAGCCAAGAGCCATGCGGGGCTAGCGCCGCCCAGCTCCTCTGAGGGCAGCTGTCGGCCCAGGCTCAGGAGACGGGCTGCGCGTGTGCATCAACGTCCCTGCACTCAACAGGATCGCATACCAGGAGCTCTACTGGCCTTCCTAGGTGGGATGTAGCCAGGGTCCCTGTCATAGCTACGTATGCATGCCCTTTGGCCTGCCGAACCAGGCGTCCCTGCACCAGTGCCTCATTTGGGAAGTCCCGGCGACTCGCGATGCCAGGCATAAAGAGATCCAGGAGGAGTTGGACTCGGCCCTCTGGGAGATCTGGGGAACCCCGGAGCCTCACGAGGCGCCGAAGCGAGGAGAGACATAAGGAACTACATCTACGTCGAGCATCTTCAGCTACACCAACACTATTTCAGCAACTGTGCCAGGTGACATTTTCAGGTTTTTGTTCACCTAGGAGCGCCCCTCAGGCTGCATCATTCCCAGGTCGCACGGGCCTGTCCCTGCGACGTGTATCCATTCGCATCTCTGTTCACCTTGTTGGGGGCGCCCCTTGGGCTGCATCATCCCCAAGCCACACATGTCCATCATTGTGGCATGAATTTCCCTCGCATCTTACCTGAGCTAGCATTACTATAGTTGTCAATTGCATTTGAATCACTCATCTGTTTAACCATCTCCCCTTCGGGTCTCTTTCACCATCTAATGGACTTCTCCTCATCTCGCAACGGGAGTTGCATACGTTGGCACGGCACTTGTGCACGGGTTCGTCCCTGCAACACCGACAAACCTGAGGGACCGAGCTCTGACCCGCGACCCGCTCCGCAAGCATCACCTCACCAGGTCCTCAGTGCCTTCGTCTCCCTGCGGAATCATCAAAAGCCCGGCGCGGGCGCGGCCCTAAGTCATTTTGCTGCAGGCTAACCCACCGGAGTCTGAGGGGCACGGCGACAGGCAGTACCGTCGGTCTCCCCTCCTCACGTAATTCGCTTGCGCGTTAAAGGGGAGGTCCCTGAGCATCACGCCTAAGGGGATCTTACCGACTCTCCAGCCATCAACCCTTGCCCTTGAACACGGCATCGCAACCTGGCATACCAACGGCGGCTGAGCATTGCTCGAGGGTCGAGACCCAAGGGCGCAAAGCATCAAGAACAATGGGAGAAGGGGAAGCCAGCTCAGAGAGCTTGGGCCTGTTCGTACGTCAAGGGGGACCCTTGGGCATCACGACCCAAGGGCCTAACTGGTCTCGTAGCCCCTCACTCCCTGGTCTTGTCATGGTTTCGGGTCAAGGCCAGCGGTAGTTGAGGTACGCGCGCGGACGGGCCGTGCCAACGCAGAACATCAAGGCCCGAGTCCAGCATTCCCTTCCTTCAGGTCCGTTTGTACTTCAAGGGGGACCCTTGGGCATCGCGACCCAAGGGTCTAACTGGTCCCGTAGCCCCTCACTCTCTGATCTTGTCTAGGTTTCCTGTCAATGCCAGCGGCGGCTAAGGAACGCGCGGGGCCGGGCCCTGCCGACGCATAACTCTAGGACCACCAGGAGGGAATCGCGAAATCTCAGCCTCATGAACAAACCAGGCGCGCCGTTTGGAGAGCCACCTCACGATCATCAAGATAAGTCGTTAATTCCTTGATTCCCCATCCTCAGTCACAGAATGGGATTCGGTAGTCGCGCGTCAGCAACGCCGCCTCGCTTTTTCAGCCTCTGGAAGCCGCTTGCATGCAAAGGGGGACCTCTTGAGCATCGCGCCTCAGGAGCTCTTACCAGACCTCGGGCCGCTCACCTCCTGGCCTTGACAAATGCATCACGACCTGGCATACCAGAGACGGCTGCAGCTTGCGTTGGGACTGGGGCCTGCCGGCGTAGAGCAGTATGCAACCAATAGGGTAAAAAAAGGGGCGATATTGCTAAAACGAGGCTCGCGAGTAGGGTGTACTAGCAAAACAGCAGGATAGAAGCAAAAGAATTACAAGTTCTTTACATACCCCCGTGGGGTTGTGTGGGGACCCCGACTTAAAAGTCGTGATCACCGAATGCACGTGTACAGTGATCCCAGAGATCAATGCTCACTGAACACACAGAAGCTGAATAACAAGAGTCTTACATCCATACATACCGTATTACACAAATAGGACCATTATGGTCAAGTCTTGAGTATATCATCGCAGCGGAAATCTTCGATGACAACTTGGACCCATGCCATCTGCCTTAACCCTACAGGCATTTTGACTGGGAAGCGTCCTAGCTCGCATGCTCGTCACCAAGAAATCTTCATCATATCCTGTTCTCTCCTGCCTGGCCAATAAAATAACTAGTGGCAAGCCAATGAGTACTTTGAATGTACTCGCAAGCAACCCAAGAGTGATGAGAGAATAATTATGCAAGGCTCTTCTGCTAATCGGCAATTTTGCGGAAAGCTAGTTTTTCATATGCAAGTATGATCAACATATAACATGGACATGCATGTGTCTGCAACAAGAATCCGGTGGTTACAGACATCATTACCGAGAAAGTGTTGTAATCAACTCATGCTCAAGCTCATTGTGACTTCCTCAAGAATCACATCCTCAATATCACTGAACCATGTTGTTATCCTCACACGCACACACACCAGATTTTGCAAACATTGGACGGAGCCCAAGAGCGGTTACCCAACTGTCCTTGACCGTGGACACGGCTATTCGAATAGTTTTACACTCTCCAGAGGTTGCACACTTTACCCACAAGATCCGGGGAACTTCCGTGTCATCCACGACCCGCAGTACCTCAAGTACCCGAGGTAAGCACCCGATCACTATCTTTCCCTAGACGACACTTAACATAGAGTCCACTCGATTGGTTACAGCCCCGTGCCAAACATTTCACATCTTAAAAATTGTGGAGCCTTGCTCCCAAATTCATCACGTACCACTGACACGGGGTACCAACGGTGTGTTCGGTGCCCTGTGAAAACAGTCATGGCCGCCTATCCAAGTACGACCTCGTCCCGAGAGTGTCCTCATGTCACCCCCGTCACTAGTAATGCGGGCACCATGCTAGTATCGACCTAGGTAATCAATAATGCCCTTTCCCATATAAGGGTAGAGTGGTTGCGCATGTTTGGTTGGAATAACGGTCGCAACTTAAACCAATCCGTTTTCAAAACAACACACACACTTGCCTCAGTACACCACTTCGTCACCAAGTGGTTACCCATCTCACCATCTCCCTCGGGCATAAGTGGCACCCGTCGGGGTTTTCGAAAAGTCTTTTGAAAGTATTCTGCCTCCGTCACCATGCATATACCCGCCCCATTTGCGTAGCCACTACTATAACATATATCTATCTACTCCCACCCACATAACCCTCATAGGAAGGTAGGGTCATGTTTGATGCAAGTTTCAACAGTAAAGTAACAAAGGCACCAACCAAAGTGGTCGCCACCTCTCCATGATTCCGATGCACTGATAATAAGGTGCTATGAGACATGCATAAAAAGTTTCTCGAACATGGTCAAAGGGCTGCTTGCCTTATCCTTCCGAGTCTTCAAACCTTCTGGTCCATCTCCGAGTACTCCGTTTATTTCGTCAACTAACGATGGAAACAATCATAATAAGCAACACAACGAAGCAAAAATAAAAGTGCTCTAAAACTAGGAATTGGACTTTTCTAGGATACCTCTAGTCATATGAAAAATAACCAAGGTGGTTTCATTGGAGTATGATCAATGGATGGTTTGGCACATTTCAATATGATGGAATCAAGGGGTTTATGGATTTGGAAGAAGTGTACAGAAATATATTTTTGAATAATGAGCAAAGGCACCCATTAATCAAGTCATGATTTTAGAAGCATCTAGGAGTTGGTCTCACTAGATTTGGAGTCCAAATGAATTTCCTAGGATTTTGCAAAGTTGATAAATATGAAGAAATGGCTCATTATTTGGTGGGGTACAGAAGGTATTAATAAAAATGTTCCAAAACTATGTTTGGATATGACAAGCACCTAGTAATTTGAACCACTGTATTTGGATCAAATTTGAGTCCTCTGTGATTTTCTAAAGTTCATCCAAGAAAATGGAATAATGGCATTTGATAATTATTTGTGAAGGAAAAGTTTCTGGACAAATGTGCATGTTGCACCAACAGGTAGATCCTGATTTTAGAACCTACTAGAAATTTGAATCACCAAATTTGGAATCCATTTGATTTATTTATGGATTTTTGAAGATTATTGGAAAAAGAAAAAGGAAAAGGGGAAGGGGTGTATACCTATACTGCGTTTTGGGCGCAGTATAATGCCGCAGCTGTCACACCCTACATTTTGTAACATGTTATTTGTACCCTTGAAGCATGAAAATTTGGACCAGCAAATTTTTTTTTGCATCCTTTGGCTTTTATTTGAAATTAAGTTTTCTTCATGTGCTTTTTCTTGTGCTCATTAAAGTCAACTATGACCTCTTGTAGAATTCATCTCCATACCCAAAACTTCTGCCCAATGATCATGCCAAGTGTTATATAACAGTATAGTATTTTCCTACAAAATTAATTTGGCCAAAAAGTATTTTATAAATTTAGTTTTCCAAAAACCCCTGAATTGAGATTTGCACTGCAAGTACTTGATTCAGGTTGAGAAAATTATTTCAAAAGGAACATTTGAGACCTAGTAGTCATAGGACTCCCAGAAACCACAAAGGTATAATTTTAAAAGTTATCTTCCTATTTTATTTAAAAGCTTTTCTTAAGGCCAGAAATGGTCTTTAATAGGGAAAAATTATTTAACTATTTCAAAAATAATTGCCAAATTCAGGGAGACTCAGAGGACATATATTGTCCATATATGGGAGTTTCAACACTTGGTCATGTTCAAAATAATGGGCTAAACCCTCCAAAACCCTTTCTGGATATTTCAAGCTTTTGAAATATTTTCAAAGGAAATATTCTCCAAAAATTCCAGGGAAATTCTATCATGTCATATATGACATATTTGATGATCTTGCCAAGTCCCATGCCTTGGGAAGCAAGAAAACATCCTCAAACCCCTTCATAACCATTCTGTCCATATTTGAAGTTTGAGCAACTTTACATTGCCAAACTTGTCCAAATGCTCTCAAACTTGGTGCACATGCTGGAATGGCCTAATAAGGCATATAGACCAAATGGCACAAGATTTGGAATAGAGAAACTTGATCAGATCACCTCAAAACCCTTTCTGTTCAAATGCAAATTTGAACAACTTTACATTACCAACTTTTTATCTGGAGCTTCAAACTTTGTGGGCATGATCAATACCCCAAATGATGATGCTACACCAAGTGGTGCATCAAGGGGAGATGATTAGCTTGACTCAAACAAGATGAAGCTGTTTCTGTTGATTTCTAGGGTTGACCAAAGTTACATTGGCTAGTTTCTTCAAATGAGCCCAAATTTGGTGAAGCACCCTATTTTCTCATGTCTTACAATCCTGTTAAGTGCCATGTCAACTGGAGGTCATTTGCTTGACCAAACACTGATCAAACACCTTTTGGCTTTTTACTAAAACCTCCATCTTGATCACTTTTACTCTTCTCCATGGCCTCTACTTTTTACCACATGATCATTCAGTTACTGGCTACCTCCAGTAACTTCCCCAGCACCCCAGCTCCATGATTGAGGGGTAAGAACCCAAGTTTACCTTGCTGGACAGCAAATTTTCACCAAGTCACCAGCATCCTCTTTCTCTCTCAGCATCTCCAGGGCATCCAAGGCCTCAGCCCAATTCTTTACTCCTCCCCTGACCATCTAGACACTCTGGGGCACGTTGGTTTTGACCGGAGCAGCAAGGGCGCGAAGGTGCCAGCCATACGCGCGCTCTGGAGCACGCAACAGTGCGGACACGCACTGTAGCTCCAGCCAATCAGCCACCCCGGACAGCCTCGGGCCACTCCCTCGCGCCAGTCGATGCTCCTCGACATCCGCGACCGCCCCGGCGCTGTCCCCCCTCCTCCTGCGCCCTCCAGTGAACATCGTCGCACGTGCACCGGCCGCCCGCAACGGCCATGTAATGCCCAGGATGGAGTTATACCTCCTACGTGTCGAGGCACGACTTAAAGGCATAAATCCATCCTAGAATGATCTCAAGTTTGGTAATCTTTGCACAACTCATGTAAAAGAGGGGATAGTAAACAGAAAATAGTTGGCTTACACTCGCCACGTCACAGAATTACAGTACAAGTCTCAATCATCATACATTGAGAACATCACAACCCTCTAAGGGTAAAATCCAAATGTCAAAGTACCAAACTTAGATAAATAAACCACAGGCGGATCGAATCCTAGTAAGAGTCTCCACTACTGATCATCCGGGTATCGCACATAGTACCGACTACACTCCTCGTCGTACTCCCAATCCAGCTCGGTGCCATCACCTGGATAGCTCACAACTGGACCTGCATCTGGTGTGTGAAGTAACTGTGAGCCACAGAGGACTCAGCAATCCCGTTCCCGGGTAACAAGACTATTTAAGCCTTTGGGTGAGGAAAAGGGCTGAAGAAAAGAATAAGTGTCTGCAGCAGCAACTAGCATCTAGCTTACGTGAGTGAGAGCGAGAAGAGAAAGCCTCGGCGAGAAGTGCTCACGAAGTGATCCTAGCTACAAGCTCCACAAGCATAACCCCTCCGTGTTCAACTCCCGAATCCCTATTCGGAAATTGACGATCACGGAACACTCGCTGGTAGTGTATTAGTAACATTGTGTCAAGTTATCTACAACCGGAATTAACAAGCTCCCATCTGCCACATAACCGCGGGCACGGCTTTCGAAAGTTCAAACCCTGCAGGGGTGTTCCAACTTGACCCATTACAAGCCCACGATCCGCGGAGTCGCAACTCCAAAGTGGGAAGACCCGAGTATCCTCGGAATCCCGTGCTCAAGATATACCGAGCTAAGGTAAGGCTGATCCAGCAAATCCTCCCGGCGTGTCGACACCCTGATAGTAGCCGCGCGTATCTAAGTCTCAGGACACGACCGGATGGGTGATGCTACGGGTTTATATCAATCCTCGAGTTTCCTCGTGGTGACCCCGCAGGACCCCCGTTTCGGACCAACACTCATGAGGAGCACTGGCCCGAGGTGGTTGATTAAGAACTCGGGTTAATTACTCCCTATGCATGTTTTTTAGTTGTTAGGCAAATAGTACCAAAGTTGGGACTTGCTGGAAAAGACTTAGCACTTAGCGGTTTATCGAGGGGGTCCCATACACCCCAACCGTGTTAGGAACGCATAATCAAGGAACATAACACCGGTTTATACGGTTCCTAACGGCATGAGTGGAACAAATCACCAAGCAAAAGGCTTAGCCTTCCACCCTTACCAATATATAGATGATTTCATTTTTAAGCATTTTATATAGTGTGATATAACCCAACCAAACTTCAACATGAAGCAAGCATCTTCGATCTTCACCTGCAACTAGCAATGCTATAAGAAGGGCTGAGCGAAGCGTACTTAGCCAAGCAATGGTTTGCATAGGTAGGTTGGTTAAACATGGCAATTGGCTACAAGTAGGAGGCTGACAAGAAGATCATGGGCATCGAGGCAAAACTATAGATCGAGACTACTAGCAATAGGCAAAGAGAGTAATGTTATCGGGGTTCGATCATCTTGCCTGAAGAGAAGTCGTTCGGATCGTAAGAAGGGTCCTCGTGCTCAACCTCGTTGGAAACCTCGTGCTCGTACTCGAACTCAGACTCTGCTTCCGGCTCTAAACAAAACAATCACACCAAGCACCAATCAACAAGATGCAATGCGCACTCGAAAAAGATGAATGCATGATGGATGCACTAAGGATGCACATGGAGCACGTAAAACAAGACTCAAGCAAATCACCTCAAAACAAGATAACAATCTGATATTATTAATCTACACAGAAAAACAATCAAGTTTGATATAAGATTCGCTGAAATCGGAGTTACGGGCTAAAAGTTATGCCCGAAACAAGAATTGAGCGAAAGCTGAAAATTACAGCAACATAGCAACTTCGGAGCTCAAAATAATTAAGCTACAGCACCCAAAAAGCATGGCAAAGGACATGAACACTAACTAGACATATACTACAGCAACTATGTCCAAGGTGCACCCCCAACGGAGCCACGGATCAATAGCAATGATCTTGGACATATTGAACTTGACAATAAAATTCTGGCAGCAGAATTTTATTGAAACTATGGAGCACAAGATAAACATGCTAAAGCCACTTAAATGGACATGTGAGGACATGAATGGAAAGACAACAATATATACTACAAGGAACAATCAAAATCCACTCCAAAACTATCATGCTTTGTCCTAGAACATCACACGAACATGGCATCGGAACGTTACAGATTTCAGACTTAGTAAAAAAAACCACTAAGTCCTAAAACAGCAATATCATCATGGCATATAAAAGAGCATGTTTAAGTCACCTCTAAACTAAACATGGCAAGAGGTAAGCACCTCATCAAAGTGCACATGAAGGTGATCCCGAAACACACAAGCATGCATCATAGAGGTGAACACAACGATTACAACGAGCTCAACAAGATGGCATTTCATAACAAGTGAAACAACATCGCGGCCACATGGCACTTTGCAACGATGATAACAAGGCAATAATAAATCTACCATGCAACCTATCACATACAACACGTAGATCATGGCAAGACGAACACGTGGACATGTCATTTGCATCATTCGGACAAACGAGCTAAAAGATATCACATGGCAAAGGTGGCATAAAAATAACACATAGCAGCAGTTTATATCATGATGCACTTTTGCAACAGCAAAACGAGCACCTAAATGATCTCTAACATGAATGACAACAACAGATAAAACGTAGAGCAAGTCTCCACGAACGTCTGGACATGCTATACGCGCAAAACGGAGCAGCAGGCAAAAAGTTAGAGCAGGTCAAACATTGCATCTCAGAACAATAAAAACAGGGACTTAGGAGTGGGGAGTCAACTTCAGGATCTGTGAAAAAAAAACAACAACCGGCTCGGGCCGGATCTGGTGCGGCTGGGCTGGTGGCTGAGGATGCGGAGTACGGGCCGCGGGCCCGCTGGAGGCGGCTGGCCTGGCGGAGTGCGGCGGCTGGACCGCGGTGTGGTGCGGGCGGCCCAGGGCGGCGGCTGGCCCAGCGCGGCGGCGAGCGCGGCTAGCGAAGGAGAGGCGGAGCGCCTGGGCCTCGCGCGGGAGCTGCGGCCCACCCGGAGGAGGCGATGCAGAGCGGTGGCGATCGGCCCCTGGCGACGAAGTGGGGACCGAAGGGAGCCGAGCGTACGGCCCAGCGAGAGCGCGCTGGAGCCTGGCAGAGCGAGCGCCTCGAAGGGGAGTGGGCCGGCGCGGCGTTCGAGCGGCAACCGGACCAGATCGATCGAGGGAACGGGGCGCTGATGCGGGCGTTGACCTGGGCGTCGAGGCCGGCGGCTGCGGTGGCGATCGAGGGAGCTGGCCGGATCGGCTGGTTCCCTCGGGATTCAGGAGGATTTTTGGGGATCTAAGAAGAACACAAAAAAAAGAGGAGGGGGAAGGATCTAGAGGATAGGGATGCCCAACATGGACATAGGGGGGCCTAAATATAGCAGTTTTTAGGGTTAGGGGGGAATTCAGGGGTGTTTGGAGCCCTCCGATCGCGATCCGACGGATCCGATCGCGGGGGTAGTCTAGAAGGGCCTAGGAGAGAGTAGAAGACTGCAGTAGGGGTGTTTCCGGGACACGAAGTGAAGGCACTTTGGACCCACACGAACAACGGATGGAATTGCCAACGGAGTCCAAACGAGACGAGATTTGAGAGGCGGGTTGCACACAATAAAACAACAACACACACAACAACCTCGCGGCACACCGGTAACGTTACACGCCCGAACAACAAAGTAGTCCTACGGGACGTCACGAACACGTGAGGGAGCTCCGGAACGCGAAACGGACAACGGGAAGAAACACGCGGAACCGGATGCGACCGACAACACAAATGCAATGCGATGCACATGTCTACATGATATGAATGAATGCCACACACTCACACAACAAAACGACGAAAGCCCGAAAGACAAATAACCCAGAATGGAAATAGATGAAGCCGGAGATATATTATATACCCAAAAGGGAAAGTATTACATCCGGGGCATTACAGGCTACTCTTCTGCCTCGCACGCGCGTGCGCTCCAGAAGCTCCCCCGCTCCTCCTCTCACCTCTACTGGACGTGGAGCTCGTCCAGCAACTCTGTGGACTCATTCCCCTCGCCCCCTGTGCGCTGTAGCTTCAAGCCGAAGATCGCCGGTGCACTGGACCTCGGGCCTCCGTCGACCCCCTATAAATAGGACCCCCCGGGCCTCTCCAGCAGCTCCACCACACCTCACTGAGCCCCCCCCAGCACCACCCATTCCTCCCTAGGAAGTCCCAGTGCTCGGGATCGACCGGAGCTCCGCCGCGTCGGGCCGCCGGTGATCTCGTAGTACGGGCCTCCCCTGCCCTTCTTTCTGCCCGATCTAGAACCACCGTGCGCCACTGACCATTTCCCCTCTGTTTCCCCCTCCTGTTGCAGTCGGAAACGACCACGGCAACGACCTCCCGACGAGCTTCAGCCGTCCCACCTCGCCGCCGGCGAACCTGACCTCCCCGGCGTGCCGTGCCACCACCCCTACAACCGCCACTCGACGCTGGACCCAACACTGCCCTCCGTTGTCGTCGCCGTGGTCGGAAACCTCGCCGGTGAGCTCGCCGTCGCCGTGGCCGCAAGGTGGGAGATGACAGGCGGGCCCCGCCTGTCATCCCCACACCTCTCTCCCCCTCCTCTCTGCCACTGACCGCCGGGCCCCGCCCGTCAGGTTCAAAAACCTGACGTGCGCGCGCAGGCACCCGTGCGGCTGGGCTAGTCAGCCCTGGGCCGTGCATTGTGGCCTTCTCTGGCCCAGTTACACAGGGCACTTTTCCTTTTTCTTTTCTGTAATTGTTTTAAACATTTCTAAAGAAAAGAATAATGGTCCAAATAAAATAATTCCAACTCCTAAAATCTTGTAATATTCCAACCTATTTAATGGTACCACTTTCACTCACATCTATGAAACTTTTCTGTACTGTTCAAATTTAAATTCAAATTTGGGCAGTAAAACTCATGTTCAAAAATCAATAGGTTCTATTCTGTAACTCCAAAACTCCAACTAAGAATTTTCCCCATCTTAGAAATTCCTCTAGTATTTAACAAAAATAAGTTGACATTTTTCTGAGCACCTTGATTTTTCTGTTTTATTTGTGGTCTTATTTTCCCGTGGTTATTATGCGACGTATAGATCCCGTATTTGATGAAGTTGTTGTGGAAGAAGAAGGAGAAGGATTTGAAGACTTTGAAGACCAAGCCAATCTAGGCAAGCAGCCCTTTGACCATGATACACTTGTTCTTCGGAACCCGTTTGTTTCCGAGGCATGATGTTAGGGTTACGATAGTGACCTAGTTGATTCCACCATATGATGCATGCCTTGATCTTGATCTTGCTATGTGCTAGATGACGTGCATATGGGTAGTAGTAATGAATAGTGATGCATGTGTGACATGAACCTTCGTGGTTGAAGTCTTTACATAAAACCCCGTCGGGTGCCATTCATGCCCGAGGGAGATGATGAGTTGGGTGACCACTTGATGACGAAGTGGTGTACCGAGGCAAGTGTGTGTGTTTTTCAAACAGATTTGTTTAAGTTGCGACCGCTATTCCAACCATACATGTGCAACCACACTACCCCTTATGGGACAGGGCTTTATTGATTACTTAGGTCGATAATAGCATGGTGCCCGCATTACTAGTGACGGGAAGACTTGAGGTCTTTCCCGGGACGGGGTCGTGCTTGGATAGACGGCCACGACTGTTTTTACAGGGCACCGGACACACCGTTGGTCCCTTCGGGTACGCGTGACATTGATATTAGGGCAAGTCCCGTGATCTATTGTTTGTACCCGAGGGGCGTGTACCAACGAGTGGACTCTATGTTAGTGTCGTCTAAGGAAAGATAATGACCGGGTGCTTACCTCGGGTACTTGAGGTACCGCGGGTCGTGGATGACACGGAAGTTCCCCGGATCTTGTCGGTAAAGTGTACAACCTCTGTAGAGTGTCAAACTATTCGAATAGCCGTCTCCACGGTCATGGACAGTTGGGTAACCGCTCTTGGGCTACGTCCAATGTTTGTGAAATCATGCGTGTGTATGTGAGTCAAGGTGGTGACTTGACTCTACGAGTTGAATCATATTCATGTTGATATCGGTAACCTGTCATCGAGGTTACGCGAGTTTATTGATGCATAAACTTGATAGTAGAATATTTATTCTAGCCCTTTGCTAGATTGTTCATTATCGTTCAATTGCATTGTTACTTTGAACCACATCATGAGTTGCTTGCGAGTACATTCAAAGTACACATTGGCTTGCCACTGGTTATTTAATTGGCCAGGCATGGAAGAACAGGAATATGAGGAAGAGTTCTTTGGAGACGAACATGCGAACTAGGACGCTATCCAGTCAGAATGCCTGTAGGGTTAAGGCAAATGGCATGGGTTCTACCAGTTATCGAAGACTTCCGCTATTTGAGTTATTTGCTATTCAGCCCGTGAGGCTCTATCTATGTAAGACTTGGCCATAATGGCCTTAATTCGTGTAAGACTATTTGTATGTATGTAAGACTCTTGTTATTCAGCTTCTGTGTGTTCAGTGAGCATTGATCTCTGGGATCACTGTACACGTACATTCGGTGATCTCGACTTCTAAGTCGGGGTCCCCACAGAGCTGGTATCAGAGCCATCCTGACTGTAGGAAGCCTTAGTTAGCATGGGCGTTAGTTAGTTGAGACCCCTTTTTCAAAAACCTTCTAAACCTCTCTTCTTTTCTAAACCTGATATTTCATCAGCTTATTAACCCCTCCTATTCCACCTTTGTAGATGGCCGCTGTACCCGAAGAGCACCTGACCACTGGGTTTCCCTTACTTCTCGAGGATAGCCTCCAGGAGTGTCAGTTCCACCGAGCACCCATCCTCACCTACCTTGAGCATTGGGTGAGCGATACTGAGGTGGAGTACCATGTGGAAGTGATCGTGAAGGCAAACGATCCTCCCACAAGTTGGTTTTTCGAGGGACCCCAGATGGCAACACTCCCACTCGCTGTCGAGGCTGCTGCACTCAAGGCATTAACCCGTCTTCGCGAGCTTCTTCCGGAGATGGCAGCCAAGATGACAACTCGCTTCTTACCTTACCGGAAGGAAGGTGAAGAAGAAAGCAGTGCACTAGCCCCTCCACTGAAGGAAGTACTCTCGCTTCGGTTCCAGACCTACTTCAGTCTATGTGCCGACAGCTTGGCACAAGACTTGGCCTCGGAATCAATGAAGCTTCGAGAAGAACTTCACAAGACCAAGGCACTTCTTCGTCGAGCTCAAGAGAAGGCAAATAGGATCAAGAAGGAAGGAGCACCTTCTGTACAATCCGCTATCGCATATCGAGGCGGAAGGCCCTCCGAGGATGTATCTTCCAAGAATGAAGAACCACCTCGGCGACGCCGGATGACGGCGAGGGAATGTCGCAAGCTTTTCCCTGCACCACCGACGAAGCACCGTCGTATCCAACTCCTCCACTCCCCCACACCCTCAAGTGACAAGGGGGCCCAGACAGATGAAGACAAGGAGGAAGACCCAGAAGAGCCGGAATACGCGACCGAGCATTCCGCCGCTTAGGCATTATTCGCTACTCGGATATGCCAGTTGTAACCTCTACGGTAGGATAGGTCGTGTAACCCCTATGCGCAGTCGAGTCCTTGTATGGTTCATATGAAACCATCTAGTGTTTTGCTTTTGTTGTGTCTGGATGTATGTCGTATTCTTCCTTCGGGAATGTGTAAACGACTACACACCACCCATTTGGATTTTAATGAATGTGTTTTGGCCTTTCGGTCCTTGCATGCTTTGATTAGTGTCACACCCACCCCCTTACTAGGCACCCATCTATCTTGCTTTCCCTCTTCCGAGTCATGAGACCTTTTACCGCTCCAACAGGATGCCAGTTGTAACTCGTACTGGTACCTCTACCCAGCAGCCCGAAGCCGGAGCATCCGCGCAGTCTGAGGCAGGCCACGACCAA
Organism: Secale cereale; assembly: GCA_902687465.1. Taxonomy (NCBI): domain Eukaryota; kingdom Viridiplantae; phylum Streptophyta; class Magnoliopsida; order Poales; family Poaceae; genus Secale; species Secale cereale. Next base: position 209,980,334 of record LR738712.1, read on the forward strand.
ACCAACGACCAAGCTCCACCACCACCTCCTCCAAGCATGGACATGGCTCAGCTTCTCCAAGCTTTCCGAGAGGAACGCCAAGCCAACACTTCAGCTCTCCAGCTGATTGCTCAAGCTGTCACCAACAACCGCCAGCCGGCGGGGAATGGCAATGGACGTTCCACGTTGGCAGAGTTCAAGAAGCATGCACCGCCAACTTTCATCGAGAGTGCTGAACCCCTGGATGCAGATGACTGGGTCTGTTCCATTGAGGAAATTCTGGAACTAGTCGGATGCACCGAAGATCGCGAGAAGGTGGCTTATGCAGCCCACTGCCTCGGGGGAACTGCTAGAGCTTGGTGGGATGGATTCAAGGTCATGCATGCTGAACAAGACATCACCTGGGTTAACTTCAAGTCAGAATTCCGCAAGGCCCACATTCCTTCCGGAATCATGGCTATCAAAAAGCGTGAGTTCCGAGCCTTGAAGCAAGGAAGTGGCACTGTCAAGGAGTACATGCAGAAGTTCAGTGTTCTGTCAAGGTATGCCCCTGAAGATGTCAGCACTGATGCTGCAAAAAGGGAGCGCTTCATGGAAGGCCTCAATCAGACTCTGCAATACTCGCTTGTCGTGTGCGACTGCCCGTCTTTCCCTGACCTGGTGAACAAGGCACTTATGCTTGAAGACAAGCGGCGTGCCTTGGAAGACACTCGCAAGCGCAAGTTGGTCAGTAAGGGAAGTTCCAGCAACCAGAAGCCTCGTCCGTGGCAGTCAGCCCCGGCCAAGCCAACCTATCAGCAACCAAGAGCTCCTGCACCTCGCACCAACCCTCAGCCTCAGCAGTATGCCAACCCCAGGCCAGCTTTCAACCCCAATACCAGTGGTGGCAGCAAGATCAATCCAAACCAAGTCACTTGCTTTGGATGTGGTCAGTCCGGACACATCTCAAGGGTGTGCCCCAACAAGAAGCCTGATGCCCCGCGCCCCAATGCGCAGAACCAGGGACAAGGCCGTGGAATGCCACCAAGGAACCCAGCTCCTAACCATGGGAAGGGGCGTGTGAATCACGTCACTGCTGAAGAAGCCCAGGAAGACCCGGACGTCGTGCTGGGTACGTTCCTTGTCAACTCAGCACCTGCAACTGTCTTGTTTGATTCTGGAGCAACACATTCATTTGTCACTCAAAGATTTGCATTAAAAAGTGGCATGACCCCTACACCCCTGAATAACCCTATGGTGGTAGAAACCCCCGGAACCGAGATGAGAGCCAAGATAGGCTGTAAAGGAGTCGATATTACCATTAACGGTGTAGACTTCCTAGCAGACCTTATCGTCCTGAGATCGCAAGGCTTGGATGTGATCCTAGGCATGAATTGGCTCAGCAAGCACCAAGGCTTGTTAGACTGTGCCAATCGGACAGTCACTGTGACCAATGACCAAGGAGTCGAAGTCAAGTTTGCTTCCAACTCCTCTTCCGCTCAAGCCGCTAAAGTCAACTGTCTGTCTGAAGTTGGGCTAGATCAAGTACCGGTGGTATGTGAGTATCCTGATGTCTTTCCGGATGAACTACCGGGAATGCCCCCTGACCGTGACATTGAGTTCATCATCGAGCTCGTGCCCGGAGCGGGACCCATCTATAAGAAGCCTTATAGAATGGGGACGGAAGAATTAGCCGAGTTGAAGAAGCAGCTGGAAGAGCAGCTAAGGAAGGGATTTATCCGCCCGAGTGCCTCCCCTTGGGGATCTCCCGTTCTGTTTGTGGCAAAGAGGGACGGTACCATCCGCTTATGCATTGACTATCGTTCCCTCAATGAAGTTACAATCAAGAACAAATATCCACTTCCCAAGATCGAAGATCTGTTTGATCAGCTCAGCGGAGCCAAGGTATTCTCCAAGATCGACCTCAGATCTGGGTACTACCAGCTGAAGATCAAACCCCAAGATATTCCGAAGACGACATTCGTAACCAGATATGGCTTGTACGAGTGCACGGTCATGTCCTTTGGGTTAACCAATGCCCCAGCCTACTTCATGTATCTCATGAATAAAGTCTTCATGGAATATTTGGACAAGTTTGTTGTCGTCTTCATTGATGACATTCTTGTGTTCTCGAAATCGGAGGAAGAACACGAGCAGCATCTGAGGATGGTCCTAGACAAGCTTCGTGAGCACCAACTGTATGCCAAATTCAGCAAGTGTGAGTTCTGGCTGCATAAAGTTGGATTCTTAGGTCATGTCTTGACCGAGGAAGGATTATCTGTTGATCCTGCAAAGATCGAAGCTGTGACCCAATGGCAATCTCCAACGACCGTCAAGGAAGTTAGAAGCTTCCTCGGACTAGCGAGCTATTACGGCAAGTTCGTGGAAGGATTCTCTAGCATTGCACGACCAATGACTCAGCTCCTCAAGAAGGACAAGAAGTTTGAGTGGACGCCAAAATGCGAAGAGAGCTTCCAAGAGCTCAAGAAGAGATTGACCACCGCCCCAGTTCTGGGAACACCTGATACTCACAAGGAGTTCGTGATATATTGTGATGCCTCTCGAACCGGATTGGGAAGCGTTCTGATGCAAGAAGGCCGCGTCAACTATGCTACTCACGATCTTGAGCTAGCGGCAGTAGTTCATGCCTTAAAGACATGGCGGCATTACCTCCTAGGGAAACGGTGTGAGATCTACACAGACCACAAAAGTCGGAAGTACATTTTCACCCAAAAGGAATTGAACATGAGGCAGCGGAGATGGTTGGAACTCATCCAAGACTATGACCTCAGTGTTCAATATCACCCCGAGAAGGCTAACGTGGTGGCCGATGCCTTAAGCAGGAAGGCTTGCTCTTTGAATGCCGTTATTCAAGTAAGGCCGCCAGCCTTGTTTAAGGAGTTCCAACAATTCAGTTTGGAATTGGTCACCCCTGGATTTCTGGATCATTTGGAAGTCAGACCGACCCTGATGGACGACATCAAGATAGCACAAGATGGACATGCAAGCATCGAAGGCATCAAGAAGAAGATGAAGCTGGGCAAGGCCCCAGGATTCTCCGAAGACGAGCACGGGATTGTTTGGTACAAAGGTCGCATCTGCGTACCAAACAACACCGAGCTAAAGACGCTGATTCTGCAAGAAGGCCACGACACTCTGTATTCCATCCACCCCGGAGGAACCAAGATGTAGCAAGACTTGAAGGCACGATTCTGGTGGCACGGAATGAAAAGAGAGATTGCAACCTATGTTGCAAAGTGTGATGTGTGCCAAAGGGTCAAGGCTGAATATCAGCGACCTGCTGGGTTGCTTCAACCACTCAAGGTTCCTGAGTGGAAGTGGGATAAAGTCGGAATGGACTTCATCACTGGATTACCAAGGTCGAATAGAGGACATGACTCTATCTGGGTCATAGTCGATCATTTGACCAAGGTGGCCCATTTCATTCCTGTCAAGACTACCTACTCAGGCAACCAGCTGGCAACTCTCTATATCCACCGAATCGTAAGTCTTCACGGCGTTCCCAAGGAGATTGTGTCAGATCGAGGAACCCAGTTCACCTCAAGGTTCTGGAAGAAGTTCCAAGAAGCCTTGGGAACCAAGTTGTCTTTCAGCACGGCTTTCCACCCACAGACCGGAGGTTAGACAGAGCGAGTCAATCAAATTCTCGAAGATATGCTCCGAGCCTGTGTCCTGGTGTATGGAGCCGAGTTGGAAGATTGTCTCCCATTTGCCGAGTTCTCCTATAACAACAGTTACCAGTCAAGCCTTTAGATGGCACCATTTGAGGTGTTGTACGGACGCAGATGCCGCACACCCCTCAACTGGTCAGAGACTGGAGAAGGACTAGTCTTTGGACCGGATATCCTTCGCGAAGCAGAAGAGCAAGTCCAACTAGTCAGAGAACGTTTGAAGGCAGCCAAGTCAAGGCAAAAGAGCTATGCTGACACTCGACGCCGAGACATGAGTTTTCGTGTCGGAGATCATGTGTACCTGCGGGTAACTCCTCTGAAGGGAACCAAGCGTTTCCACGTTAAGGGGAAGCTTGCGCCAAGATTCATTGGCCCTTTCAAGATCACCGACCGACGAGGAGAAGTGGCTTACCAGTTGGAACTACCACCTGAGCTATCCGATGTGCACAATGTATTCCATGTGTCACAACTCCGGAAATGTCTCCAAGTTCCAGACAAGCCTAATCTCTACAAGGATGTGGATCACCAAGCCATTGATCTGCAGCCTGATTTAACCTACCACGTGAAGCCGTACCATCAAGTACTTCAAGGTCCAGTGGAGCAACCACACCGAAGCAGAAGCAACCTGGGAACGAGAAGACTATCTTAGATCCGAGTTTCCCGATCTCTTTTAAGACCTAGTTTAGGAATCTCGGGGACGAGATTCTTGTAAGGGGGGTAGGTCTGTCACACCCTGCATTTTGTAACATGTTATTTGTACCCTTGAAGCATGAAAATTTGGACCAGCAAATTTTTTTTAGCATCCTTTGGCTTTTATTTGAAATTGAGTTTTCTTCATGTGCTTTTTCTTGTGCTCATTAAAGTCAACTATGACCTCTTGTAGAATTCATCTCCATACCCAAAACTTCTGCCCAATGATCATGCCAAGTGTTATATAACAGTATAGTATTTTCCTACAAAATTAATTTGGCCAAAAAGTATTTTATAAATTTAGTTTTCCAAAAACCCCTGAATTGAGATTTGCACTGCAGGAAATTGATTCAGGGTGAGAAAATTATTTCAAAAGGAACATTTGAGACCTAGTAGTCATAGGACTCCCAGAAACCACAAAGGTATAATTTTAAAAGTTATCTTCCTATTTTATTTAAAAGCTTTTCTTAAGGCCAGAAATGGTCTTTAATAGGGAAAAATTATTTAACTATTTCAAAAATAATTGCCAAAATTCAGGGAGACTCAGAGGACATATATTGTCCATATATGGGAGTTTCAACACTTGGTCATGTTCAAAATAATGGGCTAAACCCTCCAAAACCCTTTCTGGATATTTTAAGCTTTTGAAATATTTTCAAAGGAAATATTCTCCAAAAATTCCAGGGAAATTCTATCATGTCATATATGACATATTTGATGATCTTGCCAAGTCCCATGCCTTGGGAAGCAAGAAAACATCCTCAAACCCCTTCATAACCATTCTGTCCATATTTGAAGTTTGAGCAACTTTACATTGCCAAACTTGTCCAAATGCTCTCAAACTTGGTGCACATGCTGGAATGGCCTAATAAGGCATCTAGACCAAATGGCAAAAGATTTGGAATAGAGCAACTTGATCAGATCACCTCAAAACCCTTTCTGTTCAAATGCAAATTTGAACAACTTTACGTTACCAACTTTTTATCTGGAGCTTCAAACTTTGTGGGCATGATCAATACCCCAAATGATGATGCTACACCAAGTGGTGCATCAAGGGGAGATGATTAGCTTGACTCAAACAAGATGAAGATGTTTCTGTTGATTTCTAGGGTTCAGCAAAGTTACATTGGCTAGTTTCTTCAAATGAGCCCAAATTTGGTGAAGCACCCTATTTTCTCATGTCTTACAATCTTGTTAAGTGCCATGTCAAGTGGAGGTCATTTGCTTGACCAAACACTGATCAAACACCTTCTGGCTTTTTACTAAAACCTCCATCTTGATCACTTTTACTCTTCTCCATGGCCTCAACTTTTTACCACATGATCATTCAGTTACTGGCTACCTCCAGTAATTTCCCTAGCACCCCAGCTCCATGATTGAGGGGTAAGAACCCAAGTTTACCTTGCTGGACAGCAAATTTTCACCAAGTCACCAGCATCCTCTTTCTCTCTCAGCATCTCCAGGGCATCCAAGGCCTCAGCCCAATTCTTTACTCCTCCCCTGACCTTCTAGACACTCTAGGGCACGTTGGTTTTGACGGGAGCGGCGAGGGCGCGAAGGTGCCAGCCATACGCGCGCTCTGGAGCACGCAACAGTGCGGACATGCACTGTAGCTCCATCCAATCAGCCACCCCCGACAGCCTCGGGCCACTCCCTCGCGCCAGTCGATGCTCCTCGATGTCCGCGACCGCCCCAGCGCTGTCCCCCCTCCTCCTGCGCCCTCCAGTGAACATTGTCGCACACGCACCAGCCGCCCGCAACAGCCACTCTTCTGCCTCGCACGCGCGCGCGCTCCAGAAGCTCCCTCGCTCCTCCTCTCACCTCTACTGGACGTGGAGCTCGTCCAGCAACTCCGTGGACTCATTCCCCTCGCCCCCTGTGCGCTGTAGCTTCAAGACGAAGCTCGCTGGCGCACTGGACCTCGGGCCTCCGTCGACCCCCTATAAATAGGACCCCCCGGGCCTCTCCAGCAGCATCAGCAGCTCCACCACACATCACTGAGCCCCCCAGCACCACCCATTCCTCCCCAGAAAGTCCCAGTGCTCGGGATCGACCGGAGCTCCGCCGCGTCGGGCCGCCGGTGATCTCACAGTACGGGCCTCCCCTGCCCTTCTTTCTGCCCGATCTAGAACCGCCGTGCGCCACTGACCATTTCCCCTCTATTTCCCCCTCCTGTTGCAGTCGGAAACGACCAGGGCAACGACCTCCCGACGAGCTTCCGCCGTCCCACCTCGCCGCCGGCGAACCTGACCTCCCTGGCGTGCCGTACCACCACCCCTACAACCGCCACTCGACGCTGGACCCAACCCTGCCCTCAGTTGCCGTCGCCGTGGCCGGAAACCTCGCCGGTGAGCTTGCCGTCGCCGCGGCCGCAAGGTTGGAGATGACAGGCGGGCCCCGCCTGTCATCCCCACACCTCTCTCCCCCTCCTCTCTGCCACTGACCGCCGGGCCCCGCCCGTCAGGTTCAAAAACCTGATGTGCGCGTGCAGGCACCCGTGCGGCTGGGCTAGTCAGCCCTGGGCCGTGCACTGTGGCCTTCTCTGGCCCAGTTGCACAGGGCACTTTTCCTTTTCTTTTTTGTAATTGTTTTAAACATTTCTACAGAAAAGAATAATGGTCCAAATAAAATAATTCCAAGTCCTAAAATTTTGTAATATTCCAACCTATTTAATGGTATCACTTTCACTCACATCTATGAAACTTTTCTGTACTGTTCAAATTTAAATTCAAATTTGGGCAGTAAAACTCATGTTCAAAAATCAATAGGTTGTATTATGTAACTCCAAAACTCCAACTAAGAATTTTCCCCATCTTAGAAACTCCTCTAGTATTTAACAAAAATAAGTTGACATTTTTCTGAGCACCTTGATTTTTCTGTTTTATTTGTGGTCTTATTTTCCCGTGGTTATTATGCGACGTATAGATCCCGTATTTGATGAAGTTGCTGTGGAAGAAGAAGGAGAAGGATTTGAAGACTTTGAAGACCAAGCCAATCCAGGCAAGCAGCCCTTTGACCATGATACACTTGTTCTTCGGAACCCGTTTGTTTTCGATGCATGATGTTAGGGTTACGATAGTGACCTAGTTGATTCCACCATATGATGCATGCCTTTATCTTGATCTTGCTATGTGCTAGATGACGTGCATATGGGTAGTAGTAATGAATAGTGATGCATGTGTGACATGAACCTTCGTGGTTGAAGTCTTTACATAAAACCCCGTCGGGTGCCATTCATGCCCGAGGGAGATGATGAGTTGGGTGACCACTTGATGACGAAGTGGTGTACCGAGGCAAGTGTGTGTGTCTTTTAAACGGATTGGTTTAAGTTGCGACCGTTATTCCAACCATTAATGTGCAACCACACTACCCCTTATGGGACGGGGCTTTATTGATTACTTAGGTCGATACTAGCATGGTGCCCGCATTACTAGTGACGGGAAGACTTGAGGTCTTTCCCGGGACGGGGTCGTGCTTGGATAGACGGCCATGACTGTTTTTACAGGGCACCGGACACACCGTTGGTCCCTTCGGGTACACGTGACATTGATATTAGGGCAAGTCCCGTGATCTATTGTTTGTACCCGAGGGGCGTGTACCAACGAGTGGACTCTATGTTAGTGTCGTCTAAGGAAAGATAATGACCGGGTGCTTACCCCGGGTACTTGAGGTACCGCGGGTCGTGGATGACACGGAAGTTCCCCGGATCTTGTGGGTAAAGTGTACAACCTCTGCAGAGTGTCAGACTATTTGAATAGCCGTGTCCATGGTCATGGACAGTTGGGTAACTGCTCTTGGGCTACGTCCAATGTTTGTGAAATCATGCGTGTGTATGTGAGTCAAGGTGGTGACTTGACTCGACGAGTTGAATCATATTCATGTTGATATCGGTAACCTGTCATCGAGGTTACGCGAGTTTATTGATGCATAAACTTGATAGTAGAATGTTTATTCTAGACCTTTGCTAGATTGTTCATTATCGTTCAATTGCATTGTTACTTTGAACCAAATCATGGGTTGCTTGCGAGTACATTCAAAGTACTCATTGGCTTGCCACTAGTTATTTAATTGGCCAGTCATGGAAGAACAGGAATATGAGGAAGAGTTCTTTGGAGACGAACATGCGAACTAGGACGCTATCCCAGTCAGAATGCCTGTAGGGTTAAGGCATATGGCATGGGTTCTACCCGTTATCGAAGACTTCCGCTATTTGAGTTATTTGCTATTCAGCCCGTGAGGCTCTATCTATGTAAGACTTGGCCATAATGGCCTTAATTCGTGTAAGACTATTTATATGGATGTAAGACTCTTGTTATTCAGCTTCTGTGTGTTCAGTGAGCATTGATCTCTGGGATCACTGTACACGTACATTCGGTGATCTCGACTTCTAAGTCGGGGTCCCCACAGCAGCGCCGTGGGCCCCAGCTACTCAGCTGCGCGCAGACACAGCCAGGCGACGCCGAAGGCGCCCAGCGGGAATACGTCTCCGCGCAGGGGAGGCAGATCTCGCCGAATCCGCTTCCACTTGAACAGGTGGGGCCTGTTTGCTGGGTCGCCGACAGGCGGGCCCGCATGGCAGGTTCTTCCCCCACCTCGCGCTCGAACAGAGCAGAGGCAGGGGCGGCTTCGACGGCGGCTGGCCGGCGCCACAGGCCGCCGTTTCTGGTGTGCTGGCCACCGGCGTGCTCAGGAGACCCGGCCGCGTCCATCCGTGGGTGGCACGGTCGCCCAAAGGCACCGGGCTGAGCAGGACGTCGGCCGCGGCGGACGAGGCCGACGGTGATGATGGAGATCGACGCCAAGACCACGGGGAGGAGAGGGAGAAGCGTGAGGCGGCTCGAGGTGATGGTGGAGATGCTCTGTTGCAGTCCAGAGGGGAGGAGGAGGAGTGGTGGATGCAAATTTTGGCGGAGGCCGACGGCAAGGCTCCGGCCAGGGAGGTGGCTGTAGGGCACGAGGGGGGAAATGGGCTGGTCCAGGGGGTGTACGAGAGAGAGAGAGCCAAGGGAGCCGCGAGGAGATTCTGGGGTGGCCTATAAGTAGGCGGGCGACGGTCCACCGAGGTCCCGTGCGCCGGCGAGCACGTTGTCGTCGCCACGGGTCACGGGGCCGCGCGTGGGTGTGTCCGGTGTGTTTGTGGGGTCGGTCCAGGTCGAGAGGAAGGGAGATAAGGAGCGGGGAGCGTCGGGGCAGCGCGCGCGTGTGACCTCGCTCACTGGAGCTCGCGGTCGGCCAGCGCGCGTGCGAGAGGGGCGGCAGGAGGAAGAGGGAGAAGGGGGCCGACCAGCTGTCGTGTCCCGGACGTCGAGGCGGCCTCGGGGGACACGAGGGAAAGGCCCGAGGTGGTCAGGGGCTCCTGATTTGGTGAGGCTACAGTGCGCCAGGGCACTGTAGCGCGCTCCAGAGCGCGAACTCTGCATGCCATGGCATAAACAAAGCGCCATTGCGTGTCCTCTTATGTCCAGTAGTGCTAGAGGTTAGTAAACAATTGCCCAGACGTCCTGGGATGCCCTGGAGGCCACTGGAGTGAGGAGGGAGGTGAAAGAGGAGGAGAAAGCTGCTGTCTAGAAGAGTAAAATGGGGTTTTACCCTCTACAATGATTGAGCTGAGGCATGGGTTAGTTACTGGAGGTAGAAGATGATCAGGTTTACCTGTGGTAAGAATTTGAGGTAAAGGGGAATAGTTAAAGGGGTCAAAACAATGGTTTTGGTAATTTGGCAGAAGGTGTTTGATCATGTTTTGGGAAAGCAAATGACTTCCAATTGACATGGGACTTAACAGGATGGAATGTCACATACATTTAGGCCCTTCCACCAAATTTGAGCTCATTTGGGCAAAGTTGCCAATGCAACTCTTGTAAACCCTAGAAATCAACAGAAATGGATCCTCCAAGATTAAGTTAAGAAAATCATCTCCCCTTGATGCACCACTTGGTTTAGTGTCATCATTTGGGGTTGTGATCATGCCCACGAAGTTTGAAGCCTCAGGTAAAAAGTTGGTAATGTAGAGTTGTTCAAATTTGGATCTGGTCAAAAAGGGTTTTGGGGCACTTAGATCAAGTTATGCTTCTCCAAAACTTGTTTCATTTGGCATAGATGCATAATTACATATTTTTAGCATGTGCACTAAGTTTGAGAGAATTTGGACAAGTTTGGCAATGTAAAGTTGCTCAAACTTCAAAATGGACAGAAATGGTTTTGAGCGTATTAGATGATGATTCCTTGATCTTCAAGGCACGAGGCTTTGCAAGATCATCAAATATGTCATATGTAACATGATAGAATTTCCCTGGAATTTTTAGAGAATATTTCCCTTGTAAATATTTCAAAAGCTTGAAATATCCAGAAAGGGTTTTGGAATGATTTGTCCAATATTTTGAACATGACCATGTGTTGAAACTCTTATATATGGACAATATATGTCCTATGAGTTTCCCTGAATTTTGGCAAATATTTTTGAAATAATTAAATAATTTTTCCCTATTAAAGACCATTTCTGGCCTTAAGAAAAAGCTTTTAAATAAAATATAAAAATAACTTTTAAAATTATAATTTTGTGGTTTCTGGGAGTCCTATACCTAATAGGATTCAAATATACCTTTTGAAAGATTTTTCACACCATAAATAAGGTACCTGTAGTGCAAACCTCAATTCAAGGGTTTTTGGAAAAACTAATTTTAGAAAATGCTATTTGGCCAAAATATCTTTATAAGAAAATACTATACTGGTCTATACACATGGCATGATCATTGGGAAAAGGTTTTGGATCAAGGAGATGAAGTATAAGAGTTGGAGGATTTATTTGATTTTTAGAGCACTAGCAAACAGTAGACAGAAAATAAATCAAGCATAGTCAAAAACACTCAAAAGTTTTTGTCAATCCACATTTTTAGCATAATAATTAGCTTAAGCAATGTGGCATGAAAATCAGGGTGTGACAGACCTACCCCCCTTACAAGAATCTCGTCCCTGAGATTCCCAGACTAGGCGTGGAAAGGAATGCGGAGTCTTGGATACGGTGTAGTCTTCACTTCTTCTTGTTGGTTCTTCTTCCGAGTGGTGCTCCATGGAATCTTGAAGTACTTGGTGGTGTGGCTTCTTGCTTGTTGCCCTCTTTGATGCAGGTTGCTGAGGGGTCTCTTGTATGGGTTGAGTTAGATGTCAAAGGCTCGGTGATGTCCTTGCGGGGACCGGGCTAGTTAGGAAGTAAGAAGTACTTCCAGGGTGGTGACCCATGGAATATTTGGTGTACGGAGGGTATCTCAGGTGGTAAATCTAGCTGGTAGCCGTCTACTATTTGACTTGAAGTGGTCTTGAAGAAGGTCGATAAATCTTGGTCCCTTTGAGAGGAGTGGTTTCCAGATACGCCTGGTCTTAGACGCAGAAGTTTACTTCTTGATGACGGTGGTCAGCGTAGTCCTCCTTTCTTGACATGCCGGTCTTCAATCGTCTTCTAACCAGCTGTCCGTCTCTTCTTTCGTCTTCGGGCAGACAAGTAGGCCATCAAGTAATGATGTTACCCAACTTGTCCAAGTACTCCATGAATTCTATGGGGTACGCAAGGTAGGCTGTGGTATTGGTGGTGGTCTCCTTGACTCAGAGTCAAGGCCCGTGGTCGGAATCTGACCCTGTTGTGGCTTGGGGTTTCAAGGATTCTAGTGAGTGAGTGAACGTTTATTATCTTATCCTTAAGCACGGTTTCTGAGATGCCAATAGCTCTATCTAGTACTCCAGACGAATAACCTTATACCTCTGAATGCATCCTCTTGTATAGACCAACTTCAATCACCACTCTTGCCATACATAACCTCATGACTCTCAAGAGGCGATCTAACAAAATTGTACTAGTCTACGATCCCCAAATCCATATGTATGTCTACCCCCCTAGAATCCATGGGTAGATCATACATGCTGCTAAACTTAAATTAAACTCCACAATCCAAGCACTCAACCTATTCTTGCAAGGTTCAAGATAATGCATCTCTATTCTAAGGAAACACGTCATATGCCACTCCAAGATCTTGTTTCCTTCATATAGATCAACTCCAATAGCCTGGTAATTCCATCAATCACCACATAATCTAACAATTCTACAAATCCGACGTCTACGGTGTTACGCAAGATCTCAAGTCCCTATAGTACCCGAATACTTGAAAGGACTACGCATTACGATAGTAAGTCCGCCAAATTCCCAACGTCCGGGTCAAGTAAACTCCAAGGTCATGATTATATAGATCCCTAAACCAACTCCGACAAATAATCCAATCTCCTAGTTTATTGTCCACCGAGAAGCATGATATCATGATCGAGACCATCAGTCTAAATCCAGTTTACTCCAAACCATGTAGACATATACAACATCTATACCCAACCAGAATCACCTACATAAATCCAATCTCCTGCCCAACAAGAATTCCTACATGCTTCCCCAAAGTCGTGACCCCACCAATATGAAAACCTCACAATCCATCAAGGCCTCAGATAATTCCTCGAAGTTACTGATATAAAGCCTCCAAGTCATCTGTCTTATATCCTCAAATTGGTCTATCTATGGCATCGTCAGTTCTTGTGCTATATTAGGATGGAAATGTGCTCACTCACTGTGTCCACTAGTTCCATTATGAACCCAGGGTTGTGCATGGTTGTAGAGGCTTAACTGGTGCTCTCGTAATTCTATGGGTTAGGCGCATGGTTAAGAGTTCGTGCTGGAGTGTCTCGTGGAGTCTCAAAGGGTCTAGGAATGGGTTACTAGTCTGAAGGATCAAACATAACTTCACGGGGCTGCACTCGATCGTGGAGGTTGTAGCAGAAGTCCTCAGTGCCAGTTGGCTGCCGAGGTAGAATCCTTGGTGCATCTTGTCTTGCGGGTCTTCAGTTGGGGAGAGAGAAGAGAGGAAAAAAAGTGGCGTAGAGGAGGGAAATGCCTAAAGGGGGTTCTATAGTCTAGGTGCAAACAAACAGGTGCAAAACGGCCGAAACAAAGAAACAAGGCAAGGAAGATGATATAGCCATGCACTTGTTGCCTAGGGCAAAGGTGCGACTTATATCAAAACACAAACAAATAAAAGAAAACAACACACAATCATGGTTCTATTCGAACCATCATACGGACTCGACTGCGCATAGGGGGTACACGACTCATCCTACCCTAGGGGTTCTCGGACTCAGTGTCATGACTTGTGCCTAGTGCAGTCTCCTGAGTTTTCCTCCGGTGTTGCTATGTCCCTAGTAGTTGTTTGACAAACGATCCGGGTTGAGCCTAAAGAATCTTCAACAACTTCTCTCCTGATGAAGTGATGTGGTGAAGGTGCCTCCTTGTAGCTGGCGTTGACTTGGTCTTCTCTTGTCTCTTTAATCATGACGACCCCTTGTGCCTTTTAGGACGTCGAGGGTACCAGGTAGGCGATCCGTATACAATGACAATAACAAGGCATAATAGAGGTCCAACATGTCGGTTTCGTTGGTGACAACATCGACACCAAGAGCGGGGGACGAAAAGAACCGTTTTCGTGCTCACTATAGTGAGGCGGACCAAATGGCGAGGTTCTCAACCACCGGTGGTTGCCGCACAACAACGATAATGACAAGGTTACTCTATTAGCTAGGTATATCATGGTCTTGCATAACATATACCCTGGTCATCGTAGGCCAATGTTGCATCATCCTGGGGCACTGTCAAGGGTGTCACCATCTTCTGGGTCTTCACGTCCTCATTCCTCGAGGATGGATTTTTTTGTTGGTATCGTCTTATCGTGGTGTCGCCACTCTTGTGTTCGGAATGGGTGGGGGAGTGTTTGGCAAGGTGTACTCCATAATGATTACAGATAAACCAGTGGTCAGGGGCATAAGGGTTCTAGCGACCAAAGTTTTTGAAGGGGAAGAGATCTAGTATAGCCTAGTTTTCGAAAAACTGAGAAGGGAAGAGAAGTATAGATAGTTTTGAAAACTAGTAATAGTTCTGAAAATAGTTTTACCCTAACTAACGACCATGCTAACTAAGACTTCCTACAGTCAGGATGGCTCTGATACCAGCTCTGTGGGGACCCCGACTCAAAAGTCGTGATCACCGAATGCACGTGTACAGTGATCCCAGAGATCAATGCTCACTGAACACACAGAAGCTGAATTACAAGAGTCTTACATCCATACATACCGTATTACACAAATAGGAGCATTATGGTCAAGTCTTAAGTATATCATCGCAGCAGAAATCTTCGATGACAACTTGGACCCATGCCATCTGCCTTAACCCTACAGGCATTCTGACTGGGAAGCGTCCTAGCTCGCATGCTCGTCACCAAGAAATCTTCATCATATCCTGTTCTCTCCTGCCTGGCCAATAAAATAACCAGTGGCAAGCCAATGAGTACTTTGAATGTACTCGCAAGCAACCCAAGAGTGATGACAGAATAATTATGCAAGGCTCTTCTGCTAATCGGCAGTTTTGCGGAAAGCTAGTTTTTCATATGCAAGTATGATCAACATATAACATGGACATGCATGTGTCTGCAACAAGAATCCGGCGGTTACAGACATCATTACCGAGAAAGTGTTATAATCAACTCATGCTCAAGCTCATTGTGACTTCCTCAAGAATCACATCCTCAATATCACTGAACCGTGTTGTTATCCTCACACGCACACACACCAGATTTCGCAAACATTGGACGTAGCCCAAGAGCGGTTACCCAACTGTCCTTGACCGTGGACACGGCTATTCGAATAGTTTTACACTCTGCAGAGGTTGCACACTTTACCCACAAGATCCGGGGAACTTCTGTGTCATCCACGACCCGCAGTACCTCAAGTACCCGAGGTAAGCACCCGATCACTATCTTTCCCTAGACGACACTTAACATAGAGTCCACTCGATTGGTAACAGCCACGTGCCAAATATTTCACATCTTAAAAATTGTGGAGCCTTGCTCCCAAATTCACCACGTACCACTGACACGAGGTACCAACGGTGTGTCCGGTGCCCTGTGAAAACAGTCATGGCCGCCTATCCAAGCACGACCTCGTCCCGAGAGTGTCCTCATGTCACCCCCGTCACTAGTAATGCGGGCACCATGCTAGTATCGACCTAGGTAATCAATAATGCCCTTTCCCATATAAGGGTAGAGTGGTTGCGCATGTTTGGTTGGAATAATGGTCGCAACTTACACCAATCCGTTTTCAAAACAACACACACACTTGCCTCGGTACACCACTTCGTCACCAAGTGGTTACCCTTCTCACCATCTCCCTCGGGCATAAGTGGCACCCGTCGGGGTTTTCGAAAAGTCTTTTGAAAGTATTCTGCCTCCGTCACCATGCATATACCCGCCCCGTTTGCGTAGCCACTACTATAGCATATATCTATCTACTCCCACCCACATAACCCTCATAGGAAGGTAGGGTCATGTTTGATGCAAGTTTCAACAGTAAAGTAACAAAGGCACCAACCAAAGGGGTCGCCACCTCTCCATGATTCCGATGCACTGATAATAAGGTGCTATGAGACATGTATAAAAAGGTTTCTCGAACATGGTCAAAGGGCTGCTTGCCTTATCCTTCCGAGTCTTCAAACCTTCTGGTCCATCTCCGAGTACTCCGTTTATTTCGTCAACTAACGATGGAAACAATCATAATAAGCAACACAACGAAGCAAAAATAAAAGTGCTCTAAAAATAGGAATTGGACTTTTCTAGGATACCTCTGGTCATATGAAAAATAACCAAGGTGGTTTCATTGGAGTATGATCAATGGATGGTTTGGCACATTTCAATATGATGGAATCAAGGGGTTTATGGATTTGGAAGAAGTGTACAGAAATATATTTTTGAATAATGAGCAAAGGCATCCATTAATCAAGTCATGATTTTAGAAGCATCTAGGAGTTGGTCTCACTAGATTTGGAGTCCAAATGAATTTCCTAGGATTTTGCAAAGTTGATAAATATGAAGAAATGGCTCATTATTTGGTGGGGTACAGAAGGTATTAATAAAAATATTCCAAAACTATGTTTGGATATGACAAGTACCTAGTAATTTGAACCACTATATTTGGATCAAATTTGAGTCCTCTGTGATTTTCTAAAGTTCATCACAGAAAATGGAATAATGGCATTTGATAATTATTTGTGAAGGAAAAGTTTCTGGACAAATGTGCATGTTGCACCAACAGGTAGATCCTGATTTTAGAACCTACTAGAAATTTGAATCACCAAATTTGGAATCCATTTGATTTATTTATGGATTTTTGAAGATTACTGGAAAAAGAAAAAGGAAAAGGGGAAGGGGTGTATACCTATACTGCGTTTTGGGCGCAGTATAATGCCGCAGCGCCCTGGGCCGGCCCAGCTGCTCAGCTGCGCACAGACAGAGCCAGGCGACGCCGAAGGCGCCCATCGGGAATACGTCTCCGCGCAGGGGAGGCAGATCTCGCCGATTCCGCTTCCACTTGAACAGGTGGGGCCTGTTTGCTGGGTCGCCGACAGGCAGGCCCGCATGGCAGGTTCTTCCCCCACCTCGCGCTCGAACAGAGTAGAGGCAGGGGCGGCTTCGACGGTGGCTGGCCGGCGCCACAGGCCGCCGTTTCTGGTGTGCTGGCCACCGGCGTGCTCAGGAGACCCGGCCGCGTCCATCCGTTGGTGGCACGGTCGCCCAAAGGCACCAGGCTGAGCAGGACGTTGGCCGCGGCGGACGAGGCCGACGGTGATGATGGAGATCGACGCCAAGACCACGGGGAGGAGAGGGGAAGCGTGAGGCGGCTCGAGGTGATGGTGGAGATGCTCTGGTGCAGTCCAGAGGGGAGGAGGAGGAGTGGTGGATGCAAATTTTGGCGGAGGCCGACAGCAAGGCTCCGGCCAGGGAGGTGGCTGTAGGGCACGAGGGGGAAAATGGGCTGGTCCAGGGGGTGTACGAGAGAGAGAGGGAGCCAAGGGAGCCGCGAGGAGAGTCTGGGGTGCCCTACAAGTAGGCGGGCGACGGTCCACCGAGGTCCCGTGCGCCGGCGAGCACGTTGTCGTCGCCACGGGTCACGGGGCCGCGTGTGGGTGTGTCCGGGGTGTTTCTGGGGTCGGTCCAGGTCGAAAGGAAGGGAGAGAAGGAGCGGGGAGCGTCGGGGCAGCGCGCGCGTGTGAGCTCGCTCACTGGAGCTCGCGGTTGGCCAGTGCGCGGGCGAGAGGGGCGGCAGGAGGAAGAGGGAGAAGGGGGCCGACCAGCTGCCGTGTCCCGGACATCGAGGCGGCCTCGGGGGACATGAGGGAAAGGCCCGAGGTGGTCAGGGGCTCCTGATTGGGCGAGGCTACAGTGCGCCAGGGCACTGTAGCGTGCTCCAGAGCGCGAACTCTGCATGCCATGGCATAAACAAAGCGCCATTGCGTGTCCCGTTATGTCCAGTAGTGCTAGGGGTTAGTAAACAATTGCCCAGACGTCCTGGGATGCCCTGGAGGCCACTGGAGTGAGGAGGGAGGTGAAATAGGAGGAGAAAGCTGCTGTCTAGAAGAGTAAAATGGGGTTTTACCCTCTCCAATGATTGAGCTGAGGCATGGGTGAGTTACTGGAGGTAGAAGATGATCAGGTTTACCTGTGGTAAGAATTTGAGGTAAAGGGGAATAGTTAAAGGGGTCAAAACAATGGTTTTGGTAATTTGGCAGAAGGTGTTTGATCATGTTTTGGGAAAGCAAATGACTTCCAATTGACATGGGACTTAACAGGATGGAATTTCACATACATTTAGGCCCTTCCACCAAATTTGAGCTCATTTGGGCAAAGTTGCCAATGCAACTCTTGTAAACCCTAGAAATCAACAGAAATGGATCCTCCAAGATTAAGTTAAGCAAATCATCTCCCCTTGATGCACCACTTGGTTTAGTGTCATCATTTGGGGTTGTGATCATGCCCACAAAGTTTGAAGCCCTAGGTAAAAAAGTTGGTAATGTAGAGTTGTTCAAATTTGGATCTGGTCAGAAAGGGTTTTGGGGCACTTAGATCAAGTTATGCTTCTCCAAAACTTGTGCCAATTGGCATAGATGCATAATTACATATTTTTAGCATGTGCACCAAGTTTGAGAGCATTTGGACAAGTTTGGCAATGTAAAGTTGCTCAAACTTCAAAATGGACAGAAATGGTTTTGTGGGGATTAGATGATGATTCCTTGATCTTCAAGGCATGAGGCTTTGCAAGATCATCAAATATGTCATATGTAACATGGTAGAATTTCCCTGGAATGTTTGGTGAATATTTCCCTTGTAAATATTTCAAAAGCTTGAAATATCCAGAAAGGGTTTTGGAATGATTTGTCCAATATTTTGAACATGACCATGTGTTGAAACTCTTATATATGGACAATATATGTCCTATGAGTTTCCCTGAATTTTGGCAAATATTTTTGAAATAATTAAATAATTTTTCCCTATTAAAGACCATTTCTGGCCTTAAGAAAAAGCTTTTAAATAAAATATTAAAATAACTTTTAAAATTATAATTTTGTGGTTTCTGGGAGTCCTATAACTAATAGGATTCAAATATACCTTTTGAAAGATTTTTCACACCCTAAATAAGGTACCTGTAGTGCAAACCTCAATTCAGGGGTTTATGGAAAAACTAATTTTAGAAAATGCTATTTGGCCAAAATATCTTTATAAGAAAATACTATACTAGTCTATACACATTGCATGATCATTGGGAAAAGGTTTTGGATCAAGGAGATGAAGTATAAGAGTTGGAGGTTTTATATGATTTCTAGAGCACTAGCAAACAGTAGACAGAAAATAAATCAAGCAAAGTCAAAAACACTCAAAAGTTTTTGACAATCCACATTTTTAGCATGATAATTAGCTTAAGCAATGTGGCATGAAAATCAGGGTGTGACAGGTTGGCTTTGAATCCTCGAAGGGAACGCCACAAAAGGATTCAGGGGATCCTAACTACGGCCGCCATCACCAACGCCATCATAAACAGTGGGCCATGATGGCGCACCTCCGGCCCTGGGCGGGTCACCACCAGCGACGTGCTCGCGATCCCAATGCGTTTCGGGCACGCCGCGAGCTTGGGGGCGCGTAGCTGTCGTCGGTTATCCCCGGAGACTCGTTAGACTCAGAAGAGAAACTGGACCTCCGGAGGCCATCGCTGCCGTTGGATGAGCTAGTGGCGGGATCGACGTCTGGCGCAACACCAGCCGCAGCTACGTCCCGACGCCCCCCTCCAGAGCAACATTCCAGGCGGCGTCCCTCCTCGTCGAACACCTTGAAGCACAGAGTGGAGGCGCCGTCATACTCAAAGTGGATGGCGAGGGCGCCTTCTGAGCCGCAGTCGCGGGCAACCTCACCCCATCAGCGATTCATGAAGACCTTGCCCGGGGAGATGACTTGCACCTCTGCCCTCGTCGCCGGGGTCCGGCACTCGGTGTGTCGCAACCACAGCTCAAGCGGCCCGCTTGGCGGCGTCTTCGTGGCGAAGAATGGTGGGAAGCGTATACAGGGTCTAGGAGGCATTGCCGCCCATACCACGAACTCACGCGAAGAGCCTTTGGCGTGTACTTGTGGGACGACGGCGCGCACCACTATAGCACGGTCGGTGCAACCATGGCGTAGGCGGCGCTGGGCGCCAACTCCCTCGCCATGGCCCGGTGCCATGGCGTAAAGGGGCAACGAATAGCTACGGGGTGGCCACTCGTGCCAAGGCCTCGTCACTTCCGGTCTCATGGCGGCACCATGAGGACGGAGTGGTCTTTTCTTTGGAGGGAGTACCTCTGGCTCCTCGCGAGGAGTCTTCCCCTACTCAGCAGCGGAAACTCATCGGATCGGCGCCATGAGCGGCTCGGCCGAGCGCAGAGCAAGGAAGGAGAAGATGCAAGACGAATGAAGGAAGAAGATGGGCAGCGGGGGCTCCGCTTGCCGCCTTATTTATAGCCACGAGAAGCCCAACCGCCGGCCTCCGTAATCGCAGGTAATGATGATCTGCTATACATGCAGGGACTTGTCAAGTCGCGCAGTCACTGAGGCTGTGTGGGGAAGTGGAGACGCCCACGTCCCGTCAATCACCACGTGTCAGACAAGGCCACGGGCATTTGGGGCCTGTGGCGATCCCCGCTTGGCCCTTGGCCTCGCCGCGAAGCCAAGCCCGAGCGCACCTTGGGCCCGGGAGCTACTGTCGGCGTTCTGGGAACGGGGGTACCCAGACTTGCCTTCCTGTGGCACATGGCGTGGCTCACCAGGCGGCCTGGTACGGCCTTGTACGGCCCACCATTTTCAGCGACCACTCAAGACCCTCGCGAGGGGCCAAGCCTCGCGAGGCGGACGACAAAAGGCATCCCTTGGGGCGGCCTCACCAGGCCAGATTGCAAGGATCAGAGATATCAAGGCGAGGGGCACCTCACGAGGTCCTCGTGACGTGAGCAGTGATGACCAAGGCCAAGCGGGTGCCAGCGGGTGCAGAGGTGCCAGTTTCCTCTTTATTTCTAAAGGAGGAGGTGCAGGCGAAGAGTCTCAAGGCATCATGCAAAGGTTTCCATATAGGTGCAAGAAGACCAAGACCAGCAGGACAGCAGGATGGAGGTCATCGCGGAGCCCACGGCGGCGTCACCACCAGAGCTTTTGGCAGGCGAAGACCACCTTTTGTCAGGATAACTTCTACTGGCTGTCCCCCTTCAAATTTGGCCGTTGTGGGATCCCTTCCCGCTCAATATTTTGGAAAAGGACCCGAGCCACTATAAATAGGACTAGCCACCACCATTGGGATCAGGGGATCGTTTCGGGAGTTGATCTCATCTTGAGTTGATCAGATAGAAGGACACACACCACCAGCTCACCCGAGCATAAGAACTCCTATCCTCAGGTGACAGTTCATCCATGTACTAGTTCTTCCTCAGCCTATAAGGCAATCCACCACACCACACTGGATTAGGGTATTACACCACATCGGTGGCCCGAACCAGTATAAATCTTGTGTCCCTTGTTCTTCGAATCTGACGAGCTAGGCCTAGGGTGGTTGGGTAGATGAGCTAGGGCGGAAGGAGAGATCTTTGTGCGCACCCCATACTTCAAACCTTAAGGGTTTTGCCTGAACCCTAGATTCGACTGTCGCCACTCCCTCAGATGGGGCGCTTCGGCGGCATCCTCATACACTGATGGCTTTGAGGACTAAGAGAGGAATCGATGATGCGGGCGGAGAGAGAGATGATTGTGTGTGTGGCGAGGATGGGAAGGGTGCGGCTGCTCGGGCATGCCAATAATACAGACCAGTTGGCGCGAGGTGGGTGGCAGTCAAAGGTTGTCGCACTTCTTGGTTAGAATGACTGCATACCGTTTTGGCGGTGGTCAAATGCTTTTTGTTGGGTTTTCAACTATAGAAAAAATGAAATAAATGCTTAAAAAACATGATGCCTAGCATGGTGCCATGGTATGGCCTAACCATGCCCTGGTAAAAATTAGAGAATGTTTTCCTATGTCGTGATGCACGCCTGTCATAAATCGAACCATCACCGAGGAAATTTCATGGTTTCAAGGGGGAAATCAGCAAGATTGAAGCGGGATCCAAATTTTCTTTGTCCTTGGTCCACGAGTTTTTTTACGATGAACATACAACCTGCAAATCACCGTGTTCAAATTTGGCACTTTTCCGGGTTCATTTGCCATATTTAGGGGATTATGTGCATTTCCTAGGCATTAATGCACATAATGCAAGTTCAAACAATCGATGCATGAAAGGGTGCACAAGAACGGCCTAGAAAACCATGCTCGTGCCATTTAGTAAATTCTCATGCCTTTTACAAGGAAGGGACAAATATTTCGGTGAAATGTGTGGCAATATTCAAGCACAGACATTTGTTTATTGGGTTTTCAAATATAGAAAAATGAAATAAATACTTTAAAAAACATGACGCCTAGCATGGTGTGCCATGGTATGACCATTACCAACGAAATTCCATGCTTTCGAGAGGGAAATCACCAAGATTGAAGGGGATCCATATTTGTTTCGTTCTTTGCCCTAGTGTTTTTTTTCTAAGACGAACATACACCATGCAAGTCACCGTGTTCAAATTTGGCATTTTTCCGGGCTCATTTACCATATTTAGGGGATTATGTGCATTTTCTAGGCATTTAGCACATATAAATCCAATCCAGCTACAGGTGCACGGGTGCGACGTGAGGGACGTGGATTGCCGTTCGATCGCGGCGCATCCTACGGTGCACACGCCCGATCCGCGTGGCTGGGGTTCCAGCCAATCATAACGCAACACACAATAGGCTCAGCGCACACTATTTCCGGAAGCGACGAAGACGAACCGTGTGCGATAATGAACGAGCAAAATTGTAAGGGAAGCCAAATTTCTGTTGTCATTTGTTGTTGAGCTCTTGCATATGTCAGTTACCTGTGTGATGTTTCTTAATAAACAAGGCGTGCCATTGACCGAAAAAAATCAAGTACACATGTACATTTTTTTGGAGACGGGATCTGCCAACTTTCTTTTTTCTCGCACACAAGTATTTTACGTGCTTCATCTACGTTGTGTGTTTCCCCCGCCCAAGTTTCATGTTTCGCTGCAAAATTTTCATTAGGCACACAATTTCAGAATTTCTTCCTCCAACCACATCGTCACCCTCCGTATCCCCCCCTCGCGCATCCCCCTACCGGCTTCTCAAACCACCGCCGCCGCAACCACATCTACATTCTGCTCGGATCCAGTGAGGTAACCCATCGATCTCTATCACGGTCCCGGCCTGATTGCTTAAATGGCACCTGTGAAACATCCTCATGCCTCCAAATCCCCACCGCCAGGAGCTGATGGTGGTCCATGGCGCGACGACCATGATACGTCTCCAACGTATCTATAATTTTTGATTGTCCCATGCTATTATATTATCTGTTTTGGATGTTTAATGGGCTTTATTATACACATTTATATTATTTTTGGGACTAACCTACTAACCCAAAGCCCAGTGCAAATTGCTGTTTTTTGCCTATTTTAGTGTTTCGCAACACATAATATCAAACGGAGTCCAAATTGAATGAAACTTTCATAAGAGTTATTTTTGGAACAATTGCAACACATAAGACTTGGAGTACACGCCAAGAAGCGAACGAGGCGGCCACGAGGGCAGGGGGCGCACCCAGGGGGGTAGGCGCGCCCCCCACCCTCGTGGGCCCCTCATGGCTCCCCTGATGTGCCTCTTCCTCCTATATATACCTATGTAACCGAAAAACATCGGGGAGCACCACGAAACCCTAATTCCACTGTCGCAACCTTCTGTACCCCAGATATCCCATCTTGGGGCCTGTTTCGGAGCTCCGCCGGAGGGGGCATCGATCACGGAGGGCTTCTTGTAGGATCGAAGAAGTAGGTCTAGAGGGGGGGTGATTAGACTACTTGACAAGATAAAAAATCTGCCTTTTGGTTGTGCAAAGTTTTAGGCAGTTTTGCAA
This sequence comes from Secale cereale, assembly GCA_902687465.1. Taxonomy (NCBI): domain Eukaryota; kingdom Viridiplantae; phylum Streptophyta; class Magnoliopsida; order Poales; family Poaceae; genus Secale; species Secale cereale. The sequence continues at coordinate 210,004,084 of LR738712.1, forward strand.
TTAAGATCAAGTCAAGTAACATACTACACATGCAATTCTAGAGTATGGGCTGCGGAAAGTAAATTGCATATATAGTAAAGAGAGGTGGAGAAGATCAAACGCAGTTTGGTGACACGGAGATTTTTGTCGTGGTTCCGATAGGTGGTGCTATCGTACATCCACGTTGATGGAGACTTCAACCCACGGAGGGTAACGGCTGCGCGAGTCCACGGAGGGCTCCACCCACGAAGGGTCCACGAAGAAGCAACCTTGTCTATTCCATCACGGCCTACGCCCACGGAGGACTAGCCTTACTCGGGGTAGATCTTCACGAAGTAGGCGATCTCCTTGCCTTTACAAACTTCTTGGTTCAACTCCACATCTCAAAGACGGAGGTTCCCAAGCGACACCTAACCAATCTAGGAGGCACCACCCCCCAAAAGGTAATAGACGGTGTTGATGATGATGAACTCCTTGCTCTTGTGCTTCAGATGATAATCTCCCCAACACTCAACTCTCCTCACTGATATGGCTATGGTGGAAGAAAGGTTTGAGTGGAAGGCAACTTGGGAAGGCTAGAGATCAAGTTTCATATGGTAGGAATGGAATGGCTTGATCTCAACACAAGGGTAGGTGGTTCACTTCTCAGAAAGTGTGTGGTAGAAGTGGTGGTACTTTCTGATGGCTCTCCTCACGAATGAAGAGGGGGTGGAGGGGTATATATAGCCTCCACACAAAATCCAACCGTTACACACACATTTGACCAATCTCGGTGAGACCGAAGTGAAAACTCGGTCAGACCGAAAGTTCAAATATAGTGAACGTTGGGATTTTCGGTGGGACCGAAAATACCATCTCGGTGGGACCGAAAATGTATCTGATATGAACGTTGGAGTTTTCGGTGAGACCGAGAAAGAAAACTCGGTTGGACCGATTTGAGAAAGGATAGGAACATGCCAGAATCGGTGAGACCGAAAATGAATTATCGGTGAGACCGATTTGAGTCAAGACAGAACCTTGCTCATTTCGGTGAGACCGATAATACAAACTCGGTTATTCCGAAATGATGTGAAGTGGTTACAGAAGGTTGGCAGTTCAGTTTCGGTGAGACCGATCTCAAACTCGGTGTGACCGATTTTTCTAGGGTTTGGAATATGGCTGAAGTGGTTCATCTCGGTGGGACTGAGTTGGAAGAATCGGTTTGTCCGAGATTACTTATGGGTGTGTATAGAAATGAAGGGTGCTGATAGTTGAAGGAGCTAAATCACTAAGCACTTGAGCAACCAGATCATCAACACAACCTCATCCCCTTTTAATAGTATTGGCTTTCCTATGGACTCAATGTGATCTTTGATCACTAAACCAAAAATAGAGTCTTGAGCTTTTGCCAATGCTTGCCTTAGCATTTGAGGGGTCCACTTCTTCAGTCATCTTGCCATACCAATGTGATTGAATTTCCTGAAACATACTTGATAAAAGTATTAGTCCAACCACAAAGTATGTTGTCATTAATTACCAAAACCACCCGGAGAGCAAATGTGCTTTCAATCTCCCCCTTTTTGGTAATTGATGGCAACACACTAAAATTATACTTAAACGAAACATCAAAGCTTATTGAAAGAAAGACAGAATTATCATGAAAGCTTTGACAAGCATGTAGTACACAGGCTCCCCCTACAAGTGTGCAAGATTTTCATAGATTATGGTTTTGGACTACCACAAGCACACAAGAGAGATAAGCAAGATGTGCTACATGCAGCTTGGCTATATGCATCAGAGCAGAAGAAAAAGGAAGTGAGTGATAATGCATATGTGCATGGTGATTTCTTGCAAACAAGTATTTACAAGCAAGTCACCATCATGCACATTCTGCAAGATGCATATACTTACCTTGAGGTTCCTTGGCATTGTACTTGAAGGGATAAACTTGAGAAAACAAGGTTAGATAACACAAGAGTATTCCTTCAACCAACTGCAAGAACATCAAGAGTACCAAGCCAGGGAGGACATGTATAAAGAGTGTCTCATATTGAGCACAAGCTTGAATCAGCAAACATGTCTCCGAAACTAAAAGATTTTCAATGAACTCTGAGAGATTTTGCTTTTCATAGGATATCAATTGTGAAGATTCCTCTAAGTCTTCTCCCCTTAAGCTAAAAGATTCCATGAGATACCAATTGTGATAACAAGGGGTGTGATGGAAAAAGCAAAATCAAAAGAATGATGCCAATTGTAATGTCCAATGTAAAACATGACAAAGCTTTGATGTGATTCTCTCCCCCTTAAGATAAGATTGCTTTTCTTCTTCCCCTAAGTCTTCTCTTCTCCCCTACTCCCCCTACTCCCCCTAAGTTCTCTCCCCCTTTGACATCAAGGGCCGAAAAGGACAGCAAACTAGGTAGGACAGGAAAGATGGAAATAGAGAAAGAAAGAAAGAAGTGGGATCCTTAAGAATCACAACAAGGGCAAATAAGAACATTCAGAGAAACAATATAAATTTGAGTCCTCTCCCTCTTTAAGATTTAAGTCTGAGTGGAGCTGCAGAAGTTGATGTCCTGGAAGAGAATTCCAAGGAAACGCAGAAATAATCCAGCTCACTCTGCGAGGGATGTTTCGAAAGATTTGCAATGAATTTGTAAAAGATTTTCAAGGAATTGATCAGAGCCATAAAAGGATTTCCAAAAGGATATTCACAAAGAAACATAAGAAAAGAAAATAAAAAGAACTCTAGATGAAGGTTTTTTTTTTTTTTTGTTAAAAGAAAGCTCAATGAGAGAACATAAGAGAAAACAGAAAAACTCCAAAAGCATATGTACTTCATCTAGATAAAGGTCGGCGACAAAGTCACCTATGTTTAAGTATATTGACTTAGGAGTCAAATGAGGACATTTGATCATAGGTCATACTCATCGTTTAAGCTCAAAATGGGGTTGCCATTTTTCGATTAAGCATTTGATGTGATCACATCTTATGAAGCTGCTTGTACTCATGACTTTGAGCAAAGCTTCTTAAAGATGTGAAGAACATACCTTGGGCTTGTTGATGCTTTGCTCATGTAGGTAGACTTGATGTAGGTGCTCATTGAATGTGAAGTTGGAGCGCCGTTTCTATTTGTGTAGTTCATCTTCCTACATGGGTTAGGCAAGCAAGGAAATACTCGAGGATATCCAAGATGACAAGAGTGAAATACTAGATGTATAAGATGTCAAAAGGATATGTGGAATTTTGTTCCTTGAACTCAACATCCCAAAGGGCTAGATACTTGGTCAATGACAAGATTACTCATGATTTGAGTGTGTGGTAATCTTGTGGAATGTAGATCATCCAAGTACCTGCAAAGAGTTAGATGCAATACAAGGAGGCAAATGTGTCCAAGACATATGATCATCATTATAAAAGAAATATCAAGGATTAGTCAAGTGAGCTCATGCCTTGCATGCATCAATGGAGTTATCACTCCAAGTTTGAAGCATCAATGATGTTCAACTCACTCCTTAAGCGACAAAACACTTTCTCATCAAGAGGTTTTGTAAAGATATCAGCAAGTTGTTTGTCAGTACGAACATGCTTAAGATTAATATCACCCTTGGCAATATGATCACGAATAAAATGGTGACGAACTTCAATATGCTTTGTTCGAGAGTGTTGCACAGGATTGTGTCCAATCTTGATTGCACTCTCATTGTCACAAAGCAAGGGAACACGTCTCACATGTATCCCATAATCCTTAAGCGTTTGTGTCATCCATAGTAATTGAGCACAACACGAACCAGCAGCAATATATTCTGCTTCGGCAGTGGATAATGATACCGAATTTTGTTTCTTGGAGGACCAAGATACAAGGGATCGACCAAGGAATTGACACGTACCCGAAGTTGACTTTCTATCAACCTTGTCACCGGCATAGTCCGAGTCGGAATAGCCAACAAGATCGAAAGAAGCTCTCTTAGGATACCAAATGCCAAAGTTTGGTGTGTGTATCAAGTATCTCACTATCCTTTTAACAGCTTTAAGATGACATTCTTTAGGGGCTGCTTGATATCGCGCACACATGCATACACTCAACATTATGTCAGGACGAGAAGCACAAAGGTATAGTAGAGAACCAATCATAGAACGGTAAACCCTTTGATCAACGGGTTCTCCATCTTTTGTCAAGTCATTATGTCCACTAGTAGGCATGGGGGTACTCATACCTTTGCTTTCTTGCATGTTGAACTTCTTGAAGAGATCCTTGGTGTACTTTGTTTGTGAGACAAAAGTACCCTCCTTAGATTGCTTGATTTGCAACCCAAGGAAGAATTTGAGTTCACACATCATGGACATCTCATACTTCTCCGACATGAGCTGTCCAAACTTCTTGCTAAAATGGGGGTTAGTTGAACCAAAGATAATATCATCAACATATATTTGACACACAAATAGTTCACCATTAACCCTTTTCGTGAACAGCGTTGAGTCTATCTTCCCAATCTCAAAGCCTTTTTCAAGAAGAAAGCAAGTTAAGCATTTGTACCAAGCTCTAGGGGCTTGTTTAAGACCATAAAGAGCTTTATGCAACTTGTAAACATGATTAGGCTTTTTGGGATTCACAAAACCGGGAGGTTGTTTAACAAATACTTCCTCCTCAATTTCACCATTTAGAAAAGCACTTTTGATGTCCATTTGATAGAGAGTAATATCATGATGATTGGCATAAGCAAGAAGTATGCGAATGGACTCAAGTCTAGCAACGGGGGCATAGGTCTCACCATAGTCCATACCTTCGACTTGTGTGTAACCTTGAGCTACGAGACGAGCCTTGTTGCGGATGACTTGTCCATCTTCATCTTGCTTGTTCCGGAACACCCATTTGGTTCCAATGATGTTTTGATCATCGTTGGGCTTCTCTACCAAAGTCCACACCTTGTTCCTCTCGAAGTTGTGTAGTTCTTCGTGCATAGCGTTCACCCAATCCGGGTCTTTAAGTGCTTCTTCTACCTTCATAGGTTCAATACTAGAGATAAATGAGTAATGCTCACAAAAGTTAGCTAAGCGAGTTTTAGAGCGAGTAATTCTCCCGGAGTTGATGTCATTCATCATTTGTTCCACGGGATGATTCTTCTTGACTCTTGCTCGAACTCGGGATAGCTTTTGTTGATGTTGTGGCTCAGCTTCCTCATCATCTTCTTCATTGTTGTTGGTGTTGTCTTGAGGTGGTGGAGAAGGAGGTTGCGGTGGATCTTCTTGTTGCATTTCCTCATCTTGGTGAGTTCCACTTGTGGAGGCCTCCATGTTGCCTTGAGGTTCATCTCGCCGTGAGGTAGGTGGCTCCACATATGTAGATGAGGTACTCTCCTTCACTTCCATGGGACGGATCTTTCCAATAGATAAATCTTGGATTGCTTCCGATGGGTCCTTGTCTCCTACATCAATAGGCATTTGCTCTACTTGCGAGCCATTAGATTCATCAAACTTCACATCTACCGTCTCTTCAACCTTTCGGGTGAAATTATTGTAGACACGGTAGGTGTGGGAGTTTGATCCATAACCAAGAAGAAAGCCTTCATGAGATTTAGGAGCAAATTTAGATCGACGATGCTTATCAAGGATATAGCATTTTGAACCAAAGACACGAAAGTATCCCACTTGGGGTTTGTTACCGGTGAGGAGCTCGTATGATGTCTTGCCGAGGAGCTTATGAAGATAAAGCCTGTTGATAGCATGACAAGCTGTCTCGACTGCTTCTCCCCAAAAGTGTTACGGTGTCTTGTATTCATCAAGCATCGTTCTTGCCATCTCAATGAGCGTTCGGTTCTTCCTCTCAACAACTCCATTTTGTTGAGGAGTATACGTAGCCGAGAACTCATGTAGAATTCCTTCCTCATCGAGAAAAGAGTCTACATTGGCGTTCTTGAACTCCGTTCCATTGTCACTCCGAACTTTCTTGATCTTCACCTCAAATTGATTTTGGGCCTTTTTGGCAAAGGTCTTGAAGATCCTCTGAACCTGCGATTTATTATCAAGGAAAAATACCCACGTAAATCTGGAATAATCATCAACTATAACTAGACCAAAGGAGTTACCACCAAGGCTTTTGTAAGCATTGGGACCAAAGAGATCCATATGAAGAAGCTCAAGCGGTCTCCTAGTAGTCATGATGTTTTTCACGGGATGACTTCCACCGACTTATTTTCCTGCTTGACAAGCACTACAAAGTCTATCTTTGTCAAAGAAAACATCTTTAACACCAAGAATATGATCACCTTTGATCAGCTTGTCTAAATTACGCATACCAACATGTCCTAGCCTTCTATGCCACAACCAACCTTTAGAGGATTTAGCAATGAAACAAGCTCTAGGTTGGGCTTTCTTAGTGAAATCAACAATATATAGATCACCTCTACGAATACCAGTAAAAGCCATGTTTTGATTATCACGACGAAAGACTTGGCAATCTACTTTGGTGAATAGCACATTGAATCCAAAGTCAGCTAATCTAGACACGGAAAGTAAATTGTATCCAAGAGATTCTACAAGCATGACATTTTGAATAGAGCTATCATGAGATATGGCCACCTTACCAAGGCCAAGTACCTTACCCTTGGAGTTGTCTCCAAAAGTCACATACTTGCGTGGACCATCATTCTTTGCAAGCTCTCGAAACATGTCTTTGTCTCCGGTCATGTGGTCGGTGCATCCACTATCAAGAATCCACTCTTTTCCACCGGACATGTAGTCTCTCATATTTGCCATAAGATTGAGACTCTTCATGACCTTGTCTAGCTCAGTGTCCGAATCGGAGTAATCATCATCATGCTCATGCTCATCATCATATTGACCCATAGATTGTTCATCATCAACACCTAGGTCAATTTGATAGGTGCTTGCATTAGTTTGGTCAATGGAACAGTAATCTTCGGAATGCAATGCAATAGCATTTCTAATGATAATATTGATAAGACTGGGATCACCCTTCTTTTTCATAAGATCACGAAGCTCAAAGAAGCATTTATCAAAGTTGGGATCATTTGGGTGCAACTTATCAAATTCAATAGTCTTGTGTAGAATTTCATCAAGACTTCTCAAAGAGTAGTCCGGATAAAGTTCTTCCAAGAATTTCCACATAGCATAGGCACACTCAAAGTTTGTAACAAGATTAAGCAAGTCATCAGGTAACCCTCTAATGATAAGATTTACAGTTCTAAGGTTACGAAGCAAATCAAGCTCTTCATCCATGGTAGGGTGCAAGGGATCAAATGGAGGTACATATGGGGTCTCAATATATTTGCACAAATTGTACATTTTAAAGATACTAAGCATTTCAGACCTCCAAGAGTTATAAAACCTTCCATTAAGAACAGGCACTCTATGGCTAACACTCCCATCCGTAGACACGTCCATCTTCCTCCAATGGTGTGTAAACCAAAGCAATGGAGACCAAAGCTCTGATACCAATTGTAGGATCGAAGAAGTAGGTCTAGAGGGGGGGTGATTAGACTACTTGACAAGATAAAAAATCTGCCTTTTGGTTGTGCAAAGTTTTAGGCAGTTTTGCAATTAAGATCAAGTCAAGTAACATACTACACATGCAATTCTAGAGTATGGGCAGCGGAAAGTAAATTGCATATATAGTAAAGAGAGGTGGAGAAGATCAAACGCAGTTTGGTGACACGGAGATTTTTGTCGTGGTTCCAATAGGTGGTGCTATCGTACATCCACGTTGATGGAGACTTCAACCCACGGAGGGTAACGGCTGCGCGAGTCCACGGAGGGCTCCACCCACGAAGGGTCCACGAAGAAGCAACCTTGTCTATTCCATCACGGCCTACGCCCACGGAGGACTAGCCTTACTCGGGGTAGATCTTCACGAAGTAGGCGATCTCCTTGCCTTTACAAACTTCTTGGTTCAACTCCACATCTCAAAGACGGAGGTTCCCAAGCGACACCTAACCAATCTAGGAGGCACCACCCCCCAAAAGGTAATAGACGGTGTTGATGATGATGAACTCCTTGCTCTTGTGCTTCAGATGATAATCTCCCCAACACTCAACTCTCCTCACTGATATGGCTATGGTGGAAGAAAGGTTTGAGTGGAAGGCAACTTGGGAAGGCTAGAGATCAAGTTTCATATGGTAGGAATGGAATGGCTTGATCTCAACACAAGGGTAGGTGGTTCACTTCTCAGAAAGTGTGTGGTAGAAGTGGTGGTACTTTCTGATGGCTCTCCTCACGAATGAAGAGGGGGTGGAGGGGTATATATAGCCTCCACACAAAATCCAACCGTTACACACACATTTGACCAATCTCGGTGAGACCGAAGTGAAAACTCGGTCAGACCGAAAGTTCAAATATAGTGAACGTTGGGATTTTCGGTGGGACCGAAAATACCATCTCGGTCGGACCGAAAATGTATCTGATATGAACGTTGGAGTTTTCGGTGAGACCGAGAAAGAAAACTCGGTTGGACCGATTTGAGAAAGGATAGGAACATGCCAGAATCGGTGAGACCGAAAATGAATTATCGGTGAGACCGATTTGAGTCAAGACAGAACCTTGCTCATTTCGGTGAGACCGATAATACAAACTCGGTTATTCCGAAATGATGTGAAGTGGTTACAGAAGGTTGGCAGTTCAGTTTCGGTGAGACCGATCTCAAACTCGGTGTGACCGATTTTTCTAGGGTTTGGAATATGGCTGAAGTGGTTCATCTCGGTGGGACTGAGTTGGAAGAATCGGTTTGTCCGAGATTACTTATGGGTGTGTATAGAAATGAAGGGTGCTGATAGTTGAAGGAGCTAAATCACTAAGCACTTGAGCAACCAGATCATCAACACAACCTCATCCCCTTTTAATAGTATTGGCTTTCCTATGGACTCAATGCGATCTTTGATCACTAAACCAAAAATAGAGTCTTGAGCTTTTGGCAATGCTTGCCTTAGCATTTGAGGGGTCCATTTCTTCAGTCATCTTGCCATACCAATGTGATTGAATTTCCTGAAACATACTTGATAAAAGTATTAGTCCAACCACAAAGTATGTTGTCATTAATTACCAAAACCACCCGGAGAGCAAATGTGCTTTCACTTCTACATCAACACTATAACCTCTCCGATGAGTTGTGAGTAGTTTACCACAGACCTTCGGGTCCATAGTTATTAGCTAGATGGTTTCTTCTCTCTTTGTATCTCAATACAAAGTTCTCCTCGATCTTCTTGGAAATCTATTTGATGTAATTCTTTTTTTGGTGTGTTTTTCGAGATCCGTTGAATTGCTGGTTGATGATCAAGATTATCTATGAACAATATTTGATTCTTCTCTGAAATCTTTTATGCATGATTTAAATATCTTTTCAAGTCTCTTCGAATTATCAGTTTGGTGTTTCCTACTAGATTAATAGTTCTTGCAATGGGAGAAGTGCTTAGCTTTGGGTTAAGTCTTGCAGTGTCCTTTCCCAGTGATAGTAGGGGAAGCAAGGCACGTATTGTATTGTTGCCATCGAGGATGAAAAGATGGGGTTTATATCATATTGGTTGAGTTTATCCCTCTAGATCGTGTCATCTTGCTTAAGGCGTTACTCTGTTCTTATGAACTTAATACTCTAGATGCATGCCGAATAGCGGTCGACATGTGGAGTAATAGTAGTAGATGCAGAATCGTTTCGGCCTACTTGTCACAGACGTTATTCCTATATACAATGATCATGCCTTGATATTCTCATCACTATGCACTTTTCTATCAATTGCTTGACAGCAATTTGTTCACCCACCGTAGAAATCTGCTGTCATGTGAGAAGCCACTAGTGAAACCTATGGCCCCCGGGTCTATCTTCCAACATATTAGTTTCCCGTCAACTTGCCAATTCTTGTCGCCGTTGTTTTATTTTGCAATCTTTACTTTCAATCTATAACAAAAATACCAAAAATATTATCTTATCATCTCTATCAGATCTCACTTTCACAAGTGGCCGTGAAGGGATTGACAACCCCTTTATTGCGTTGGTTGCAAGGTTCTTATTTGTTTGTGTAGGTAAGAGGGACTCGGGTGTGGTCACCTAATGGATTGATACCTTGGTTCTCAAAAACCGAGGGAAATACTTACGCTATAGTGCTGCATCACCCTTTCCTCTTCAAGGGAAAAGAACGCAAGCTCGAGAAATAGCAAGAAGCATTTCTGGCGCCATTGCCGGGGATATATATGCAAAAGTCATATACCAAGTACCCATCGCAAACACTTATCCCTCACTTTACATTATTTGCCATTTGCCTCTCATTTTCATCTCCCCCACTTCACCCTTGCCGTTTTATTCGCCCTTTTTCCGTTTGCCTCTTTCTGTTTGCTTGTGTGTTGGATTACTTGTTCGTCACTATGGCTCAAGACAATACCCAATTATGTGAATTTTCCAATACCAATAATACTGATTTTATTAGCACTCCAATTGCTCCTATTATCGATGCTGATCTTGTGAGATCAATGCTGCTCTATTGAATCTTGTCATGAAAGATCAATTCTCTGGCCTTCCTATTCAAGATGTCGCTATCCATCTAAACAACTTTGTTTATTGGTGTGATATGCAAAAGAAGAGAGATACGAATAATGATATTGTCAAATTGAAGCTATTTCCATTTTCGCTTAGAGATCGTGCTAAAACTTGGTTCTCTTCTTTGCCTAGAAATAGTATTGATTCATGGAATAAGTGCAAAGATGCCTTTATCTCTAAGTATTTTCCTCCCGCTAAGATTATCTCTCTTAGAAACGAGGTCATGAATTTTAAGCAACTAGATCATGATCATGTTGCACAAGCTTTTGAGAGGATGAAATTAATGATACGTAATTGCCCTACACTTGGTTTGAACTTATGGATGATTATACAAAACTTTTACGCTGGCTTGAATTTTGCTTCTAGAAATCTTTTAGATTCGGCCGCGAGGGGCACTTTCATGGAAATCACTTTAGGAGAAGCTACTAAACTCCTAGATAATATTATGGTTAATTACTCTCAATGGCACACCGAAAGATCTACTAGGAAAAAAATACATGCCATAGAAGAGATTCGTGTTTTGGGTGGAAAGATGGATGAACTTATGAAATTATTTGCTACTAAGAGTGCTTCTTCTGATCCGAATGATATGACGTTGTCCACGTTGATTGAGAATAATAATGAATCTATGGAAGTGAATTTTGTTGGTAGGAATAATTTTGGTAACAATGCCTATAGAGGAAATTTTAATTCTAGGCCTTTCCCTAGTAATTCTTCTAATAATTATGGTAATTCCTACAACAACACTTATGGAAATTTTAATAAGATGCCCTATGATTTTGAGACTAGTGATAAAGAATTTTTGAATTCGCAAAGGATTTCAATGCTTTGCTTGAAGAAAAATTGCTTAAGATTGATTGGTTGGCTAGGTACGTGGATAGAATTTCTCTTGATATTGATTCTTTGAAACTTAGATCTATTCCATCTAAGCATGATATCAATGAGTCTCTCAAATCCATGAGAATTTCCGTTGATGAGTGCAAAGAAAGAACCTCTATGATGCGTGCTAAAAGAGATTGCTTTGTGAAAACGTGTTCTTCTAGTTTTCATGATAATAAAGAGGAAGATCTGAAAGTGATTGATGTGTGTCGTATTAAATCCTTGTTTTCTAGTATGAATCTTGATAAAGATGGGATTGGAGATGAGTCAACCTTAGTTAAAAGGCGTCCCAATGATTCAGACTTTCTAGATCTTGATGCTAAAACTGTTAAAAGTGGGATTGAAGATGTCAGCACTTTACATAGTAATGAAACCACTATTTTGGATTTCAAGATATTTAATTATGATAATTTCTCTTTGATAGACTGTATTTCCTTGTTGCAATCCGTGCTAAATTCTCCTCATGCTTATAGTCAAAATAAAGATTTTACCAAACACATAGTCGATGTTTTAATGCAATCTTATGAAGAAAAACTTGAGTTAGAAGTTTATATCCCTAGAAAAATTTATGATGAGTGTGAACCTACTGTTAAAATTAAGATTAAAGATCATGAATGCTATGGTTTGTGTGATTTGGTGCAAGTGTTTCCATAATTCCAAAAACTTTGTGTGATATGATAGGTTTCCATGAACTTGATGATTGTTCTTTAAATTCGCATCTTGTGGATTTAACCATTAAGAAACCTATGGGAAGGATTAGGGATATTCTTATTGTTGCAAATAGGAATTATGTGCCCGTAGATTTCACCGTTCTTGATCTAGATTGCAATCCTACATGTCCTATTATTCTTGGTAGACCTTTCCTTAGAACGATTGGTGCAATTATTGATTTGAAGGAAGGAAATATTAGATTCCAATTTCCATCAAGGAAAGGCATGGAACACTTTCCTCGAAACAAAATCAAATTACCTTATGAATCTATTATGAGAGCCACTTATTGATTGCCTACCAAAGATGGCAATAATTAGATCTATTCTTGTATAAAGCCTAGCTAGGGGCGTTAAACGATAGCGCTTGTTGGGAGGCAACACAATTTTATATTCTTTGCTTTTTATTCTATTTAGTAATAAACAATTCATCTTGCTTCTGGTTAGATGTTGTTTTGTGTTTTAATTAGTGTTTGTGCCAAGTAGAGCCTTTGGGAAAACTTGGGTGAAGTCTTTACGATCATGCTGTAAAAAACAGAAACTTTAGCGCTCACGAGATTAGCTACCATTTTTTTACTGAAGAGTGATTTTAAGTTTCTTCTTTTTGCAGATGATTAATAGAAAAATTCCTCACGCCCACAAATTTATTTCAGAATATTTAGAGTTACATAAGTATTCGAAAGTTATAGATTGCTAGAGACTGTTCTGTTTTTGACAGATTCTGTTTTTTGTGTGTTGTTTGCTTATTTTGATGAACCTATGAGTAGTATCGGGGGGTATGAATCATAGAGAAATTATAATACAGTAGGTTTAACACCAATATAAATAAAGAATGAGTTCATTAGAGTACCTTAAAGTGGTGGTTTGTTTTCTTATACTAACGGAGCTCACGAGATTTTCTGTTAAGTTTTGTGTTGTGAAGTTTTCAAGTTTTGGGTAAGGATTTGATGGACTATGGAACAAAGAGTGGCAAGAGCCTAATATTGGGGATTACCAAGGCACCGCAAGGTAAAATTCTAGGACAACCAAAAGCCTAAGCTTGGGGATGCCCCGGGAAGGCATCCCCTCTATCGTCTTCGTCTATCGGTAACTTTACTTGAGACTATATTTTTATTCACCACATGATATGTGTTTTGCTTGGAGCGTCATGTATCATTTGAGTATTTTGGTTTTAGTTTACCACAATCATCCTTGCTGTACACACCTATTGAGAGAGACACACATGAATCGGAATTTATTAGAATACTCTATCTGCTTCACTTATATCTTTTAGAGCACGGTGATGGTTTTATTTTGTAGAAATTATTGATCTATCATGATTCAGTTATATTATTTTGAGAGTCATTTAGAACAGCATGGTAATTTCCTTTGGTTATAAAATTTGTCCTAATATGATAGGCATCCAAGATGGGTATAGTAAAAACTTTCATAAAAGTGCATTGAATATTATGAGCAGTTTGATACGTGATGATTGTTTTGAGATATGAGGATGGTGATATTAGAGTCATGCTAGTGGAGTAATTGTGAATTTGAGAAACACTTGTGTTAACGTTTGTGATTCCCGTAGCATGCACGTATCATGAACTGTTATGTGATGAAGTTGGAGCATGATTTATTTATTGATTGTCATCCTTTGTGTGGAGGTCGGGATCGCGCGATGGTTAACTCCTACCAAACCTTCCCCTAGGAGCATGCGTTAAATACTTTGTTTCTATAACTCGTAGATTTTTGCAATAAGTATATGAGTTCTATATGACTAATGTTGAGTCCATGGATTATACGCACTCTCACCCTTCCACCATTGCTAGCCTCTCTTGTATCGCACAACTTTCGCCGGTACCATACACCCACCATATACCTTCCTCAAAACAGCCAACATACCTACCTATCATGGCATTTCCATAGCCATTCCGAGATATATTGCCATGCAACTTTCCACCATTCCGTTTATTATGACATGCTTCATCATTGTCATATTTCCATGCATGATGATGTAGTTGACATCGTATTTGTGGCAAAGCCACCGTCTCATACATGTCACTCTTGATTCATTACACATCTCGGTACACCGCTGGAGGCATTCACATAGGGTCATATTTTGTTCTAGCTTTGAGTTGTAAGTAAATAAAAGTGTCATGATCTTCATTACTTGAGCATTGTCCTAGTGAGGAAAGCATGATGGAGACTATGATTCCCCCACAAGTTGGGATGAGACTCCGGACGAAAGAAAAGAAAGATGAAGAAAAGAGGCCATAAAAAAAGAGAAAAGAGAAAAGGCCCAAAAGAAAAAAAATAGAAATAAAAAAGAGAAAAAAGAGAGAAAAAGAGAGAAGGGGCAATGCTACTATACTTTTTCCACACTTGTGCTTCAATGTAGCACCATGATCTGCATGATAGAGAGTCTCTTGCTTTGTCACTTTCATATACTAGTGGAATTTTCATTATAGAACTTGGCTTGTATATTCCAATGATGGGCTTCCTCAAAATTCCTTAGGTCTTCGTGAGCAAGCAAGTTGGATGCACACCCACTAAGTTTCTTATGATGAGCTTTCATATACTTATAGCTCGACTGCATCCATTGCATGCAATCCCTACTCACTCACATTGATATCTATTGATGGGCATCTCCATAGCCCATTGATACGCCTAGTTGATGTGAGACTATCTTCCTCTTTTGTCTTCTCCACAACCACCACTCCATTCCACCTATAGTGCTATATCCATGGCTCATGCTCATGTATTGCGTGGAAGTTGAAAAGTTTGAAAAAATTGAAGTGTGAAACAATTGCTTGGCTGAACCTGGGGTCGTGCATGATTTAAATATTTTGTGTGATGAAGATAGAGCATAGCCAGACTATATGATTTTGTAGGGATAACTTTCTTCAGCCATGTTATTTTGAGAAGACATAATTACTTTGTTAGTATGCTTGAAGTATTGTTATTCTTATGCCAATGTCTTGAATCTTTCGGATCTCAACATTCATGCCACAATAAGGAAATTACATTGACAATTATGTTGGGTAGCATTCCACATCAAAAATTCTGTTTTTATCATTTACCTACTCGAGGACGAGCAGGAATTAAGCTTGGGATGCTTGATACGTCTCCAACGTATCTATAATTTTTTATTGTTCCATGCTATTATATTATCTGTTTTGGATGTTTAGTGGGCTTTATTATACACTTTTATATTATTTTTGGGACTAACCTACTAACCTAAAGCCCAGTGCAAATTATTATTTTTCTTCCTATTTCAGTGTTTCGCAGAAAAGGAATATCAAACGGAGTCCAAACAGAATGAAACCTTCGGGAAAGTTATTTTTGGAACAATTGCAACACAGAAGACTTGGAGTATACACCAGGAAGCGAGCGAGGCAGCCACGAGGGCAGGGGGCGCCCCCACCCTCGTGGGCCCCTCGTGGCTCCCCTAACGTGCCTCTTCCTCCTATATATACCAACGTGCCATGAAAACATCGGGGGGCACCACAAAACCCTAATTCCACCGCCGCAACCTTCTGTACCCGTGAGATCCCATCTTGGGGCCTGTTCCGGAGCTCCACCGGAGGGTGCAGTGATCACGGAGGGCTTCTACATAAGCACCATAGCCTCTCCGATGAGTTGTGAGTAGTTTACCACAGACCTTCGGGTCCATATTTATTAGCTAGATGGCTTCTTCTCTCTCTTCGGATCTCAATACAAAGTTATCCTCGATCTTCTTGGAGATCCATTCGATGTAATTCTTTTTGCGGTGTGTTTGTCGAGATCCGATGAATTGTGGGTTTATGATCAAGATTATCTATGAACAATATTTGATTCTTCTCTGAAATATTTTATGCATGATTTAAATATCTTTGCAAGTCTCTTCGAATTATCAGTTTGGTGTTGCCTACTAGATTGGTAGTTCTTGCAATGGGAGAAGTGCTTATCTTTGGGTTCAATCTTGCGGTGTCCTTTCCCAGTGACAGCAGGGGCAACAAGGCACATATTGTATTGTTTCCATCGATGATAAAAATATGGGTTTTATATCATATTGCTTGAGTTTATCCCTCTACATCATGTCATCTTGCTTAAGGCGTTACTCTGTTCTTATGATCTTAATAATCTAGATGCATGATAGATAGCGGTCGATGTGTGGAGCAATAGTAGTAGATGCAGAATCGTTTCGGTCTACTTGTCACAGACGTGATGCCTATATACAATGATCATGCCTAGATATTCTCATAACTATGCGCTTTTCTATCAATTGCTCGATAGTAATTTGTTCACCCACCATAGAAATCTGCTATCATGAGAGAAGCCACTAGTGAAACCTATGCCCCCCGGGTCTAATCTTCCATCATATTAGTTTCCCGTCAACTTAAAAATTCCCGTCGCCGTAGTTTTATTTTGCAATCTTTACTTTCAATCTATAAAAAAATACCAAAAATATTATGTTATCATCTCTATTAGATCTCACCTTTGCAAGTGGCTGTGAAGGGATTGACAACACCTTTATCGCGTTGGTTGCAAGGTTCTTATTTTTTTGTAGGTACAAGAGACTCGCGCATGGTCTCCTACTGGATTGATACCTTAGTTCTAAAAAACTGAGGGAAATACTTACGCTACTATGCTGCATCATCCTTTCCTCTTCGAGGGAAAACAACGCAATCTCGAGAAGTAGCAGGCCACTATGCGTGTCGACCCGGACGAACACAACAACTCCGCTGCCGCCGCCGACATGGTGTAGGCTGTGGCCCAGATGAAGTCCCCCAGCGACTACCCCCCCCCCCCAGGACTTAACAGGTAATATCTGACCAGCTAAATCTTACCAATACCACTTGCAACAGCTATGATTTGTACGGTTGATGTATTAAGCATGTTCATGCCTTTTTTATTTCAGTACTGCACACTGTGTGATGTTCAACTATTACCGTGTCTGTCTCAATTCCACCAATACCAGCAACAAACTTACAATTCATGACTCAAGATATCACTAGAGATGCTGCCCATTTGCTATTTTTAGTGGATGCTAACCCTGTTGTACTTAACATACATGTCCATGTACTTACGCCGGGTCATAACGGCCGATGCTATTGTTTGCCGTCCAGGTTAGCTGCATCCCATGTCTTACAATATTTCACATCATTTGTGCAATTACAGTTTAACTTCTATCATTTACTGGTTGCCTGTAGGTACACATGTTAGTGGCAATGATCCATGCTTTGACACGAAGGAACAGCTCGCCTCCGCCGTCGCTGACTTTGGGCAGGCTCTGGCCAGGATGAAGTGCCCTAGAAACTACCTCTCGGGACTTACCAAGTATGTACTCACCAGTTCAATCTTACTAATACCAGTTGCAATTAATGGCTATGTTCTGTACGGGCTATGTATTAAGCATGTTCTAGTAAACATGGCTAACATGTTTTTGCTACTTTCCCTACCTTTTTTAAAGACATCTAGGCCATTCTCTGCTCTGGAAGCACCTGCCTTGTGAAGTTTAACTATGCCAATCGCATTTTTATCAGTTCTAGTTTCAATGTCTATTAAGCATGTTGCAATTAACAGTTGAATCCATTTCTAAATAGTTGTATTTCAATGGTTACAAACTTAAAAACATGACTTAGGATGTTGTAAAGCCTGTTACAATTAACAGTTGTATCCATTTTTTTAATCTGTCTATTTGCTACCATGCTACTCTCCGCAATGAAGATATACTAGAGATGCTGCCCATTTGCTATTTTTGGTGGATCGATGCTAACCCTATTCTACTTAACATGCATGTCCATGTACTTACGCAGGGTCATAACGACTGATGCTATTATTTGCCGTCGAGGTTAGCTGCATCCCATGTCTTACAGTATTTCACATCATTTGTGCAATAGCAGTTTAACTTTTACCATTTACTGGTTGCTTGTAGGTACACATGTCAGTGGCACTGATCCACGCTTCGACCCGGAGGAACAGATCGCCTCCGTTGCCACTGACTTTGGGCGGGCTCTGGCCAAGATGAAGTGCCCCAGCAACTACCTCTCAAGACTTACCAAGTATGTACTCACCAGTTCAATCTTACCAATACTAGATGCAATTAATGGCTATGTTTTGTCCGGTCGATGTATTAAGCATGTAGTAGTAAACATGACTAACACATTTTAGCTATTTTCCCTACCTTTTTATAGACAACTGGACCATTATCTGCTCTCGCAGCACCTGCCCTGTGATGTTTAACTCTGCCAATTGCATTTTTATAAGTACCGGTTTCAATGGCCATATAGCCTGTTGGAATTAACAGTTGTATCCATTTTTATAGAGTTGTATTTGAATGGCTACAAACTTACAAAACATGTATTAGCATGTTGTTAAGCCTGTTGCAATTAACAATTGTATCCATTTTTTAATCCGTCCCTTTGCTACCAAGCTACTCTTTCGTAATGAAGATATCACTACAGACGTTGCCGTTTTTATTACCATTTGCTATTTTTGGTGGATGTTAACCCTGTTGTAGTTAATATTGGTTTTCCATGTACTTACACATGGCTACAATGGGCGATGTTGATGTTTGTCATCGAGGTTAGCTGCATCCCATGTCTTATACACCATCTATTCGTAAATATAAGTATTTTTAGATATTCCAATATAGACTACATAAGGAGCAAAATGAGAGAATCTAGATTGTAATCTAAACTATATCTATAATTCTATATACATTCGTGTGTAGTTCATATTGAAATCTCAAAAAAAAAACTTGTACTTAGGAACATAGGTAGTTGTATTTTACATCATTTGTGCAATCTCAGTTTAGCTTCTAACATTTGTTGGTTTGCTTGTAGGTACATGTATGAGCGGTACTGATTCACGCTTCGATCCCTCTTGCGTATGGGGTTATGTGATATTCATGAATAAGCGTCAACTCAAGAAACTAAGAAAGATTGTTAGGCGAAAGAAACGGGTGATTGGAATTAAGCTCTTTATTTACACTTTGTCGAAGACAACACTGAACTTTAGGATTGTAAGTAATGTCTTGCCTTTTCCCCCTGCCCACAACAAGTTACTCTATTAGACCTCAGTGTCTGAAATTTTTCTCCTTTCAGTGGTTTCCAAAGCTATTTAATGATGATTACCTTGCAAACTACATGACCGGAATGGAGGCAACTAAGGTTAAAGTACATAATTCATGCTACCATGATAATGGTCTAGAAGTCTTCCTGACGGCTGTGAAAGATGGGCGGGCGGTCGTCACAAGGGGTTGGATGATGGCTTCTCGCCCCTCGTTGGTTACCCCAAGTGGAAGGTTTGAGATGCAGTGTAGCGGTAGTTTTCCCTTGGCAAAGATACCAAGGATCGAATCCCCTGAGACTCCGAGGTTCAACAAGAAGGTGTCAACTGCTAGCGGCGCAACTAGCGATTGACTGAACCTGCACACAAATACAAATAACTTTGCTCCCAACGAGTACAGAGAGGTTGTCAATCCCTCCGACCTTGTCGTTTACAAAGGATCAAACGCAAGAGATAATAGTGATAGGTATTACTGCAACTAGTAAGTAATAACAGAAAGTAAATAACGGATGTGATCAGTGATGGTAATATGGACCGGGGTCCCATGATGTTCACTAGTGATGTCTCTCTCCCAAAAGACGATAAAACAGCTAAGCGAGGTAAACGAATTACAGCTGGGCAATTGACATGATTATGTGCGCAAACCAATGCTAACTATGCTGCAAAGAATGGTAGAGGCTCAAAAGCATGGGCGGTACGCCAAGGCAAGTAGACCGAAATCCATCTGCATCTACTACTAATCATCCACCTTGAGATATCTATCCAGAACATCTCGCTGGTATTAAGTTGCAAGTCCCACCCATCACTACTAGAAAAAAGGCTATAGGTAATATCACTATTAGTGGCGCACCAGAGATGTGGTGCGCCACTACTATATAGCAGTGGCGCACCACAAACAGGTGCTCCACTAATAGTGACATTACTAGTGGCGCACCAGGTGTTGGGTGCGCCACTACTATGTTTTTGAACAGTAACCAGTCATGCCCAGCCTTACCAGTGGCGCACCAGGACAAGGTGCGCCACTACTATTTTTGATACTAGTGGCGCACCTTGCCCTGGTGCGCCACTGGTAAGGCTGGGCATGGTGGTCCAAAAAAAAAACATAGCAGTGGCGCACCCCTTCACTGGTGCGCCACTAGTATTCCTGGCTACTAGTGGCGCACCAGTGAAGGGGTGCGCCACTGCTATGTTTTTTTGCACCAAATGCACCCCCCCCCTGTGGACCGCCTTTTCAGTTAAAAAAATAAATAAAAGAAAATGATAGAAATGTCAAAAAAATAAAAAAAATAAGATTCCAATGTGATTTGTGGTCTAGTTGTTAGCAAAATTTACAAACATGAATTTCGACTTTTTTTGCAAAATCTCTCGAGAATTTGTAAAATGGGCATAACTTTTGCATACGAACACCGATGAAAAAGTTTTTTATATGAAAAAGCATCTACTCGAAAAGTTACATCCGAATTTAACGGGGGGAACCCCGTTAAACATTTTCTAAATCCCCAAAAACCTAACGGAAAAAAAGTTACGGGGCTTTTAAGATCTACAGGCAAAAAAATTCAAAAAAAATCAAAAATAGTAGTGGCGCACCGTGGGTGTGGTGCGCCACTAATATAGTTTTTTTTTTGAAAAACTATTTTTTTGGAATAAATATTTTTTGAAAAAATTCAAAAAAATTCAAAAATAGTAGTGGCGCACCGTGGGTGTGATGCGCCACTAATATATTTTTTTTTGGAAAAAAATGGTTTTTTTTTGAAAAAATGTTTTTTTGAAAAAAATAGTTTTTTTGAAAAATATGATATGTAAAATGACCGGGAAGTTTGAAATATTTTTTCAAAATTTCATCACACTCATGAACATGAACAAACTCCCAGACATTAACAAGGTTTAATAGGATTGATATGATAGATATATCAACAAGTGCCTGCTAAGTGAGCTGGTGCTGGGGTTGGATAGAACTCAGAAGTTAAGCGTGCTTGGGCTGGAGTAGTGTAGGATGGGTGACCTTCTGGGAAGTTTGACCACGGAGTGCGATTTGACCCGAGATTAAGCCATATTGACCCGAGATTAAGCCATAGTGACCCGAGATTAAGGAAAAAAATTCCCGCCAAAATTGAAAAAAAAAATTCTGGAAAAAAAATTGAAAAAAAAAATTGTTACTAGTGGCGCACCTGTAGCAATTCTGGAATAAAATTTGAAAAAAAAAATTGAAAATTTTTTTTTGAAAAAATATCAGTGGCGCACCCGGGGGGCATACCAGTGGCGCACCAGTGGTGCGCCACTGTTATTGGGATTAACAGTGGCGCATCATAGGTGCGCCATTAGTATTCCTTATTAGTGGCGTGGTATTAGTGGCCCACCCATGGTGCGCCACTAATGGCAATATTGGGTGCGCCACTAATAGCCTTTTTTCTAGTAGTGCATAGTGTAAACTCAAAGCAACAGACAACTGCATTAAAAGAACTTTGCGTAAAGTAAACAATCCTTGCACCCGCAAGTACAAGCACCGTTGTTTTCCCCCTTGTGGCAACAGCACATCCCCTAGACTCATGTTTCTGTCACTCAAGCTAGTCATCGAAGGGCATGAACCCACAATCAAGCATAACGTTCCCTCTTGGAGTTACTACCTACTACTTGGCCAAAGCAATAAACAGCAACGGAGAACATGCAAGAATTACTCAAGAACATAAATATAAAAGAGGTGAATCAAATATATTACTCACACACAATCTGAACATAATCTCATAATCCATCGGATCCCAGCAAACTCAGCATAGCAACAGCATAAGGATTACATATGTGCCTTGATCATGTAGGGCAGCTCACGAGGTCTAATCGGTGAAGAACAAAGAGGGGAGGAGAACATCACATAGCTACTGGTCAGGGACCCATGGTCCAAGGGAGACTACTCACAACTCATCCGGGAGGCGTCCATGGTGGTGGAGAGGCTCCCGGTGGTGATCCTCCCCTCCGGCAGGGTGCCGGGAAGAGTTCTCCTGGTGCTGCCGACCATGGAAGCGCGGCCGCGGCGGAACAGAGATGAGATTGCGAAAAAGGGTTCCGTCCTTGACGGTTTTGGGGCGCGGTGTAAATATATGCCAAAGGGGGGCGTCAGAGGAGGCCAGGGGGGCCCAAGCGCCCTGGCGGCGCGGCCAGGAGGGGGGGCGCGCCCTCTGGCCGCCTGGAGCCCTGGTGGCCCCCCTCCGGCCCTACTTTGGCCGCATGGAAGCTTCCGGAACGCTGATTTTTTATATATTTTTCCCGGAATTTTTCTGGCAGTTTACGTAATGGGAAAACCTGAAATACAAAAACAGCAGAAAACAGAAACTGGCACTGGGGTGCACTGAGTTAATAGGTTAGCCCAAATATGATCAAAAGTGTATGGAAGTGCATAAATATCATAGCAATATCACACAAAAGAGGCATGGAGCAAGCAGAAATTATAGATACGTTTTGGACGTATCAACATCCCCAAGCTTAATTCCTGCTAGTCCTCGAGTAGGTAAATGATAACAAGCATAATTTCTGTGGTGACATGCTATTGACCATATAAGAACTTTCCACAGTCACATGACAAGTGCTTACTGAGACAATGAGTCTGTAGTAATTAAGTTGCCTCTTGAGAACATCACAAAGAACTGAAAGTTTTACAATATGATACTGAAACACTCAATAGATTTGTAGTGAGCATGGTGTGCAAACATGACAAAGTGGTACCTCGCTTGCCCCCTTTAGTGAAGCAAAACATAAATGCAGGGGCACCTCCAAAGTTTAAGTGACGACTAGATACAATGATTTCAGAATAAACGATATCATAATCATGCAGAAGACAATGGTACTTTTGGACAATGCACATTACACTCAGAATGACAATCATGCTCTCAATAGTTGGTGATTTAAAGAAAGAAGGTGGAGACTCTCGAACCGTGGCTTTTGTTGGCAAAGTTGAAAACCCGTGGTCGGAAACAAAAACTAAACATGTACCAGAGCTCTTGGTTTTTAAAAACAGAGGTAATAATTATTTTTTTAGAATATGCATATTTCGTCAACGAATGCTGGTAGATAACTCAATTACTTCTTGAGCTGGACAAGTTTCGAGGAACGGCTCCCGCACGAGGACGATCACATCCTCTTAATCTCCTTTGTTTATCACTGCCAAAGTTTTCTGATTTCTCATGAACAAAGCGTGAAGGAGGGTTTGTTTGTTGTATATTTTTTAATGAGCCGGGCGCACTCTATGCCACTTCCTTCTCGTATTAGGGGTTTGCACATTAGACATGCAATCCCGGGGTGAAGCTTGTCCAACTTAAACAAATCATGAATTAACTACTACTTCCTCATGAGCTAAAACAGAGGCACAAAATAGAAATGCTTTTTTGAATAATTTTGAGATGGTACATGAAAGTCTTCGTTAGGAATGGCAGGTAAATACCATGTATAGGAAGGTATGGTGGACTCATATGGCATAACTGGTTTAAAGGATTTTGGATGCACAAGCAGTCAGTCCGCTTAGTACAGGCGAAGGTTAGCAAAAGACTGGGAGCGACCAACTAAAAGAGCAATGACGTTCATAATCATGCAGAGCGACAAAGCAACATTGAATCGGGCATGGAAGTTATATCGCTACTCAGAAATTAAAGATCATCAAGGCTTGATAGACTTTCTTTACAGTCTTAAATATGCTTGAGCATATGCCAAGTCAATCAAAATAAATTCTTGGAGGAAGATACCACTAAACCATACCACATCACAGGCAAACAAATCATGTTGGTACTTCAATAACACATTAAGAACCCCCCAGCTATTTGAGACTAACCATAAGAAAACATGAACTACTAAGCACCATTATGCTCATAGCATTTTTATCATAGACATATCAACCAGTGCAACAGAAGCCAACTCTCTTAACAAGATAAGTATGATAACCCAAGAGAGTTCCAGCAACCAACTAAACAAAAGCTCTTCAAAAAGTAAAGCATGAAAACTAAGAGCTGAACATGATAGTAGCTATTGAAAGACAAAGAACATACACAGCAAAGATAAACATGAAAATCCCATGTTATGTTCTAGGTTGAAGTGGAGCGTGTTTCTCTCCCACACAAAGAAAGTTGAGTTCCAACTCGTTATGAACAGCAAGCAAAGCTAAAGAAAACTAAAAAGGAAACTAAAAGCAAGACGCTCCAAGCGTAGCACATAACACATGAAGTGATAAAAATATAGTGGAACGAAAGACGAACTGATAATTTGTTGATGGAGAAGGGGATGCACGGGGGCATCCCCAAGCTTAGACGCTTGAGTCTTCTTGAATATTTCTTGGGGATGCACGGGGGCATCCCCAAGCTTGAGCGTTTGACACTCCTGAATCTTTTTACCATCTTCCCTCGCACACTTGAAAACTCCCTTCATACATAACTCATCATAATCT
This sequence comes from Secale cereale, assembly GCA_902687465.1. Taxonomy (NCBI): domain Eukaryota; kingdom Viridiplantae; phylum Streptophyta; class Magnoliopsida; order Poales; family Poaceae; genus Secale; species Secale cereale. The sequence goes on from LR738712.1 coordinate 210,028,622, forward strand.
GATTAGCGAGGTTAGTACCCTTAATAAAATAATTTATCCTTGCTGGAAATAAAGATATTCTTGAAGGTCTACTGTTTCTCAAGATTGCCAAAAGGTTTTTGCAAAGAAAAAGCAAGCTCAAGGTTTGCAAAACGAAGGAAAGGCAAAACAGGACAGAATCTATGAAAAACAGACCAGCAGGTAGTAAATAATTTTTTCGGGGCACTTCTGCAACTCAAATCAAAAAACTCAGAACAGACGCCCGAAAGACAATTGTATAGAGCACGCTGTCGAAAAAATTCAGACCAAAAAGATGATCTGGTGATTTTATACGAACTTTTCTGTCCAAGGACAGAATCCGTTTCCTGGACAGCACGTCACAACTTTTGAACTTTCTTGCAATCAGAGGCTACACTTGGCACAAAGCTGAAAAGTAAAGATACAATGATGATGCTACTGTAGTAACAACATCAAGACACAACAAAAGCAAAATAAAATTTTATTCATTGTGGGCTGCCTCCCAAAAGCGCTTTCTTTTATGCCTTTAAGCTAGGCATAATGCAAAGAGGAATCAATAATCATCATAATAATCGGAGTTATAAATTGCTTCAAATGGTTCCTCAACAAGTTCACTCTTGTTCCTTCTAGGAAAGGGGTACATACCTTTTGCCTTCCCGCGTAAGCGGATTTGTCCCTTACCTATATCGATGAAGACTTTTACGGCTCGGAGGAAGTCCCTTCCAAGCACTATATTTCCTTGGTTTGGCTTCATGATGAAGAAGTCAACCATTGCAATCCCTTTAAGGAATTTAACTGGCACGTCTTTTATTCTTCCCTGGATCTCAGAAATATCTCCATTAGTGTCTTCATGATAAGATAATAATCTATCCATGTTAAATTTTAAAGAATCATGAACAAATTTTGGCATAGTAGAAACCATAGATCCAATATCACAATAAGCAAGGAAGTCTTGATTAGAGATGCTAATCCTAACAAAAGGCTCCCAATCATTGTCTATTTCCAAAATATCTCTCTTATTGGGTTTGGGTTTCTCTACCTTCAACAAGTCTAGAGCATCCATTCTCTTCTCAATAGTAGCAAGTCTATCTATGACAGTATCAAAATTATGATCATAAACAAAGTAACTAGATAGACCATGTATACTTTCAAGAGCTCTATCTTCATCACACTCTAGGAAATCTCCTTCAGCTATAATATCAAGAGAGTGTTTACACCATTTAAAAAGACCATGGTAAAAATTTCTAAGCACAATTTTTATAGGTATCCAAGGCATAATTCTCCTATGTGCATCAGAAATTCTGTCCCATGCCTTCTTCATATTTTCTCCATCCCTTTGATGGAAATCTAGAACTTCTGATTCCCTCAAAGCACCAAATCCTAACATGCTTGACTAAACAGAAAGGAGTACTAATAGAAAAGCAAATAATTTTTAGTGATTTTTGATAAAAGACACTAAAGCAAAAACTGAAAGGTAAACTAACAAGACTAAAAAGCAAAGGTAAAAGATAGCGTGCAACTCCCCTATCTTGAAGAGTGGAGTCCTCGACAACAGCGCCAGAAAACTTTCCTTGATGGCTTCTCGCCCCTCGTTGGTTACCCCAAGTGGAAGGTTTGAGATGCAGTGTAGCGGTAGTTTTCCCCTGGCAAAGATACCAAGGATCGAATCCCCTGAGACTCCAAGGTTCAACAAGAAGGTGTCAACTGCTAGCGGTGCAACTAGCGATTGACCGGACCTACACACAAATACAAATAACTTTGCTCCCAACGAGTACAGAGATGTTGTCAATCCCTCCGGCCTTGTCGTTTACAAAGGATCAAACGCAAGAGATAATAGTGATAGGTATTACTGCAACTAGTAAGTAAGAACAGTAAGTAAATAATGGATGTGATCAGTGATGGTAATATGGACCGGGGTCCCATGATGTTCACTAGTGATGTCTCTCTCCCAAAAGACGATAAAACAGCTAAGCGAGGTAAACGAATTACAGCTGGGCAATTGACAGGATTATGTGCGCAAACCAATGCTAACTATGCTGCAAAGAAAGGTAGAGGCTCAAAAGCATGGGCGGTACGCCAAGGCAAGTAGACCGAAATCCATCTGCATCTACTACTAATCATCCACCTTAAGATATCTATCCAGAACATCTCGCTGGTATTAAGTTGCGAGTCCCACCCATAGTGTAAACTCAAAGCAACAGACAACTGCATTAAAAGAACTTTGCGTAAAGTAAACAATCCTTGCACCCGCAAGTACAAGCACCGTTGTTTTCCCCCTTGTGGCAACATCACATCCCCTAGACTCATGTTTCTGTCACTCAAGCTAGTCATCGAGGGGCATGAACCCACAATCAAGCATAACGTTCCCTCTTGGAGTTACAACCTACTACTTGGCCAAAGCAATAAACAGCAATGGAGAACATGCAAGAATTACTCAAGAACATAAATATAAAAGAGGTGAATCAAATATATTACTCACACACAATCTGAACATAATCTCATAATCCATCGGATCCCAGCAAACTCAGCATAGCAACAGCATAAGGATTACATATGTGCCTCGATCATGTAGGGCAGCTCAATAGGTCTAATCGGTGAAGAACAAAGAGGGGAGGAGAACATCACATAGCTACTGGTCATGGACCCATGGTCCAAGGGAGACTACTCACAACTCATCCGGGAGGCGTCCATGGTGGTGGAGGGGCTCCCCGTGGTGATCCTCCCCTCCGGCAGGGTGCCGGGAAGAGTTCTCCTGGTGCTCCCGATCTTGGAAGCGCGGCTGCGGGCGGAACAGAGATGAGATCGCGAAAAAGGGTTCCGTCCTCGAGGGTTTCTGGACGCGGTGTAAATATATGCCAAAGGGGGCGTCAGAGGAGGCCAGGGGGGCCCAGGCTCCCTGGCGGCGCGGCCAGGAGGGGGTGCGCGCCCTCTGGCCGCCTGGAGCCCTGGTGGCCCCCCTCCGGCCCTACTTTGGCCGCATGGAAGCTTCCGGAACGCTGATTTTTTATATATTTTTCCCGGAATTTTTCTGGCAGTTTACGTAATGGGAAAACATGAAATACAAAAACAGCAGAAAATAGAAATTGGCACTGGGGTGCACTGAGTTAATAGGTTAGTCCAAATATGATCAAAAGTGTATGGAAGTTCATAAATATCATAGCAATATCACACAAAAGAGGCATGGAGCAAGCAGAAATTATAGATACGTTTTGGACGTATCATTGGACAAAATTGGTTTGTGCCTATGGCATGCAGGAAGGCAAATTATGGGCATTCCCCTTCTTCAACACCGTCGGCAGTCAAAATGATTTACACATGTCTCTTCACAATTACCGCCTTTAAATATTGTGGTTCATCATAGTTAATTCCTGCCTAATCCTGGAATTACTGAACATATTGTACTGGCAATTTTATTTCTGGATTCGTTGCTGAACCATTGTGCTGAGAATTTGAATTGCACATTTCATATTTCAAAATTACCAAACCGAATAATAAATTACAAGCAAAAATAAAAAGAGAATAGACGATCATGGAACTTTGCGAACGGTTTTGGCAGTAAAAATGCTTGTGATGGATAGCCCAATGCCACACAATTTTTTACATCAAATTGTGTGTCATGTAGTTCATAAAAGAAAATAGTTAACCAAGGCAAAGCTGTGTGATAGTTACTCCCACACAAGCGTATACATAAAACTTTGTGGGATGTGCATTAAAACGGAAACGTTTTCCCTGGATTGACTGTGTGGGATGTACATAAGAACGGAAACCTATTCCTTCGATTGACTGTGTGTGATATACATACCTAGAGAAATGTATTTCTTGGATTCATCGTGTGGGATGTACATACCTACGGAAATCATTAGGTTTTGATGCCTCACCCGATTGCACACGAGCTCATTTGGTGTCCCAGGAGGGCCTATCCCCGACGATTTCTGGGTCGTGTGGGAAGGACCCCCCCTATCGCCCACACTCACCAGGCGACGGTTCCAAATGCCGTCGAGGAAAGGGGTTAAAACCGTTTGTACAACACCGACGTGGACTAGTGATAGTAAAATGGGACATGACTCTCTCTAGTGAGGTGCGGATTGTTTGTTTTCGTACACGTTAAGCTTGTTCTCCCGAAACTTCAATCTGCGCCTTGTTATGCCGAAATTTTAAGCCAGCATCTCAAGTTATTGTGCTGATAAACTCCCGCCTCTTCAACTCGTGGCTTGTTATCCTGAAATTTGAAGCTAACTCTTTGTCTTGTTGTGCTTGGAAAACTCCCTCCATCTCAACCCATGCGTTGCCATCCGAAAATTACAACGCGCGCGAAAAATCCCACCTCCTGCGAAATCCGGACATGTGAAATTCCCATGATACCCCCTAAACCAAAAGAACCACCTAGTTCAAATCAATGGGGGTATTTTTGTAACTTACCCCACATTTTGGACAAGCGCGTCACTAAGCCATGGTTCCCCCCTCCCATCCCCTCTGCCGCCCCCATTCGAACACAGAGGCCGTGAAAACCCGCGAAGCCCCACACCCTCCTCCATCCTCCCCCCAGCCAGAGCCTCTTACCTGACGATGTTGTCCACCGCAAGACCTCGACCTCGCCCATCCACCGCACCGGGCGAGGATCCATCGTCGATCTCGTCGTCCCACCGGTTCAGCCACCCCGTCCTCCACCTCCAAGGAGCTGCCCCGACGTTTCCCTCGTCTTTTGTGCCACCTCCATTCCCACACTACCAGAAGAGCAGCATCATCACTGATTCCTCGAATGAAGCCGAGGCCTAAGCGGTGCCACCAAAGAGGTTCTACAGTAATCACTGCATTTTCTTCTTGCTTCGATCTCACGATGCTGCCGGCGCTCGGTCCCGAGCCGCCATGGCGCAACTCCATCTACGGCTGCGTCGTCGGCCACTTCCTTTATGGCGTCGCTCCCTCGGCGATGACGTCCACATTAGTCGGAGCTGCTACTGCTTTGGCTCTCACTCATTCAGCTGCTCTGCTCTTGCTCTCCGGTCCCCTGCCTGGTCTGCTCTTGCTCTTGCTTGCTTGCGTTGTTGCTCTTGCTCTTGCTATTTCTTGGGATGCTGCTTTAGTCTTCCTCACACTGCTGCTGCACGAGCAGCAGATCCTGCTCTCGCTCGAGCCCCTAGAGCTACTACCCGAGATGCTGCTACATGACCAGCTGCCCCGGCTCTCGCACGCACTGCTGCTCCGGGCGCTGCTACTGCTGCTACTGCTTTTCAGCTACTTGTGCATTTAGTTTCGATAGTAAAATTCACTTTCGACAGTTAAATTCAGTTCCGACAGTTAAGTTCAGAGTTGAGCAGCTGATGTATTTTACATCTAGCATTTTGTGGTTATGTATTTTACATCATCTATTGGAGATGCTATTAGATTTCCACTCACCTTAACGTTGTCTCTCTTGTCCTGCTTCAGCCTCGCCATCATACAACTCACCGGAGCTGCTCCAACGACGAAATCCTCCATCATAGCCGAGTAGTACCGTTGGCTCCATCTCCAAGCGCCTAAGATCTTTTTCCCCTCTTCCGACTGCCACATCAACCGCAGGATCCTCAGCGACCAACCCAATGATGCTGAGATCGACATGGCTTCGCCAAATAGGTTGTACACTTGTTGCATTAATTTTTTACTCTACATGTTATATATATTGTCCAGTGAGCACATGTAGTAACGTTAAATACGGTTAGTTTCTCATATATAACAAGAAGTGAGGTACTAGGTGTCGGGGGAAACTGTCCTCCCACGAGCACCTATGGGACCGGAGCCCCTTCTACGTTGCGGTAAGGGAGCGGAGGGAGCACGGAGAGCAGATCGAGGGGCACACGCGGGCAGTTTACCCAGGTTTGGGCCGCGATGACGCGTAAAACCCAACTCCTGCTTTTGGTTGTATTGAGTTTTCGGAGCTCGGGCGCTTGAAGATCTACAACACCAGCTGCACCGAGCGTGGAGTGAGCGAGTTCCTAGCGTCGAACCTCCTCTACGTTGTGCATGGGCCTCCTTTTATAGCTCAAGGGGTCACCGACAAGTGCCAAAGTAGAGGAGGGTAAAAGTGTAAATTTGGTGGTAGTTGCAACAGTGCATGAACAGTGGTCTTCACCTAACCTTGACGGTGGGGGACAAGGGCATTTAAAGCCCGTCGCCGTCGACCCCAAAAGCGTCTGTCCATGCGTCTCCGTTCGCCACGGCGGTACCCTCGTCACCGCGACCCGCCAGCGTGTCCCTCAGGCTGCTCAATCATCTGCCACGTGCCCTTGGAATGGCCCCAGGGCGACGCGTGGCCAAATGAGCTGGAGCGCAGGCACACAGTGTGACCTTCCCCCGGCAAGCACCTTGCCGGGACCGCTATCTTGCCGGGCCCGGAAGCTTGCCGCTTCCCGGGCCCTGCCGGGGCGCACGATGCGCCGCGATGTATCTTTTGCGGTGTTTATCCTTTGGCCTTCCTGGCAAGCACCTCTTGCCAGGGTCTTATGCTGAAAAGATGTCCTTGAGCCTGGTGCGGCCTTCCCGGCAAGCTCCTCTTGCCGGGGTCTTGTCTTCTAACTTGAATACTTTGTTCTTGAATGGCTCGAAGAGATCTGGAGCGGGCCTTGGCAAGCGCGTGGTAAGCCCTGCCGCGGGAAGCTGCTACTGCCCGTGCACAAGTTGGGGTACTAGGGTACCCCTACCTTAGTACACCGACAGGAGCCCCCGGGCCTGGGCCACACACGGTGCCGAGCGCTGTTGGGCCAGGCCCAAGACAGTGCACGGGCACACGTGGCCCACGGCGAGCCGTATCCCTCTCCGTATCCACCGCACCTCTCCCTAACGGCACGCGTCGATTGCGGCGTCGTGGGAGAGATCGTGGCTTGTTCTTTAATGGGAAATGCGGAACGTCCCCCACTTCCCCCTTAAAAGCAAAGGAAGCAGGGGCAGTTTCCCCCATCGTCTTCATTGTGCCTTGAGTCCTCAGAAACCCCCGCTGCTTCCTGCCTCTGCCCTTCCTCCACCGTCTTCCCCACCTGCCGTGCCGCCGTTCTCTCCCGCCGCCCCCGCCATGGCCCCGAAGAGCGACCAGGCGAAGAGCGACAAGGCGAAGGGCGACAAGGCGAAGAAGGAGAAGTCCGAGCAGGCGGCGAGGCTGGCAGCCATGCGGAGGAAGAGGGTGGTCTTCCCGCCAAGGCTCGGCCCGAGGGAGCTGCGGGACAAGTACTACTTGTTCTGGGCGAGGCAGACGAAGGATCATCCCCTCACCCAAGTCCTCCCCGCCGTGGCCGTCGACATGTTCCTGGGAGGTTACTACTTCTTCGCTGCATTCTTCGACTGCGGTCTTTGCCCTCCGTTCTCGGAGTTCTTCTGCGACGTGATGAATATGTACGGCTTCCGTCTCTTAGATTTCACCCCCAACGCAGTCCTCACCCTTGCCGTTTTCGCACATCTGTGCGAAAACTACGTTGGGGTCCACCCAAATGTAGCTCTTTTCCGCCACTTCTTCACGCCTAGAGTAGAGTCCGGATCCCCTCTCTCCGGCGGCATCTCTTGGATCTTCAGGCTGAACAAGAAGGAGATGTACTTGAAGGGAGAGCTCCGCGGCAAGTGGGAGGAGTGGAGGGCAGATTGGTGTTGGATTCTGGAAAAGGATCCCGAGCAGTTTACCTTGCCGCGCCAGACTGCCATAGTGCGCGGCAAGGATTGGAGTGACTTGGCCCCGGAGGACGACAAGTTGTAGATCGCCTTAACTAGGATTCTTCGTCTCCGGGCTGCCAATCTGACTGTGGGTGAAGTTGGAGCTGATTTCCTCCGCCGCCGCATCGCCCCTCTGCAGGAAAGGAATAGGCCTGCTTGGGAGTTCGGCAACGCGGCAGACCGCATGAGGCTGCACCCCGGGTTGAACTACAACTTCACCGTCCTGGAGCTGAAGGGCCTGGTCCGGGAACTGTTCAAACATGACCCGAAGCACCCGGAGTGGTTCAAACCGTCGACCGGAGTAGTCCCCTTGTGCAACAACACCGCCCTCAGTGCCACCCGCGCGGCAATGCCTGAGTGCGACTACCACGGGGTCGTCCCCACTTGGCTGGAGCCCTCAGCGGAGACCGTGCAAGCCTTCTTCGACAACTTGGTTGAAAAACCACGCAACGCTGATGATAGGAAGGGGCTCACCCGGGAGACCACCGCGCGAGATGTGGCGTACATTGCCTCCAGGATGGAGGAGCCCGCCGCGGCAGCAGCGGCAGGTGAGTTTGGATACACCGTTGACGAAGCGGAGGCGGCGGACGCGGTGAGCCAGGCCGAGGAGGAGGAAATCCTCAAGCTGCTGCAGATCACGCCCGAGGAGTTTGCCGGGGAGCCTACCGGGGAGCCTGCCGGGATTGGCGAGGCTGCCGGGCAGGGGACCGAGTCCAGCGGGCCTGCCGAGGAGGAGGAGGAGGAGGCCTAGTCCGGTGATTCCGATGAAGACTCCGGCGGATCCCTGAATCTTGACGACGACGCCTCCTCGTCCTCGGAGAACTCTCCGCCACCACCAAGCCCAAGCCCTCCGCCGCAACCGAAGAAGCGCCTCCGCAAGGCCGTCGAGACGCCGAGGCCGCCGGCGCCACAGAAACGACCGCAGCGCCGGGCGACGCGCGCCACTACGACGGGCAAGGTTGCCAAGGAGGCGCCCCGTGCCCGAGCGACAAGCGGAGGGGGGTCTTCCCGGAGTGACTCCGGGGTACCTTCTGCTCCTCGGTCCTCAGCGACGACCGGCGCTGGGTCTTCACAGCCCGCAGCTCCGGAGCCCGCCAAGCGCCCGAGGGAGCCCTCTCCTCCAGCTCCTCGCGCTGGAGCAGCCGAGGCGGGATTTGACTTCTCCGCTCTCAGCTCCGACGAAGAGGAGGAAGAGTATGTACTTGCAAGTTTCATTTCCTTTGATTTTGTCTTGATTTCTCTTGCTTGGTTCTGATGTTGTTTTGGCTTCGAGGACCTTGACCCAGCGGATGGCGAAGAGGGCCAAGATCCCTGTGGTTGAGATCGAAGACGACGAGCCCGCCGCAGCGGCAGGAGACGCGCCAGCGGCAGACTTGCCGGACCAGCCTGCTGCTCCGAGGAGCAGCCCCCAGCGTAAGTCTGGTATCCATTTTTCTGCTTGACGGGCGCGCCCGAGGTTATTGCTTGTACTGATGTCTTGTTGTCTTGTGCAGAAGTGGAGCCACAGCCGCAGGAGCACCAGGAGGTTGCCCCCGACGCGCTTGCTCCACCCTCCCCGCCAAGGAGGAGCTCCCCGGCGAGGGATGGTGCTCCGCCAAGGGTGGGTACTCCGCCAAGGGCGAGTACTCCGCCAAGGGCGAGTACCCCGCCAAGGGCAAGCACCCCGCCAAGGGAGGGCGCAAGCAGCCCTCCGCCAGCAAGGTCTACTACTCCGCCGCCAAGGGAGAATTCCCCGGCGAGGGACCCCGTCATCGAGGAAGTCCGCGAAGGTAAACCTTGTAGCTTCTTCTTTTCGAATTCTTCTTTTTGGATATTTGCTTGACGATCTTTCTTTTCTTTTTCTTCTATTAGATCCTCCCGCCCCGGAGCTGATGGAGACGGAGGCCACCGCCGAGGAGGGCGTGCATGGCGACGGCGGCAATGCCACTACTGCTGAGGGAATGGCTGGAGCTGATGAGCCAGCCGTCGAGGAGACCGCCCCGGCCGCCGACGCCGCGGCTGGGGAAGGTACCGGCGACCACACTGCTGGCCTAGAGGCTGCAGGAGCGTCGGACGCAGCACCAGCCGCCGACCCCTCCGCCTCCACGGAGCGGTCGGGTGTCTATCTGGAGGCCGCCAACAGGGTCTTCATTCAAGTCCCGTGGGCGTCCTCGTCTAGGGTACCCGCGGAGGGAGAGACCTTCGACGGAGAGGTTCTCGCCTCCGCCGGGCTGAAGGTTGTGGATGCGCCCGGCAGCAGCGACGAGCCCGAAGAGGAGCGGCTCCTTCGCCGGCTTCTGGCCTTGTACCGGGCCAGGCAGGCGAAGTTGGAGTCTCGGGAGGCTCTGGCTGCCAAGGCTGGTGCTGACCTGGAGAAGCGCGCCGCGGAGCTCCGTGCCGCCAACCAGGCGGCCCTCCGAAACTTGGCGGAGGAGCGCGAAGAGCTTGCCGGGGCGCAGCAAGCATTCGTCCTCGAAAAGGCCGAGGTCGAGGAGTAGCAGCGTCTGGCCGCCGAAGAGCTGTCTCGGCGGGAAGGGGCGCTCAACCAGCGGAAGGTCGACCTCGACAGCCACGAGGACGGCCTCACCGCTCGGGAGCAGGCTATTGGCGGGGCTCTGCGGGAGGCAAGGGACGCTGCCGCTGCCGCAGAGACTGCCAAGAAGGATCTGGAGGCCAGAGTGGCGCAGTTGGAGTTGTTCTTGAAGGCAAGCGTAGACAGGGTCACCGCGCTCAACGTGGAGCGGGAGAAGGATGCCCACACCAACTCGGAGTTGCAAATCTGCCCCTCCGATAAGGGTAAAGAGCTCACTGATGCTAGGGACTCCATTGCTGATCAAGAGCTGAAGGTCTCCACCCTTACTGACTCGCTTGACGCTGCCCGGGACCGCGAGACGAAGCTGAAGGACGATCTCCGCGCTGAGAGGGCCGTATTGGAAAGCACCGCCGTCTCGCAGAACCAATTCCAGCAGACGGTGGAGCGATGGACTGAGGACCTCGTCACCTCCGCCGCCAACATCGACATGGAGATGATGGCGTTGAGGGCGGAGCATCTCGTGTACTCCCCCGACGAGAACCTCCCTCACAGCGCCAAACTGAGTCTGTTCTTCGGTTGTCTACCGCAACCCCGAGATCAACCTCGTCAACGTCCTCCGCACCTTGCCGCCCGAGGCTGATCAGGAGGCGTTGAAGGCCCAAGTTGCCCACATTGTAGCCAATGTGGGCAAGATCCAGAGGGTTGACGGGGACCGCAGGGATTAGGCACCTTGCTTCCTTCGCTGCTGTCAATTAAGTCATAGGCAGTAGTTGATTAGAATAGCGGCAAGCTATCTTTGTAATATATACTCTTATTTTGGGTAATCAATGTAGTGTTATCTCCCTTGCTTTTGGTCCTTCACTTTGTATGATTTTCACCTTACGCTTTTAGGAGAACTTGCCGGCAAGGGGCCCTTGCCGCGAGCACTGAGTGCGGGACCCTTAGCAGCCTGCTAGCAAAGACATTATCGGCAAGTAACCTCGCCGCAGCTAGTCGCAGCACACTTATATTGCTGAGCAAACTCGAAAACGAAGTAAGGGCGCGACACTTGTCGTAGCTCACTCAAGCCATTGAGCGTGCTCGAAACAAAGTAAGGGCGCGGCTAGCCACGGGTAGGTTCCTCCGCGCAGAGGTTTTCCATACAAAATGCGGTTGTTCAAGGAAGGTAACTAAAATTTAAAAATTTGAATACTCAAACTTTGGTAACTTAGCTTTCATTGGATTGTTTGCTTCCCGGCAAGACTTTTCTTTCTTGAACAGCACTTGGTCCATACTTCTATCTCCTTCCCCCCCGGCAAACTTGTGCGCGAGGAATACTCCTTCTGTTTTAGAGAGAAAGACAAAAGAGAAGGAAATACAAGCACGGAGCCTTGCGGCTTGTTACTGCTTACCGGGGGTGAGCGCCGCACGAAATGCCAGATGATATATGCGAGTACAAGGAAAAGCACGAAACGACAAATGGTGCGAAGCACAAAAGTTTTACTGATGCACGGGGTTTGCGCCCGGCTTTGTACAAAGGTTTACATGCGACAGCGGCAAGACTTGTACAAAAGGTGGTTGCCGGAGCGGATCGCGGCAACCGCGCCGTATGGGTGAAACTTGTGAAGATGCTCTATGTTCCAGGAGTTGCTCACCGGTAAGCCTTCTTCGGTCTCAAGGCGGACAACGCCGGGCCTTGTGACTTGTCTCACCCGATAAGGGCCTTCTCACTTCGGCGTCAACTTGTTGGAATTCTTGGCGGACTGAACACGCCGAAGAACAAGGTTGCCTTCCTCGAGACTCCTGGCCTTGACCTTGCGGCTATGATAGCGATGCAAGGCTTGCTAGTATCGAGCAGCTCGTACAGCAGCCTGGAGACGTTGCTCCTCAAGGAGCAATGCATCATCTTGCCGCAGTTGCTCTTGCTCGAGCTCGTCGTAAGCGAGTACTAGAGGAGATCCGTATACGAGTTCCGTGGGGAGAACTGCCTCTGCTCCATAGACAAGAGCAAAGGGCATCTGTCCGGTGGCTCGATTTGGTGTCGTCCTGATTGACCAAAGAGCCGCCGGCAACTCCTCTATCCAGTTTCTTCCACACTTGTGCAGCCTGTCAAAGGTTCTTGTCTTCAGTCCGCGCAGCACTTCAGCATTGGCCCTCTCCGCTTGACCGTTGCTCCTTGGGTGAGCAACGGAAGCAAAGCAGACCTTGGCGCCAAGATCTTGGACGTACTGCATGAAGGTGCGGCTTGTGAACTGTGTGCCGTTGTCGGTGATAATCCTGTTAGGGATTCCGAAACGGCAAACTATTGATCTGAAGAACCTGACTGCTGACTGTGCTGTCACCTTCCTCACTGGTTCCACTTCTGGCCACTTTATGAACTTGTCGATTGCAACGTAAAAGTACTCAAAGCCCCCGACGGCACGGGGAAAGTGGCCGAGGATATCAAGCCCCCAGACCGAGAAGGGCCAGGATAAAGGGATCGTCTGGAGAGCTTGAGCTGGCTGGTGAATTTGCTTGGCATGAAACTGGCACGCTTCACACTTGGTTACTTGTGCAGTTGCATCTTGGAGGGCTTCTGGCCAAAAGAAACCTTGACGGAACGCCTTTCCGGCAAGTGCTCTTGCGCCTATGTGGTGACCACATATGCCTCCGTGTATCTCTGCCAACAGCTTCTGTCCATCTTCCCGGGAAATGCACTTCAATCTGACACCATTGAGTCTTCTTCTGTACAGTTCGTTGTCGACGAACTGGTACATACTTGACTGTCTGGTTATCTTCTCTATCTCTTCTGGTTCTTCGGGAAGTTCTCCAGTCCGAAGAAAACGGACGATTTGCTGTGCCCATGCTGGAGCTTGCGGCTCAACAACAAGGACTAAAGGCATCAGCTCTGCTGCGGGAACCTCAGCTTCTACGACAAGAACCTGCGGTTTTGCCGGAGCTGAGGGTTCCCCGGCAAGCCTGCCGGGGCAAGGCTCACCGGGAACGCCTGCTTCAACTGTACAGACCCTTGGGTCAGCAGGAGCAGACTGTTCCTCAGCATCTTGGTTGTTGATCTTGGGGACCTTGGCGGCGGCTTCAGGAAGATCCGCCGGCAAGTAGTCGCCGGAGACCAACTTCCTCTTCTTGCTTAGCCCAACTGATGGTGCGACGGATGGTTGAGTTAGCTTGAGCATGAAGGTCCCTGGTTCCACAGGTAACTTCATTGCGGCACACTTTGAGAGGCTATCTGCGATATCATTCTGAGCTCTTGGGACGTGCTCCATCTGCAAGCCCTCAAAGTGTTCTTCAAGCTTCCTCACTTCATCTACATAAGCTTCCATCAGGGGGCTCTGGTAACTCTTGTTAACTTGTCGGACCACCAACTGTGAGTCTCCCCGCACAATCAACTTCTTGATCCCAAGTTCGGCCGCAATTCTGAGGCCGGCAAGCAGTCCTTCATACTCAGCAGTATTGTTTGTCGCTTGCTCCTTGGGAAAGTGCATCTGAACAACATACTTGAGGTGTTCTCCGGTGGGCGCTATGAGTAACACGCCAGCGCCGGCGCCTTGCAGCGAGAAGGCACCATCGAAGTACATTATCCACTCCTTGCTTGCTTCTTGGACGGGGATGCTTGTCTCTGGAACTTCTTCATCCGGTGTCGGGGTCCATTCCGCTATGAATTCTGCCAAAGCTCTGCTCTGTATGGTTGAAGTACTCTCAAACTTGAGACCAAAGCTTGACAGCTCCAGTGCCCACTCGACGATCCTGCCTGTTGCTTCTGGATTTTGCAATATCCTCTTCAACGGAAAGCGAGTGACCACTGTTATCTCATGTGCTTGGAAGTAATGGCGCAGCTTTCTTGAGGCCATGAGGAGGCCGAAAAGCAGCTTCTGCACCCTAGAGTATCTTGAACTAGCCCCCTGCAGGAGGGAACTTACAAAATAAACTGGGCGCTGCACCATCTTCCTTCGCACTTCTTCTTGCTCTTGCGCAGACTTGTCCTTGTCGGGGCCAGAGCTTGTCGGGGAAGCTCCCTGCTTGTCGCTGGGCGCGCTTGCCAGGGACGTGGGTTCCTCATCCGCCTCCCTCTCCGCTACTAACGCAGCACTAACCACTTGATTGGTCGCCGCTAAGTATAGCAGCAACTTCTCTTGTGGTTTAGGTTCGACAAGTATTGGAGTGGAGGATAGGTATCTTTTCAAGTCTTGCAGCGCAGCCTCCGCTTCCGGAGTCCATTTCATGGGGCCTGCCTTTTTCAAGATTTTGAAGAAAGGCAGGGCGCGTTCTGCAGACTTTGAAATGAACCTACTGAGGGCAGCCACACAACCAGCAAGTCTCCTTACGTCCTTGACGCGTTTCGGGGCTTCAATCTGCTCGATGGCTTTAATCTTGTCGGGATTGGCTTCAATCCCGCTCTGGGACACGAAGAACCCGAGAAGCTTGCCGGAGGGGACTCCGAAGACACACTTCTCGGGGTTCAACTTGAGCTGTATCTTGCGCAGATTCTCAAAGGTTTCTTCCAAGTCTTGGATCAAGGTATCCTTGCTCTTGCTCTTGACCACTATGTCATCCATGTAGGCTTCTACATTTCTGTGTTTCTGTGGCTCAAAAGCAGTGTGCACCACCCTTGCAAATGTCGAGCCTGCATTCTTCAATCCAAAGGGCATGCGTATGAAGCAGTATGTGCCGCATGGAGTAATGAATGCAGTCTTTTGTTCACCTTCCTTGGCCATGAATATCTGGTGGTAACCTGAGTATGCATCAAGGAATGAAAGCAACTCACATCCGGCGGTGGAGTCAACAATCTGGTCAATACGCGGCAAGGGAAATGGATCCTTGGGACATGCTTTATTCACATCAGTGAAGTCTATACAAAGTCTCCACTTCCCATTAGCCTTGCGCACGACAACTGGATTGGCCAACCACGTAGGATGGATTACGCCTCTAACCAGGCCTGCTGCTTCCAACTTCTTTATCTCTTCGGCAATAAATTCTTGGCGCTCCACGGCTTGCTTCCTAACCTTCTGCTTGATGTGCCGCGCATGAGGACAAACAGCAAGCTTGTGCTCAATTACCTTCCTGGGAACGCTGGGGATGTCAGACGGTTGCCATGCGAACACGTCGACATTCGCCCGCAGGAAGGCAACGAGCGCGCTTTCCTATTTGGGGTCGAGTGTAGCACTGATGGTGAAGGTACCACCAGTGCCGTCCTCCTTCGCGAACACCTTCTTGGTTGCCGGTGGAGATGCCATTCCTTTCTTACACTTGCCGGTGGAGCTCGATGGTGCGTCCTCGACGGCAGCGCAGCACTCCGAAGAGGTGCGTTTGCCAGAGTGGGCCCCAGAGCTCTTGCCGGACTTGGTCTTGGTCTTCCCCCCGGGAGCTTCAGCGGCAAGTGTTTTGCCGTCTGCCGCGGCTGCTGCATCCCGGTAGATCTTGTCGGCGCAAATAAGCGCATCTTTCTTGTCACCTGGGACAGAGATGATGCTTATCGGCCCTGGCATCTTGAGCATATTGTACGCGTAGTGGGAAGCTGCCATAAACTTGGCGAGCGCAGGACGGCCAAGTATCCCATTATAAGGTAATGGGATATCGGCGACGTCGAACGTGATCCTGTTCGTCCTGAAGTTGAGCGCCACACCAAAGGTCACTGGTAGTGTAACCTTCCCCTTCGGCTTGCTCCTTCCCGGGTTGATTCCTTGGAACGTCCCGGTTTCTTCGAGCTCGCTGTCGGGGATCTGCAGTTTCTTGATCACTGCGGAGGAGATCAAGTTGAGGCCGGCCCCGCCATCAACCAACATCTTGGTGACCTTAAGGTTGCGGATAGTTGGTGAAACCAACATCTGCAAGCACCCGACCGTGGTTGTGCGGCCAGGGTGATCCTCAAGGTCGAAGATGATGGGCGTGCCGGACCATTTCAGGAGCCTGCGCGACTCGACGGGTGGCTCAGTTGCATTCACCTCCCGCACCCATTGCTTGAGTTGGCGGTGGGAAGTGTGCAAAAAGGCACCTCCATCGTCGCACAGGACTTCTGTGGCCTTCTGGAACTCCTGCTCGCTGTTGTCTCCTTCATCCATATCCTCATCATCGTCCTCGTCTTCATCCTTGTCGCGGCCCCGGGGAGGTCTGTCTCCTTGCCGCTGCTTGGCCTTGCCGCGGCGTCCTCCCCGACCGTTGAACGGCCGCTTCTTGCTGGGCTCTCCTCCGCCTCCTTGGGACTTCTCCTTGTCGCGACGCTCGTATTCAGCCTTCTGCTGCTCTACAAGGTACTCTACCCTTTAGCAGTTTTGGAGGTCGTGGCCCTTGGTGCGGTGGATCTTGCAGTACTGCTTGTCGGAGCCGTCCTGCTTGTCGGCTGCCGCTACAGGGGCGGGCTCCTTGCCGGAGCCACCAACCTGTGCCTTCTTGGCGGGAGCCTCCTTGCCGGATTGCTCGACAACAAGTACCTCCTTGTTCTTCTTTTTCCTGTTGTTCCGCCGCCGGCCTTTCCTTGACGCGGCGGCATCCTCACTGTCGCTTCCTCCTGCGCCGGTATCCTCTCCGGGGAGTCTTCTCCCCTCTTCAGCACGTGCACATTTGTCAGCCAGAGCGTAAAGCTCGCTGACGTCCCGGATCTTGGTCATGGCCATCTCCTCCCTCATCCGGCGGTTATGCACGTTCTGGTGGAACGCGCTGATAACCGTGGCAGGGTGGACATCGGGAATGTTGGGTTGTACACGGCTGAACCTTTGGATGTATTTGTGCAGGGACTCTCCCTCCTTCTGAGCTAAGATGTGGAGATCGCTCTCCTGGCCGTGGGGTTTGTGGCCGCCTGTGAAGGCGCCGACAAACTGGTGGCACAGATCAGCCAACGAAGAGATGGAGTTCTCCGGCAAGTGCATAAGCCAAGACCTGACGTTTGGCTTAAGCACGAGCGGGAAGTAGTTGGCTAGGATCTTCTCGTCGCGTCCCCCGGCAGCCTGCACCGCAATGGTCTAGATGCTGAGGAACTCCGAGGGGTGTGTCTTGCCGTCGTACTTCTCGGGTACGTCGGGCTTGAAATTCTTCATGCTGGGCCACTGGACTTGCCGCAGCTCTCGGGTGAACGCAAGGCAGCCTGCCGCGTACGGCAAGTCGCCTGGTTCACCGGGCGCGTGCATGTCGACAGCGGTCCCAGCGCGCTGATCAGATTGCCTTCGAGCTTCTCGTCGATGCTCGATACGAGTTCGAGCGTCCTCTTGTCGCCTGTCGTTGAGGACTTGGCGCAGATCGCGGCGAGCCCGCGGATCCGACGACGCCGTGGAGTCGTCGTCGATGTTGATCCGGCGGGGCGGCGTTTTCTGCTTCCGCAGCGGGGAGTGCACGGTAGTTGCACCCCCGGCGGTCTTGTCGCCATCGGCCTTCGCTTGGTCAACTTGCCGCGGCCGTGAAGTTGCCGGCTGCTGCGGCGCATCATTGTTGGCGAAGGCGATGAGGCTCTGGATCGTCGCCCTCCAGTCTTCGGCCTTGTCCGCCACTGGAGGGAAGTCGAGGAGCAGCTGAGCCCTGGCTAGGGCTTCTGCTGGAGAGGAGGGAAACGGTGGCGAACGGTGCGAGGAGCGGGACACGCTCGGACTTCTAACCACGTTAGAAGGAGCATGTTCCCGTCCCGGCGACCGTGCCTTGCTCGTGCCAGGACGTTGGCCTTGAGCGTCCCGTGACTCGCCGGCCTGGCCACGTCCCAGCAAGCGTATGGTACCTCCGGTACCACGTCGCTGCTGGTCTGGCACCTCCTGAGAGGGACGTGGTGCGTGCACGGACACCGAGGCCTTGGAGTTCGCCCGGTCGTCCGTCTTATCCTTGGACTTGGTGGCACCGTGAGTGTCCCCACCGGCGTCCACCCTTCCGCCGGTGCCTCCCCCACCAACCGTCGGCTCTGGTGGTGGTGGGATCGATGCAGACGGGCCTCCAACCTCCAAATCCTTCTTCTTCTGAGGCATGTTGATGTAGCCGGTGAAATCGGAGAGGTTGATGAAGGATGCGTCCGCGTGAGCGCCGGATCAGGTTCAGACAACCTCGACGCCCCCTACCTGGCGCGCCAAAGATGTCGGGGGAAACTGTCCTCCCACGAGCACCTATGGGACCGGAGCCCCTTCTACGTTGCGGTAAGGGAGCAGAGGGAGCACGGAGAGCAGATCGAGGGGCACACGCGGGCAGTTTACCCAGGTTCGGGCCGCGATGATGCGTAAAACCCTACTCCTTCTTTTGGTTGTATTGAGTTTTCGGAGCTCGGGAGCTTGAAGATCTACAGCACCAGCTGCACCGAGCGTGGAGTGAGCGAGTTCCTAGCGTCGAACCTCCTCTACGTTGTGCATGGGCCTCCTTTTATAGCTCAAGGGGTCACCGACATGTGCCAACGTAGAGGAGGGTAAAAGTGTAAATTTGGTGGTAGTTGCAACAGTGCATGAACAGTGTATGAACAGTGGTCTTCACCTAACCTTGACGGTGGGGGACAAGGGAATTTAAAGCCCGTCGCCGTCGAACCCAAAAGCGTATGTCCATGCGTCTCCGTTCGCCACGGCGGTAGCCTCGTCACCGCGACTTGCCAGCGTGTCCCTCAGGCTGCTCAGCCATCTGCCACGTGCCCTTGGAAGGGCCCCAGGGCGACGCGTGGCCAAATGAGCTGGAGCGCAGGCACACAGTGTGAGCTTCCCCCGGCAAGCACCTTGCCGGGACCGCTATCTTGCCGGGCACGGAAGCTTGCCGCTTCCCAGGCACTGCCGGGGCGCACGATGCGCCGCGATGTATCTTTTGCGGTGTTTATCCTTTGGCCTTCCTGGCAAGCACCTCTTGCCAGAGTCTTGTGGTGAAAAGATGTCCTTGAGCCTGGTGCGGCCTTCCCGGCAAGCTCCTCTTGCCGGGGTCTTGTCTTCTAACTTGAATACTTTGTTCTTGAATGGCTCGAAGAGATCTGGAGTGGGCCTTGGCAAGCGCGTGGTAAGCCCTGCCGCGGGAAGCTGCTACTGCCCGTGCACAAGTTGGGGTACTAGGGTACCCCTACCTTAGTACACCGACACTAGGCAACCTAGCTATCCGTGGTGGACTCTCTTAAAAGCCATCATTATTTCTACGCATTTGAGCTATGCATTTCTAGATGGGCCTGGGAGTTGAGCTAGTAGGGTAGTGGCCTGGGTCCAAAGTAGTAGAAGTAGAACAAAAACATTGTTTAAGTGTAGGCTTTTCCCTGTCCAAGCCTCCATACTAGAATCACGAGTGCTTGAAAGAAAAAATGAAGGAAAAACATAGGAATTTAAAAGTTTCCTATGGTACTACTAATCATGCATTTGGTTCAAAGGAAAATTGTAGGATTTGTTTCGTTAGTCTCTCCTTGATAGAAAAACCATAGGAATTTTAATATTGACTTGGCTTCCTTTTCAAATTCCTATTCATGAAACACAAGACTATGAGATAGTAGCACAATAGCATTATAACTATACATTTTCTTCTGGTTTGACTTAATTTCACCATGCTTCTCCGCATTCCTGTGATCTTCCAATTCTTGTGAACCAAACACCCTGATTGACAAAAATCTTGTGTTTTTAAATTATCTATCTTGCACGTGCATTCCTATCCCGTTCAAGTGTATTTCCTATCCCTATATTGTTAGAATCCTCCAATTCAAACAAGCCCTTACGGAATTACTTCTGTTGCAGATATGTGTCAAAGAAAACCTTGTGTGGTTTGTCCCGCTCCTTCTGCACCGTGGTCCACCCTAGCTCAGCTACTCCAACGATGGAAGGGTTCACCACAGCAGGGATACGCCCTCCAGACTGTCTTTCACCACCTCATATCTTCTTCCCCGCCACGGGCAGCCACAACAACCGCATTAGCATCATCAACTGAGCAGAGGACCTTGAGGATGACACGGGTCCGCAAGAGAGCTCACAATCTTTCGTGTCTGCTTACATTATGCATCGCTTAACATGATGACATGCTACTTTATTTTCCTGTTCACCGATTAGACTCTGAGTCAGGTCCACACTAATGATCAAACTACAATTTTGAAATGGTTGTGGGGTACATATTGGGTAGCAATCAATACTATATGTCTACTATATGAATAATCTCAGGTGTCTACTGTGAGTTTCATGTTGGGTGGAAACAAACATTAAAGGAGCCATTATCTGTATTTTTTAACTGAAGCTATAATCAGCCTGCTATCATTAGTTTTGGGTCTATCCACAGTATGCACTCCTTACATAATCTCACTATGTTTTCCTATGCATGTTTGTTATTGTACACAACGGTACTAAACATGTAGAGCAAAAGACACGAGCCTTGTGTGGCAATAAAATTTCATGCAAACGTCGCTCCATGGTGGGCGCAAAAGCAACCCCCTCCCCCCATTCCAGACTGTAATCAAGAGGAAGATAACTGTTTAGAGGTGGATTCAGAGGGAGCAGACCACTCCTATTTAACCCCTCGGGTCTTTTGATCTAACTTGGCATGCAGATGTTGGTCATATCATGCATATAGTGCCTTGCATTGCTTACTTTATACATTAAATATGTCATCTGCTTAGTTTAGATATGTATTATGTGAATGCCATCTGTTTAGTTTCTATATCATTTATGTGAATGATGCAATGCCATCTTGTTTAGCTAGGCATCATATATGTGAATTGTGCAATGCCATCCTGGTTAGCCAGTCATCTTATATGTGAATTATATCATGCCATCATTTTTTATTACATAATAAATTTGTCAACAATGTTAGTACATTCAATTACTCTTCCTGAGCATCAAGCATTCGACACGGTCATGGAAAAATCTGGAGTGAAAACAAGGTCTTCAGAGAAGACAATGCTATCTGATGATGTGCATGTCTTGCTGGTTACGGATAGCTCCCCAGAGGAGGATTCAGAGACAGATGACAAGTCCTATCCCCCTCGCCCCCCGAGGTGCATGCTCTAACTTGGCAGGGTTATATTGCTCATATCGTGCATATGGTGTCTTGCAATGCCATGTTATTTGCTTAGTTTATACATGCTTTGTGTGAATGCCACCTGGTTAATGTCTAGTTACCATATATGTAAATTATGCAATACCATCTTGTTGCAAGACATTATATATGTGAATTATGCAATGCTATCATGTCGCAAGGCATTATATATGTGAATTATGCAATGCAATGCTGTTTAGCCAAGCATCATATATGTGAATTATATCATGCCATCCTTTTTTGTATTACATATTCTATTTGCCCAAAATGTTTGTATATTCAACTACTCTTCCTGTGCATCAGCCATTTGAATTGGTGATGTAATAATCTGGTGTCAAAACAAGGTCCTCAGAGCAGACAATGCTACCTGCTCAAGCAGATATCTTGTTGGTTACAAATAGCTCCTCAGAGGAGGATTCGGAAACACATCATATATGTCCCCCCACCTTAGGTGTATGCTCAAACTTGGCAGGTTTATATTACTCATATCATGCATATGTTGTCTTGCAATGCTTATTTTTACATCATATACAAAATATTGAATGCCATCTGCTTAGTTAACATATCATATATGCGATTGTCCTCTGCTCACCTTCTTAGTATATAAATCATATATTTGAATTATATCATGCCATGATGTTTACATAGACATCATGTATCTGAATTATGGCATGCCAATCCATTTTCTAAAGAAATAATATAGTTATATCATCTCATCATGTTTACATAGTCATCATATTTTGAATTATGTCATTCTATCCGTGAATTATATCATGCCATCAAATTTCCATCCATGTATGTGAATTATGGCATGTCAACCACTTTAATAGACACATTGTATAGTTATATCATGTCATCCTTCTACATATTCATCATTTTTTGAAGTATGTCATTCTATCCTGTTTAGTTAGCCATCATATAAGTGAATTTGTGTCATGCTATCTTGTTTAATTAGGAATCATATATGTGAAACTGAGTCATGCTATCCTATTTGGTTAGACAACATAAATGTGAATTATTTCATGCCATGTTTCCTTCCCTACTATCCATTTCACTTGTCTATCATACAATATCTCTACATTCAATTACTTTTCTTGTTTATCAGCCATTTGAATTGGAGAGGGTGATGGCAGTATCTATGGGAGTGCAAACACGGTCTTCAGAAAAGATCATGCTACCCGCTGATGCAGATGGAACCACTATTGTACTTTCCCAAGAACTAGCCCCACCAAACATAACCCAAACTCATGCAGATTGTACCCCTACCCAGTTGGACAGAGAACCAGCTACACCCCTTCTAACCCCGACCCTAGCAGACAATAACCCAGTTCCATTTGACACATCACCATCTCCAGCACATAGCATCCCAAACAAGAGTAGTTAGTAAGGCAAGTGTTGTGCCCAAAGCACGAGGACCACCACTCCGAACCCCAAGTCAACGCTTAAACAGAAGAATAATCATTTTGAGGTCAGGTTTCGTAGCTATGGTTCATACTCCTTTGCTCTAGCATCACTGTATTTACTCATAACAACTCTTTCTAATTTGAAGGATGCAATTGAAACTCCAATTGTGCAAAAGGTATGCTTTAAACCCATTTTCTTTAACTGGTTTGCTATTGTAACTTGCCCTATGTTGATTTCAGTTTCAGTTGAATAAATAGTTATGTTCTCATGGCATGCACATTACAAGTGTTGTTAATGATGTGTAGTTTCCCACACTTATATTCTATCTATGTTGCTTTGTCTTAAACATATATGATTTGAACTGTCTCTATCATGATTTGGCAACATAAACTAGAATGATATATACCATATAGTGACCATACTACATAGATATATGTTTGTTTCATGTTGTTATCCTGTCCACCTTACAACTGAACTAGTTTACCAAAATGAGTTTCATATAAAACATGGTAAACCTGTGACATGTCTGCTTGTTCCTCTTGTAGAATGTGGACGAAATATTAGAGAAGAGCACCCCATTATGCAATGGTAGAGAAAGTAATGCATATAAGGTTCAAGATAGTGAGACAACCTTATTGGTCTCCAAGAAAACTGATAAAAACTATCTTATGGACAGTGAGACAACCCCAAAGTCGTGCCTTGATGTAGTGTTTGAGTTACTGGCCACTATTGCTGGCACAAGCTCTTCAGACTCGCTGCCTGAATCTGTTCGGCTTCTTGAGTCTCAACTTCAAGTTGAAAGACATCAATCAGATGTGTTGCGACAGGAAGCCGAAGGACTGAGGAAGTCCCTGCGGAATTCAGATGCATACTTTCTGGTGCAACCGCATGTGCTAGAGGATTTAAGCGTCAAACAAGAGAAAGCTAATATTATTGCTAAGCGTCTTGCAGGCATGGTGGATACCCAGGATATTGTTTCTTGAGCCCTTGTGAAGTGGTTTCAGTTCAGGACTTGTTTTGCTATGGGGTTTATTTCCACTGGTCGCCAACTTTGACAACATTGTATATATTATGCTACTTTCTTCCCCATATTTCCACTGGTGGCAAATTTTGATACCCACTGTTTGTAATAGGTGTAATAACCGTAATAGCATAGATTATGTTGCTTGCTTATTTGTTTATTTGTTTGCTTGTAGTCAGTGCAGTTCTTTTTCCGTGGTTTGCTAGTGGGCGCAATAACCTATTATTTAAAACTAGGCCACAATAACCATGGGCAACATGCGGACTGTTGTCACCATGGCCTTCTACGAGCCGTAGAATCAATGGGCCTTCTACGAGCCATATGAGCCAAACAACGGACCGCATTATGGGCCCTAAACGGGTTAGAGTGGCAGACGTCCGTTCATGGGCTGACCATAACGGGCCTTTAAGAGGCCGGCGAGTATAACGGGCTTAATTCCATTGATAGGAATAACGGGTCATTAATGGGCCGTTTTTTATGATGCTATGAAAATGGCCCAACAGGTCAACGGTCTACAAACGGGCCGACTTTAACCACGGGCTGAATTTGGCCCACAAGCGGAAAAGGCCAGTACGGACCATAAGCTACCGAATGCTGCAAGTTAGCCCAAGAATAAATGGGCCCTGAAGAGGCGGAAAGATAACATGGGTTGGGAACAGCCCAGTGGAGTAATGGACCGTTAATGGGTATGAAATGACATATTGTTCATTATGGGCCAGTTTCACTACGAGCCATTAATGGGCCAAGAGTTACAAAGGGCCTCATATGGGCCGAAGGACGTCATGGCCTGTACATGGGCCGGAAGTTACAATGGGCTGGAACCGTATTGGACGGCCCAGATGAAGCTAGTGGGCCGAATTAGGAAAGGCCATAATGGGCCGTGAGTTATCGGGCCTTAATGGGCTATGTGCGAGCAGGCCGTTAGCAGTCTTTCGATGGGCCGGCCCGTTATCCTTTGACCAAGTCAAATGGACCGGCCTTTTGACCTGAGTGGGCCCCTGTTGGGTCGTGCCATTTGTCGGTGTATCAGTGGTGCCTCCTATCCATTGGTTGGTTGACATCTGTCAACACGTGGAGCTGAGACATTGGTTCGTTCGGCCAATGAGAATTTTACACGTGGAAAATTCCCATTGGTCCTCTCTGTTAGCAGGTTATCGGATCCAAAACTGGACCCAATAGCTTAACGGCGACCCGTTACAGTGGATGCCATGTGTCGGTGACACTTGATGAAAGCACTTCCGTGATGTGCTATTTATCGTCATGGAAGTGAAGACTTCCGTGATGATAATTTTGGTATTGGCATGGAACACTTCTACGACATCACAGGTATGACTATCTTGATTCTGTCATAAAATCATCATGGATGTAGATGCATGACAGAAAACCTGACCTACTATGAGAAAGATGTATTATCACGGAAGTATTTTTTTAGTAGTGATGAGAGGAGTATGGATGGGTGCTTCTACTCCTCCCCCACTCCTCCTTTTATAGCTGAGCTGGGGGTGGAGGCTGATTCCCTGGCGGGTAACCGCCGCCCTCCTCCGCTAATTCAAGTAGACCCGGTCCCCTGCTTTAACACTCTTCCACGCCGCGCGCCTCCCTTATCTACCCCACATCAAGCATGCAGCATACAAGACTAAGGATAAGGGCATGGTGGGAAGAGTGAATTGGCAGTTACTCACCCGTGTGTTAAAGTCATTCACGTACCATTACAGATAATGGCCCCACCAAGATTGGCGTTACGCGGCGCACAGAAGATGCAGAAACCGGCCCGGGCTCAAGATAATGGAGTAGAAAAGAAGATCTCAAGGGAGGCAAGCCCTCCCTGCACCTCTGCCTGTGCACTAGTTAGATCCTACCCCGATGACGTCCGACGATGCGACTGTGCTAGGCTCTGGGGCTACTGTCGGTACAACGAAACCTAGGTCCATTGCCCCGGACTGTGCACACGCCCAGGAGCAAGTTTGCCATCCCCGCAATAGATCAAGACTCGAAGGAATCACTCCTTCGAAGAACTAGGTAGCTGGTCGACGAGATCAAGACAACCAAGACCCGCTGACGAAGCAAGATACCACCGGAAGAACAACCCTCCTTGTCGGGCATGTGAGCCTGCCGGGGTGGAATCTCCCTAGAGACAAGCCTCCAACATCACCTCGGCAGGCCTGCCGGGGGCCCACGGAGGCAAACCATCACCTCACATTGACGCCCGTCATCAATCAGTATGGTGTCAAGCTCCTAAGTGGCTCAGCGGCATCCCTCTACCACATGGCACCACTTCCTATGGAAAGAACATGCAAATGACACCTGTCCTGCGACCTGTCAAGCAAGCAGGCGCAGCTGGTCAAACAGCCCGACAGGGCCTGTAGGGTGAGCTGTGATGTGAAACTCAGTGGCGCATTTAATGCGCCCTATCATCCTGAAGAGTTAGGTATGCTAGCACTGTTTGCTATCTAATCAACCCAGAAAGACTGATTTGCCACTTTGGTGACCCCTTAACCTATAAAAGGAGGCCCATGGCAACCGTAGAAAGGATTCGGCCATTCGACCCGCACACTCATACACGCGTCCACTCTCGCCCCGAGGCAACCTTGTCGGGCAAGAGCACCGTTCTCATTTTCCACCATTCCACCATCGATCCACCAAAGCAGGAGTAGGGTTTTACGCCTCGCGGTGGCCTGAACCTGGGTAAAAACTACCCGTGTGATCTCTGCCATGTTAAACCACGCTCTTCGCTCTTTGTGCAATGTGCCCATTGAAGGAAATATGCCCTAGATGCAATAATAAAGTTGTTATTTCTATTTCCTTGCATATCATGAAAAATGTATTTTATTCATGCGAGAATTGTATTAACCGGACACTTGATACATGTATGAATACATAGACAAAACAAAGTGTCCCTACTATGCCGCTACTAGACTAGCTTGTTAATCATAGATGGTTATGTTTCCTAACAATAGACATGTGTTGTCATTTGATCAATGGGATCACATCACTATGAGAATGATGTGATGGACAATACCCATCCATTAGCTTAGCAATATGATCATATAGTATTAGTGCTATTGCTGTCTTCATGACTTATACATGATCCTCTGACTATGAGATTATGCAACTCCAGAATACCGGAGGAATGATACGTCCATTTTGCATCATGCTTTTATGTTGATATTTATTGCACTATGGGTTGTTATTACACGTTATGTCATAATACTTATGCCTTTTCTCTCTTATTTTAAAAGGTTAACATGAAGAGGGAGAGTGCCGCCAGCTGGAATTCTGGGTTGGAAAAGGAGCAAACATTGGAAACCTATTCTGCACAACTCAAAAAGCTCCGAAACTCCACGAGACACCATTTCAGAAAATATAAAAAATATCTGGCAAAGGAGATTCACCAGGGGGGCCACCACCGGTCCACGAGGGTGAGGGCACGCCCCCCTGCCTCGTGGGCCACACGATAACCCCTGATGCCCATCTTCTCCTATATGAGGTGTTTTGACCTGGAATAAATCGAAAGGAGGCTTTCGGGACCAGCCGCCGCCGTCTCGAGGCGGAACCTTTGCGGAAACCAATCTATGGTTCCGGCACAGCTATTCAGTCGGGGATACTTCCCTCCGGGAGGGGGAAATCGTCACCGCCGTCATCACCAACTACTCACCCATCTCGGGGAGGGTTATCTTCATCAACATCTTCACCAGCACCATCTCCTCTCAAACCCTAGTTCATCTCTTGTATCCAATCTTTGTATCCAAACCTCAGATTGGTACATGTGGGTTGCTAGTAGTGTTGATTACTTCTTGTAGTTGATGCTAGTTGTTTTACTTGGTGGAAGATCATATGTTCAGATCCATTATGCACATTAATACCCCTCTGATCATGAACAATATTATGTCTTGTGAGTAGTTACTTTTGTTCCTGAGAACATGTGAGAAGTCTTGCTATAAGTAGTCATGTGAATTTGGTATTCATTCAATATTTTGATGAGATGTATGTTGTCTCTCCTCTAGTGGTTTCATGTGAACATCGACTACATGACACTTCACCATTGTTTGGGCCTAGAGGAAGGCATTGCGAAGTAATAAGTAGATGATGGGTTGCTAGAGTGCAGAAGCTTAAACCCAAGTTTATGTGTTGCTTCGTAAGGGGCTGATTTGGATCCAATTGTTTCATGCTATGGTTATGTTTACATTAATATTTCTTTTGTAGTTGCGGATGCTTGCATTAGAGGTTAATCATAAGTCGGAGGCTTTTCCAAGTAAGGACAGCACCCAAGCACCGGTCCACCCACATACCAAATTATCAAAGTACCGAACGCGAATTAGATGATCGTGATGAAAACTAGCTTGATGATAATTCCCATGTGTCCTCGGGAGCGTTTTCCTTCATGTAAGAATTTGTCCAGGCTAGTCCTTTGCTACAAAAAGCATTGTGCCATCTTGTTGCACCTTATTTACTTTTACTATTTATCACTTGCTACCAATTACATTATCACGAAACTATCTGTTACCTATAATTTCAGTGCTTGCAGAAAATACCTTACTGAAAAGTACCTATCATTTCCTTCTGCTCCTCGTTGGGTTCGACACTCTTACTTGTCGAAAGGACTACGATAGATCCCCTACATTTGTGGGTCATCAAGACTCTTTTCTAGCGCCGTTGACAGGGAGTGAAGCGCCTTTGGTAAGTGGAATTTGGTAAGGAAAAATTTGTATAGTGTGCTGAAATCTATTGTCCCTTGTTGCTATGGCTCATCATCCTTTGAGGGGCTTGTTCGTGGTATATTCACCCCGACCAGAAGAGCAAAGATTTGCTCCTCAACCTACTGAACCTACTAAAAATGTTTGCTTTGAAATTCCTTCGGGTATGATAGAGAAACTACTAGATAATCCCTTTACAGGAGACGGAACACTGCATCCCGATTTACACCTAATCTATGTGGATGAAGTTTGTGGATTATTTAAGCTTGCAGGTATGCCCGAGCATGTTATCAAGAAGAAGGTCTTTCCTTTATCTTTGAAGGGTGATGCATTGACATGGTTTAAGCTATGTGATGATATTGGATCAAGGAACTATAATCGGCTGAAGTTGGAATTTCGTCAGAAGTTCTACCCTATGCATCAGGTTCATCGTGATCGTAATTATATATATAATTTTTGGCCTCGCGAAGGAGAAAGCATCACTCAAGCTTGGGGGAGGCTTAAGTCAATGTTATATTCATGCCCCAATCATGAGCTCTCAAGAAAAATGATCATTCAAAATTTTTATGCTCGTCTTTCTCTCAGTAATCGCATCATGCTCGATAATTCTTGTTCTGGTTTTTTTATGATGAAGACTGTTGAATTCAAATGAGATTTATTGGAATGAATTAAACAGAACTCTGAAGATTGGGATCTCGACGAAGGAAAGGAGCCAGGTATGACCCCTAAGTTTGATTGTGTTAAAGCTTCTATGGATACCGATGTTTTCCGTGAGTTTAGCACTAAATATGCACTTGACTCTGAGATAGTAGCTTCTTTCTGTGAATCATTTGCTACTCATGTTGATCTTACCAAGGAGAAGTGGTTTAAATACCATCCTTCCATTGAAGTAAAAGTAGTTGAACCTATTAAAGTTGAAGAAAAGACTATCACTTATAATGTTGATCCTATTGTTCCCACTGCTTATATTGAGAAACCACCTTTTCCTGTTAGAATAAAGGATCATGCTAAAGCTTCAACTGTCGTTTGTAAGAGTAGTACTAGAACACCTACACCCTCTGAGCAAATTAACGTTGAACCTAGTGTTGCTATGGTTAAAGATCTCTTGGTTGAAAATTTAGATGGACATGTTATTTACCTCCAGGTGGAAGCTGCTAGAATAGCCAAACCCTATGCTAGGAATAAACATAGAAATGTTGTAGGCTTGCTTCTTATTTCTGTTAAAATAGGAGATCATTGCTATCATGGTTTATGTGACGTAGGTGCTAGTGCGTGTGTAATACCCATTTCTTTATATGATGAAATTGTGCATGATATTGCACCCGCTGAGCTAGAAGGTATTGATGTCACTATTAAGCTTGCTAATAGAGACACTATTTCACCAATTGGGATTGTTAGAGATGTTGAAGTCTTGTGTGGGAAAGTTAAATAACCTGCCGATTTAGTTGTTCTTGGTTCCCCGCAAGATGATTTTTGTCCCATTATATTTAGTAGACCCTTCTTGAATACTGCTAATGCTAAGATAGGTTGCGTAAAATATATTGTTATTGTTGGTTTCGGGGATATGTCTCATGATTTTAACTTTGCTAAATTTTGTAGACAACCCTATGATAAACAATTACCTAGTAAGGATGAAATTATTGGTCTTACTTCTATTGCTGTGTCTCCTAACTATCCATTAGAACAATATCTTCTAGACCATTAAAATGATATGTATATGAATGAGAGAAAGGAAATAGATGAAATATTCTTTAAGCAGGGACCCGTATTGAAAAACAACTTGCCTGTTGAAATCCTAGGGGATCCTCATCCACCCAAGGGTGATCCCATGTTTAAACTTAAACCATTACCTAATAATCTTAAGTATGTTTATCTTGATGAAAAGAAGATATATCCTGTTATTATCAGTGCTAACCTTTTAGAGCAAGAAGAAGAAAAAATATTGAAAAACTCTGCAGAACCATCGTGCTGCTATTGGATATACTCTGGATGATCTTAAGGGCATTAGTCCCACTTTATGCCAACACAAGATAAAACTGGAAGAGGGCTAAACCGGTTATTGATCATCAATGACGGTTAAATGCTAAGATGAAAGAAGTGGTAAGGAAGGAAATAGTAAAACTTCTAGAGGCAGGTATAATCTATCCAGTTGCTGATAGCCAGTGGGTAAGTCCTGTCCATTGTGTCCCTAAGAAGGGAGGTATGACTGTTGTTCCTAAGGATAAAGATGAATTGATCCCGCAAAGAATCGTTATAGGTTATAGGATGGTAATTGATTTCCGCACATTAAATAAAGCTACTAAGAAAGATCATTACCCTTTGTCTTTTAATGATCAAATGCTAGAAAGGTTATCCAAACATACTCATTTTTGCTTTCTAGATGGTTATTCTGGTTTCTCTCAAATACCTGTGTCAAAAGGGGATCAAGAAAAGACCAATTTTACTTGTCCCTTCGGTACGTTTGCTTATAGACGTATGCCTTTTGGTTTATGTAATGCACTTGCTACCTTTCAAAGATGCATGATGGCTATATTCTCTGATTTTTGTGAAAAGATTGTTGAGGTTTTCATGGATGATTTTTTCATTTACGGAACTTCTTTTGATGATTCATTGAGCAACCTTGATCAAGTTTTGCCGAGATGTGAAGACACTAATCTTGTCTTGAACTGGGGGAAGTGCCACTTTATGGTTAATGAAGGCATTGTATTGGGACATAAAATTTCTGAAAGAGGTATTGAAGTTGACAAGGCTAAGGTTGATGCTATTGAAAAGATGTCGTGTCCCAAGGACGTCAAAGGTATACGAAGTTTCCTTGGCCATGCCGGGCTTTATAGGAGGTTCATTAAGGACTTCTCCAAAATCTCCAGGCCTTTGACTAATCTCTTACAAAAAGATGTTCATTTTGTTTTTGATGATGATTGTTTAGAAGCATTTGAAATACTTAAGAAAGCATTGATCTCTGCACCTATTGTCCAGCCTCCTGACTGGAATTTACTCTTTAAGATTATGTGCGATGCTAGTGATGATGCTATAGATGTTGTTCTAGGACAGATAGTTTATAGGAAATTGAATGTTATCCAATAAGATAGTAAAACTCTAGATAGTGCCCAGAGAAAATATGCTACTACTGAGAAAGAATTTCTAGGAGTTGTATTTGGTTGTGATAAGTTTAGGCCTTATATTGTTGATTCTAAAATAACTATTCACACTGATCATACAGCTATCAAATACCTTATGGAAAAGAAATATGCTAAACCTAGACTTATTCGATGGGTTCTCTTGCTACAAAAATTTGATTTGCATATTATAGATAGAAAGGGAGCTGAGAACCCCGTTGCGGATAACTTGTCTAGGCTAGAGAATATACTAGATGACCCACAACCTATTGATGACAGATTGCCTGATGAACAATTAGATGTCATAAATACTTCTCGTACTGCTCCATGGTATGCTGATTATTCTAGTTACATTGTTGCTAAGTTTATACCACCTAGCTTCACGTACCAGCAAAATAAAAAGTTCTTCTATGATTTGAGACATTACTTCTAGGATGACCCACACATTTATAAAGAAGGAGTAGATGGTATTATTAGACGTTGTGTACCTGAGCATGAACATGAACAGATCCTATGCAACTGCCACTCCGAAGCTTATGGCGGACACCATGCTGGAGATAGAACTGCACATAAGGTATTGCAATCTGGTTTTTATTGGCCTACTCTCTTCAAGGATGCTCGTAAGTTTGTCTTATCTTGTGATGGACTTCAAAGAATTGGTAATATTAGTAGACGTCAAGAAATGCCTATGAATTATTCACTTGCCATTTAACCATTTGATGTCTGAGGCTTTGATTATATGGGACCGTTTCCTTCCTCTAATTGGTATACACATATTTTAGTTGTTGTTGATTACGTTACTAAGTGGGTAGAAGCTATTCCAACTAGTAGTGCTGATCACAACACCTCTATTAGGATGCTTAAAGAAGTTATTTTCCCAAGGTTTGGAGTCCCTAGATACTTAATGACTGATGGTGGTTCACACTTTATTCATGGTGCTTTCCGTAAAATGCTTGCTAAGTATGATGTTAACCATAGAATTGCATCCCCTTATCACCGCCAGACTAGTGGTTAGGTAGAATTAAGTAATAGAGAGCTGAAATTAATCTTGCAAAAGACAGTTAATAGGTCCAGAAAGAATTGGTCCAAGAAACTTGATGATGCATTATGGGCCTATAGAACTGCATACAAAAATCATATGGGTATGTCTCCATATAAGATGGTTTATGGAAAGGCTTGTCACTTACCTCTTGAGCCAGAACATAAGGCATATTGGGCTATTAAAGAGCTCAATTATGATTTCAAACTTGCCGATGAGAAGAGGTTATTTGACATTAGTTCTCTTGATGAATGGAGAACCCAAGCGTATGAGAATGCCAAGCTGTTTAAAGAAAAGGTTAAAAGATGGCAGGACAAAAGGATACAAAAGCGTAAGTTTAACATAGGGGATAATGTCTGGCTATACAACTCTTCTTTAAGATTTTTTGCAGGAAAAGTTCTCTCTAAATGGGAAGGACCTTACTTTATCGAGGAGGTCTATCGTTCCGTGCCATAAAAATCAACAACTTCGAAGGCACAATTCCGAAGGTGGTGAAGGTTCAAAGAATCAAACACTATATCTCAGGTAAACCTATAAATGTTGAAATCAATGTTGTTGAAACAGTAACCCCGGAGGAATACATAAGGGACACTTTCGAGAACGACTCAGACCCCGAAAAGGAAGAGGTATGTGGAACGATAAGTAAACCGACTCCAAAACTATTCTAATGGCAATTTTTCACCGTTTTGGAATATTTACAAAAATAGAAAATAAATGGCAGTTTGGAAGAGACACGAGGCATCCACGAGGGTGGAGGGCGCTCCGCCTTACCCTGGGCGTGCCCCCTACCTCGTGGGCACCTCGTGTGCCTCCCGGACTCCAATTTCTTGTATGTTACTCCTTTTCGTCGGTTAAAATTGACTATATATTCTCCCGAAGGTTTTGACCACCGTATCACGCTGAAATACTCTATTTTTGTTTTGATATGTTCCTGTCGCAGATAAGAGCACGATGTCTTCTCAGGAGTCAGTTGGAGAGAGTCGGGTGTCTCTTCCAACACATGGCCCAGGAGCGAACAACGATGCTGACCACTTTGGTTCATCAACGGAGGAAGAGATGGAGGCCGACTTGAAGAGGATAGATGCCATGGAGGAAGATCAAGAAGTTACTTCTCGGTTTCAAGCTGGATTCACAATGGGGGAATTACAGAGCTCAGCTATCCGAAACTCAGTCATCCCTACCAATGTCAGGTTTTTTTCTTATGAAAATATGAAAAAGAGTGTTACTTGTTCTCCCACAGCTATGCATCATCCTTGGGTGAAAGGAGCTTTAGCTGTCACGGGAAATCTCCGCAAGGAAATTATGGACCTCAAGCAGCAAGTTAACAAGCTCGAGGAGGAGAATCGTATCCTGAGGGGTATCATTGCCAAGAATATCACATCATCACTGCCGAAGAAGGAGACATAATCATATGGGAATGGGCACTCCCGTTGGCAACTTCCAAGCTTGGGGGAGGTGCCCTAGTATCGTATCACCATCACACTCCTATCTTTACCGTTTTTCTTACTTTGATCCTTTTGCTAGTATCTCGATCTAATCGAATAAAGTTAGCAAGATCTAGTGTGAGCTTTTGCTGTATGATCTTAACCTTTGTAATCGAGTCCGTGAGCTATATAATAAATATTAGTGTTGAGTCAAGGGCTTGATTTCCTCACTTCGGTCATGAGAGAATAAAAGAAAATATAAAAAGTATCAAATAGATCATATTGATCTTATGGAAAGTAATGACTTCACATAGAAAGGGTATGATGAATAAAAGTTGTTGAAAGTTGAAAAACATAGTTTTGGTCATCGTTGCAATTAATATGAAGTAATAAAGAAAGAGAGGTTTCACATACAAATATACTATCTTGGACATCTTTTATGTTTGTGAGCCCTCATCAAAATATGACATGCTAAAGAGTTGATGTTGGACAAGGAATACAACATAATGGGTTATGTTTTCTTATATTCGAAATAAAGTATATTGTCGTGGATCATCCAACATGTTGAGCTTGCCTTCCCCCCTCATGCTAGCCAAAACTCCTTGCACAAAGTACAGATATTACTTGTGCTTCCATACATCCTTAAACCCAGTTTTTCCATTAGAGTCCACCATACCTACCTATGGATTGAGTAAGATCTTTCATGTAAGTTGTCATGTTTGCAAATTCTCTAAAATATGTATGATTTATTAGTGTGGAGGAAATAAGCTTTATACGATCTTGTGATATGGAAGTAATAAAAGCGACTGATTGCATAATAAAGGTCCTTATCACAAGTGGCAATATAAAGTGACATTCTTTTGCGCTATGACTTTGTACATCCAACCAAAAAGCACATGACAACCTCTGCTTCCCTCTACGAAGGGCCTATATATTATTCTTGCCTTATAAGAGTCAAGGTGAACATCACCTTTCGTTTTTACATATTATCCTTTGGCAAGCACATTGTGTTGGAAATATCCTGACATATATACCCACTTGGATGTAAGTTATCATGGTCTATTACTGTTGACATTACCCTTGAGGTAAAAGGTTGGGAGGCAATACATAAGCCCCTATCTTCCTTTGTGTCCGATTAAAACGCAATACCCATAAGTATTGCGTGAGCGTGAGCAATTGTGAAAGACTATATGATAGTTGAGTATGTGGGCTTGCTGAAAAGCTCTTACATTGACTCTTTCTGATGTTACGATAAATTGCAATTGCTTCAATGACTGAGATCATAGTTTGTTGGTTTTCAATGAAGTTTCAGATTCATACTAGACATTGTGAATGAATTGTCCCTTTAGCATAAGAATCATATGACAATATATGTGTGTTGCAGTTATAATAGTGATCATGATGCCCTCATGTGCGTATTTTATTTTTATCGACACCTCTATCTCTAAACATGTGGACATATTTTTCGATATCGGCTTTCGCTTGAGGACAAGCAAGGTCTAAGCTTGGGGGAGTTGATACGTCCATTTTGCATCATGCTTTTAAGTTGATATTTATTGCACTATGGGCTGTTATTACACGTTTTGTCATAATACTTATGCCTTTTCTCTCTTATTTTACAAGGCTTACATGAAGAGGGAGAATGCCGACAACTGGAATTCTGGGCTAGAAAAGGAGCTACCACTTGTCCACGAGGGTGGGGGCGTGCCCCCTGCCTCGTGGGGCACACGATGACCCCCCGATGCCCATATTTTGCTATATGAGGTGTTTTGACCTGGAAAGAAATCAGAAGGAGGCTTTCGGGACCAGACGTCGCCGTCTCAAGGAG
Source organism: Secale cereale (assembly GCA_902687465.1). NCBI lineage: Eukaryota > Viridiplantae > Streptophyta > Magnoliopsida > Poales > Poaceae > Secale > Secale cereale. The sequence goes on from LR738712.1 coordinate 210,064,248, forward strand.
GAACCTTGGCGGAAAGTAATCTAGGGCTCCGGCAGAGCTGTTCTACCGAGATACTTCCCTCCGGGAGGGGGAAATCGTCACCGCCGTCATCACCAACAACTCTCCCATCTTGGGGAGGGTTATCTTCATCAACATCTTCACTAGCACCATCTCGTCAACATCTTCACCAGCACCGGGAGGGGGAAACCCTAGTTCATCTCTTGTATCCAATCTTTGTGTCCAAACCTCAGATTAGTACATGTGGGTTGCTAGTAGTGTTGATTACTCCTTGTAGTTGATGCTAGTTGGTTTACTTGGTGGAAGATCATATGTTCAGATCCATTATGCATATTAATACCGCTCTGATCATGAACAATATTATTTCTTGTGAGTAGTTACTTTTGTTCCTGAGGACATGGGAGAAGTCTTGCTATATGTAGTCACGTTAATTTGTATTCGTTCGATATTTTGATGAGATTTATGTTGTCTCTCCTCTAGTGGTGTCCTATGAACATCGAATACATGACACTTCACCATTGTTTGGGCCTAGAGGAAGACATTGAAAAGTGATAAGTAGATGATGGGTTGCTAGAGTGGTAGAAGCTTAAACCCTAGTTTATGCGTTGCTTCGTAAGGGGCTGATTTGGATCCACTTGTTTCATGCTATGGTTAGGTTTACCTTAATACTTCTTTTATAGTTGCGGATGCTTGCATTAGAGGTTAATCATAAGTGGGAGGCTCGTTCGAGTAAGGATAACACCCAAGCACCGGTCCACCCGCATACCAAATTATCAAAGTACCGAACGTGAATTAGATGATCTTGATGAAAACTAGCTTGATGATAATTCCCACGTGTCCTCGGGAGCGTTTTCCTTCATATAAGAGTTTGTCTAGGCTTGTCCATTTATACAAAAAGGATTGGGCCATCTGCTGCACCTTATTTACTTTGACTATTTGTCACTTTCTACCAATTACCTTATCACAAAACTATATGTTAACTATAATTTCAGTGCTTGCAGAAAATACCTTACTGAATACTGCATACAATTTCCTTCTGCTGCACCTTATTTACTTTGACTATTTGTCACTTTCTACCAATTACCTTATCACAAAACTATATGTTACCTATAATTGCAGTGCTTGCAGAAAATACCTTACGGAATACTGCCTACAATTTCCTTCTGCTCCTCGTTGGGTTCGACACTCTTACTTATCGAAAGGACTACGATAGATCCCCTACACCCTTGGGTCATCAAGGAACAAGTTGTGTGCTATGAAACATCACAACGTAACTGGGTGGTTATAAAGATGCTCTAGAGGTGTCTCCGAAGGTGATTGTGGTGTTGGCATAGATCGAGAATAGGATTTTTCACTCCGAGTGTCGGAGAGGTATCTCTGGGCCCTCTCGGTAATACACATCGTAATAAGCCTTGCAAGCAAACAACTAATGAGTTAGTCACGAGATGGTGTATTATAGAATGAGTAAAGAGACTTTCCGGTAAACGAGATTGAACTAGGTATGATGATACCGACGATCAAATCTCGGGCAAGTAACATACCGATGACAAAGGGAACAACGTATGTTGTTGTGCGGTTTGACCGATAAAGATCTTCGAAGAATTTCTAGAAACCAATATGAGCATCCATGTTCGTCTATTGTTTATTGATCGGAGACGAGTCTCTGTCATGTCTGCATAGTTCTCGAACCCATAGGGTCCGCACGCTTAACGTTCGATGATGATTGGTATTATGAGTTTATGTGATTTGATGCACCGAAGGTTGTTCAGTGTCCTGGATGAGATCATGGATATGAAAAGGAGTCTCAAAATGGTCGAGACATAAAGACTCATATATTGGAAGGTTATGTCTGGACACCGGAAAGGTTTCATATAGGTTCGGGCATTTTCTGGAGTACTCGGAGATTACCGGAACCCCTCGGGGGGTTAATGGGCCTTCATGGGCCTTAGTGGAAGAGAGGAGGAGGCAGCCAGGTGGAGGTGCGCGCCCCCCAAGCCCAATCCAATTTGCGGGGGGGGGGGGCTTTCCTTCTCTCCCTCTTCCTCTTTCCTTCCCCTCCTAGTTGGACTAGGAAAGGGGGGAACCTACTCCTAGTAGGAGTAGGATCCCCCCCTTGGGGCCCACCCCGTGAGGGCGACCGCCCCCCTCCTCCACTCCTTTATATATGGGGGAGGGGGTACCCTATAGAGACACAAGTTGATTTATTAGCCGTGTGCGGTGCCCCCCTCCATAGTTACACACTTCAGTCAGATCGTTGCAGTGCTTAGGCGAAGCCCTGCGCCGGTAACTTCATCATCACCGTCACCACGCCATCGAGCTGACGAAACTCTCCCTCAGCCTCAATAGGATCAAGAGTTCGAGGGACGTCAACGAGCTGAACGTATGCATATCGCAGAGGTGCCATGCGTTCGGTACTTGACCGGTTGGATCGCGAAGACGTTCGACTACATCAACCGCATTACTAACCGCTTCCACTTTCGGTGTACGAGGATACGTGGACACACTCTCCCCTCCTGTTGCTATGCTTCTCCTAGATAGATCTTGCGTGATCGTTGGATTTTTTGAAATAATATGTTTCCCAACAGTGGCTTTATGAGCCAGGTCTATGCGTAGATGATATGCACGAGTAGAACACAATGAGTTGTGGGCGATAATAGTCATACTGTTTACCAGTATGTCATACTTTAATTCGTTGGTATTGTTGGATGAAGCGGCCCGGACCGACATTACATGACCGCGTTCATGAGACTGGTTCTACTAACGTGCTTTGCGCATAGGTGTCTGGTGGGTGTCAGTTTCTCCAACTTTAGTTGAATTGAGTGTGACAACGCCCGGTCCTTGTTGAAGGTTAAAATAGCACACTTGACGAAAAATCGTTGTGGTTTTTGATGCGTAGGTAAGAACAGTTCTTGCTAAGCCCGTAGCAGCCATGTAAAACTTCCAACAACAAAGTAGAGGACGTCAAACTTGTTTTTGCAGGGCATGTTGTGATGTGATATGGTCAAGACGTGATGAGTTATACGTTATTGTACAAGAAGATCATGTTTTGTAAATTATCGGCAATAGGCAGTAGCCTTATGGTTGTCTCTTTATTGTACGATTTGCGAAAGCCATGTAATTGCTTTACTTTATCACTGTGAGTTAGCGATAGTAGTAGTAGCAATAATTGGCGAGACGACCACAACGCTACGATGAAGATCATTGTGTCTCAAGCCGGTGGCGATGGAGATCATGACGATGTGTCGGGGGAAACTGTCCGCCACGAACACCTATGGGACCGGAGCCCCTTGTCTGTGCGGTACGAGGGCGGAGGGAGCACGAAGAGCAGATCGAGGCAGACGCGCGGGCAGTTTTACCCAGGTTCGGGCCGCACGGATGCGTAAAACCCTACTCCTGCTTGGTTGTGTATTGAGTTGAGCGCTCGGGAGCTTGAAGGAGCAGCTACACCGTGCGCGAGAGTAATCTAGGTTTCCAACCGAACCCCCTCCACGTTGTGCATGGGCCTCCTTTTATAGTGCAAGGGGTCACCGACAGGTGTCAACGTAGGAGAAAGGGGTAAAAATGTAAAAGAGGTGGTAGTTGTAATAGTGCGGGAACAGTGGAGCTACAGTACAGAACAGTGGTCTATACCTACTTTGACAGTGGGGGACAAGGGCGTTTAATGCCCGTCGCCGTCGACCCCAAAAGCTCCCGCCGTTGCGTCTCCGTCTGCCACGGCGATGGATCCACTGCCGTGGAGTGCCACCGTGTCCCCCAGGCTGCACAGCCATCCGCCACGCGTCCCTGGAGCGGCCCCAGGGCGACGCGTGGGCCGATGAGCTGGAGCGCGGGCACACAGCGCACCTCCCCCGACAGGCATCTTGCCGGGGATCTCGACCTTGCCGGGCCCGGAAGCTTGCCGCTCCCCGAGCCCTTGCCGGGTCTTCTAAGATAAAATCTTCTATTCGTCCTGACAAGCTCCTCTTGCCAGGGCCTCGTGCTAGTTTAAGCAATCTCGAGCCTGGGACGGCCTTCCCGGCAAGCTCCTCTTGCCGGGGTCTTGGTCTTCTGTCTTGTATACTTTGTTTTTGAATGGCTAGATAAGGGGCAGGAAGGTCTCCGGCAAGCGCGTGGTGAACCCTGCCGCGGGGAGCTGCCGCTGCCCGTGCACAAGTTGGGGTACTAGGGTACCCCTACCTTAGTACACCGACAGGAGCCCCCGGGCCTGGGCCACACACGGTGCCGAGCGCTGTTGGGCCAGGCCCAAAACAGTGCACGGGCACCCGCGGCCCGCGGCGCGCCGAATCCACTTCCATATCCGCCGCACCCCATGGCAACGGCACGCGTCGATTGCGGCGCCGTGGGATGGGACGTGCCCACGATTTCTTTAATGGGAAGGGCGAAACGCCCCCCACTCTCCCATAAAAGCAGAGAGAGCGGCGCGGTTCCCCTCCCTGCGCACTCATTGCCATCGTCTTCTTCCTTAGATTCCTCTGCGCTTTGCCTCTACTCCTCCGCCACCACCAAGCTCTTCGTCCCCTTCCTTCCACCGCGTCCGCCATGGCCCCAAAGACCGACAAGGCGAAGTCGGAGAAGTCCAAGCGGGAGAAGTCAGATCAGGCGGCGAAGCTCGCCGCGTACCGGAAGGAGCACATTGTCTTCGCGCCGAAGCTCGGCGTGCGGGAGCTCTGGAACAAATATTATTTGTTCTGGGCCAAGGAGACCCCAGCGCACCCCCGCACGCGCGTCTACCCGGCCGTCGCCAAGGACCACTACCCCGGCGGGTATTACTTTTTCGCAGCCTTCTTCCACTGCGGTCTGTGCCCTCCCTTCTCAAACTTTTTCTGCGATATCATGAATACTTATGGCCTCCACCTCCTCGACTTCACTCCCAACGCCATCCTCACCATGTCTGTTTTCGCACATATGTGCGAAAACTTCGTAGGAATCCAGCCCAACGTAGCTCTCTTTAGGCACTTTTTCATCCCCAGAGTAGAGGCCGACGCCCCCCTCTCCGGAGGAATCTCTTGGGTGTTTAGGCTGAATAAGAAATCAGCCTACTTGCCGGGGGAGCTCCGCGGCAAGTGGGAAGAGTGGCGCGCGGAGTGGTGCTGGGTCGTCGAGGAGCGGCCGCAACACTTCACCGCGCCGCGCACATCGCCCATCGTGCGCGGCAGGGATTGGAGTAATTTCGATTCCGACGATTCCAAGCTGGATATCGCTCTCGTCAGAATCCTTCGTCTTCGGATGGCGCCGCTGTCTGTCGCTGAAGTGGGCGCGGACTTTCTTCGTCGCCGGATCGCCCCCCTCCAAGACCGGAAAAGGCCGGCGTGGCAATACGGCGGCCCGGCAGACATCATGAGGCTGCGCCCCGGCCTCAATTTTAACTTCACAACACTCGAGCTGCGGGGTATGGCCAGGGAACTTTTCAAGTTCGACCCGGCACACCCCGAGTACTTCCGCGCTCCCCGGGGAGTGGTGCCGCTCTGCGCCAGCAGCGCCCGGGATCGCCTTGTCGCTATGATGCCCGCGTGCGACTCTCATGGATTGGAGCGCACGTGGATTGCGCCCAAGCCTATCGACGTCCTCGAGTTCTACGACAACCTTGTGGAGGTGTTGGAGAAGACGGACGATCTCAAGCTGCACACGCGGGCCACCACCGACCAAGAGATCGCTTACATGGCTTCTCGCGCTGAAGAAGTCGCCGCAGCCGCGGCGGCGGGAAATTTTGGATACACACCCGCGGAGGCGGAAGCCGCGGATGCCTCCAGCCAGGCGGATAAGGAGGAGATTCGCAAGCTGCTAGAGCTCCCTCCCGACGCGCTCGCCGGGGTCCCCTCGCTGAGGCACTCCGGGATCAATGGGATCGCGACGGAGGCCGCGGCAATGGAGGGCACAGCCGGAGGAAGCAGGGGTGCCGCGAGGAGCGAAGGCGCCGGACGAAGCGGGGCCACCAAGGGGAAGGGGCCCGCAGTGCAAGGCGCTGGGGCCAGCGAACTGGCCGAGGGAGAGGAGGGGGAGGAGGAAGACACCGGCGGATCCACCGAGCTCTACGCCGACGACCTCTCCTCGTCGGAGAGCTCCCCGCCCCCGGCGAGCCCGAAGCAGTCCCCATTGAAGCGTCTCCGCAAGGCGGCGACGGGGGAGCAGGCGCGAGCGCCCCGGCAACAGCCAGCTCGCCGGGCAGCTCCCCGGCCGAGCCAAGCCGTGCCAAGGGCGACCGGCGTGCCGGCCACGGCAGAGGCCCCGCGCGCGCGGACCACGACGGAGGCGTCCCGCAGGCCGGCACCGGGCCGGCAAGGATCTTTTCGGAGCGGAGCAGCTGCTCCGCCCACTTCTCGGGCGCCGGCCACCACAGGGGCTGGGCCTACGCAGCCCCCAGCCCCGGTGGCTCCGAAACGCGCGAGGGAATCTTCATCCTCCGCTCCTCGCGCCAACGCGCCCACCGTGGAGTTTGACTTCTCCGCGCTGAGCGAGGACGACGAGGAGGACCAAGAGTAAGGACCCGAGACCTTACTCCTTCTTGATTTTTATATCTCGATTGTTGCTGACGCTTGACTTTGCTTGTTGCTTGTGATTGCAGGACCTTGGAGCAGCGCGCGAAGAGGGTCAGGGTGCCCACAGTTGAGGTTGTAGAAGACCCATCCGTCGCGGAAGCAGGGATCGCACCGGAGCCGAGCTTGCCGGACCCGAGTGCCGCTCCGGGGAGCAGCCCCCAGCGCAGCCCCCAGCGTAAGTTAGAGGTTTACTGTTTTTGCTCGTCGGGGCGCGCTTAGGGCTTTGATCTCTCTTTTTTTTTTTTTTTTTGAATGTCTTGGTTCTTCTATCTTCTCTTGTGCAGAGGTGGAGCCGCAGCGGGAAGAGCGCCCGGAGACCGTCACCGAGGAGCCGCAGGCCCCGCCGTCCCCGGCAAGGCAAAACTCTCCGGCAAGGGAGAGCGCTCCGCCAAGGGCGGGTACTCCGCCAAGGCAGAGTACCCCGCCAAGGGCGAGCAGCCCGGCGAGGACGGCCACTCCGCCAAGGCCGAGCTCCCCGGCAAGGGAGCCCGCCGCAGAGGACGTCCGCCAAGGTACGTTCTGTACTTGGTTTTCTTGACTTTGCTTCTTTTTGGATCTTTGCTTGATTTTGAACTTCTTTTTCTTCTTCTCCTAGATCTTCCTCCTCCTCCTCCCGCGCCGATGGAGACCGAGGTCATCAATATCGAGGATGAGGAGGGCGCGCAGGGCGACGGCGATGACGTTCCCGTCGTCGTGGAGATGGCCGAGGCCACCGAGGAGGCGACCGAGGCCACCGAGCCGGCCGCGCAGGAGGCCACTCCGGCCGCTGACGCCGCGACCGGGGAGGGGGACGGTGACCGCACCGCCGACCCGGAGGTGGCGGGAGCACCGGATGCTACACCGGCCGCCGGCCCCTCCACCGGCGAGAAGCAGGCGTACTATCTTCGTGCCCCCAATGGCGTCTTTATCCAAGTGCCTTGGGGGTCTTCATCAAGAGCTCCCGCGGAGGGCGAGGCGTTTGACGGAGAAGTCCTCGCCTCCGCGGGTCTGACAGTCGTCGAGGCGCCCGGCGAAGGAGATGGGCCCGAGGAGGAGAAGCTTCTCCACCAACTCCTGGCCCTTTACCGGGCCAGGCAGGCGAAGCTTGCCTCCCGGGAAGCCCTTGCTGCCCAGGCCGCCGCCGAAATGGAGAAGCGTGCGGCGGAGCTCAGCGCTGCCCACAAGGCGGGCCTCCGCGAGGTGGCGGAGGAGCGCGAGCGTCTCGCCGGTGAATATCAAGAGTGGCTTTTGGAGAAAGCCGAGGCTGAAGAACAGCAACGGCTCGCCGGGGTGGAGATGTCCCGACGAGAAGGAGAGCTCGCGCAGCGGAAGGTGGATCTCGACTCCCATGAGGAGGACCTTGCCGCTCGCGAGGCTGCCCTTGGCGGGGAGCTGAAGGAGGCGAAAGCCGCTGCTGCTGCCGCGGAAGACGCCAAGAAGGAGCTTGCCGCCAAGGTTGAACAACTGGAGAAGGCGGTGAAGGTGAGCGCCGAGAAGGTTGCTGCGCTCATCCTGGAGCGCGAGAAGGATGCTCACACCAACTCAGAGCTCCAGGTGAGTTTGTCCCAGAGGGGTGACGAGCTGAAGGCCGCCAAGGATTCCATTGAAGACTTGGAGCTGAAGGTCACCACCCTGAAGGAATCGCTTGATGCTGCCCGGGCCCAGGAGGCAAAGCTGAAAGATGAGCTCCGCAAGGAGCGAACCTTGATGGAGAGCGTTAACAAGGCCTCCGAGCTCTTCCGGCAGACTATCGAGGTGTGGACCGAAGAGCTGGTTTCTTCTGCATCCAACATTGACCAGGAGTTGCTTGCTTTGAAGGTCGAACATCTTATCTACTCGCCGGATCCAGACCTCCCGCACAGCGCCAAGCTCAGCCTCTTCTTCAGAGGCGTCGCTCCGGCCCTTGCAGGTCTCCGGAACCGCATCCCCGCGCAGCTGGCCGAGGAGTCGCGCCGTCTCTGCGCAGGAACTCTGGAGCGGGTCTTGACGAAGATCGTGTTCCGCAACCCGGGGATCAACCTCACGAACGTTCTTCGCAGCTTGCCGGCAGATGCGGACACGGAGGCCCTGAAGGAGCAGGTCGGCCATATCATCGCCAAGGTGGCAAAGCTTGGCAGGAAGGAGGGCGACCGCGTAGACTAGGGCCCCATTTATCTTTATCTTTTTGTTGCTGCACGTTATGTTATGAACTCATTAGTCCATTGCGACAAGTTATCCTTGTAAGATATTTGCTTTACTTCAATCAATCAGTGCAATGTTATCTTCCTTGTTCCAATCTTTGACTTTGTATGTTTTTCACCCTACGCTCCCGGGGAGCTTGCCGGAAAGGGGCCCTTGCCGCGAGCGCTGAGTGCTGGACTCTGAGCGGCCTGCTGGCCAAGGTCCTCGCCGGCAAGCAACCTTGCCGCAGCAGGTCGCAACGCGCTTAGCTTGCTGAGTGTACTCGGAAACGAGGCAAGGGCGCGACACTTGTCGCAGCTCACTTAAATCGTTGAGTGGACTCGAAAACAAGATAAGGGTGCGGCAAGCTACGGGTAGGTTCCTCCGCGCACAGGTTTTCCATACAAAGTGTGATCGTTCAAGGAAGACAACCAAAATTTAAAATTTGAACTGGTCAAATTCTAACAACTTATCTTTCATATGCTGCTTGCTCATGTTGTTTGCTTTCCGGTAAGGCTCTCCTTTCTTGAACGGCACTTAGTTCCTCCTCCATCTCCTTCCCCCCGGCAAACTTGTGCGCGAGGAACGTTCCTTCTGCTTAAGAGAAAAAGGAAAAGAAGAGGGAAACAAGCATATTGTCTTTCGGCGTAATAGTGCTTACCGAGTATCTAAGTGTTGCATCAAATGCCAAATAAAACATGCAAATAGCAAAGAGAAGCATGCGAAAGGCAATCGATGCGAAAACACGAAATCTTTACTGATGCACGGGGTCTGCGCCCGGCTTTGTACAAAGGGTTACATGCAACAGCGGCAAGGCTTGTACAAAAGATGGTTGCCGGAGCGGATCACGGCAACCGCGCCTTAGGGGTGAAACTTGCGAAGATGCTCTATGTTCCAGGAGTTGCTCACCGGTAAGCCTTCTTCGGTCTCGAGGCGGACAGCGCCGGGCCTCGTGACTTGTCTCACCCGATAAGGGCCTTCCCACTTCGGCGTCAACTTGTTGGAATTCTTGGCGGACTGAACACGCCGAAGAACAAGGTCGCCTTCCTCGAGACTCCTGGCCTTAACCTTGCGGCTATGGTAGCGACGCAAAGCTTGCTGGTATCGAGCAGCTCGTACAGCAGCCTGGAGACGTCCCTCCTCAAGGAGCAATGCGTCATCTTGCCGCAGTTGCTCTTGCTCGAGCTCATCATAAGCGAGCACTCGAGGAGATCCGTATACGAGTTCCGTGGGGAGAACTGCTTCTGCTCCATAGACTAGAGCAAAAGGTGTCTGTCCGGTGGCTCGATTTGGTGTCGTTCTGATTGACCAAAGAGCCGCCGGGAGCTCCTCTATCCAATTCTTTCCGCACTTGCGCAGCCTGTCAAAGGTCCTTGTCTTGAGTCCGCGCAGCACTTCAGCATTTGCCCTCTCCGCTTGGCCGTTGCTCCTCGGGTGAGCAACAGAAGCGAAACAGACCTTGGCGCCAAGGTCTTGGACGTACTGCATGAAGGTGCGACTAGTGAATTGCGTTCCGTTGTCGGTGATGATCCTGTTAGGGATCCCGAAACGGCAAACAATCGACCTAAAGAACCTGACCGCTGACTGTGATGTCACCTTTCTCACTGGCTCCACTTCCGGCCACTTTGTGAACTTGTCGATTGCAACGTACAAGTACTCAAAGCCCCCGGCAGCGCGAGGGAAAGGGCCGAGGATATCGAGCCCCCAGACCGAGAAGGGCCATGACAAAGGGATTGTTTGGAGAGCTTGAGCTGGCTGATGAATTTGCTTTGCATGGAACTGGCACGCTTCACACTTGGTTACTAGTGCAGTTGCATCTTGGAGGGCTTCTTGCCAAAAGAACCCTTGCCGGAAAGCTTTCCCGGCAAGTGCCCTTGCGCCAATGTGGTGGCCGCATATGCCTCCGTGTATTTCTGCCAACAGCTTCTGTCCATCTTCCCTGGAGATGCACTTCAACCTGACACCATTGAGTCTTCTTCTGTACAGCTCGTTATCCACAAACTGATACATACTTGACTGCCTGGTTATCTTCTCTATCTCTTGAGGGTCGTCGGGAAGTTCTCCAATTTGCAGAAAACGGACGATCTGCTGTGCCCATGCCGGAGCCCGGGGCTCGACGGCAAGGACTAAAGGCTCGAGGGCCGCTGCGGGAACCCCAGCTTCTACGGCAAAGACCTCTGGTCCTGTCGGAGCTGACGGTCCCCCGGCAAGCTCGCCGGGGCGAGGCTTGTCGGGAACACTTGCTTCAACTGCACAAGCCCGAGGGCTTGCAGGAGCAAACTGTTCCTCAGCGTTGTCGTTGATCCTGGGAACCTTGGCGGCGGGTTCAGGAAGATCCGCCGGCAAGTAGTCGCCGGAGACCAACTTTCTCTTCTTGGACTGCCCAATTGATGGTGTAACTGATGGTTGAGTCAGCTTGAGCAAAAAGGTCCCTGGTTCCACAGGTAACTTCATCGCAACACACTTTGAAAGGCCATCTGCAATCTCATTTTGAGCTCTCGGGACGTGCTCCATCTGCAGACCTTCAAAGTGCTCTTCAAGCTTCCTTACTTCATCGACATATGCTTCCATCAAAGGGCTCTGGTAGCTCTTGTTAACTTGTCGGACCACCAACTGAGAATCTCCCCGTACAATCAGCTTCCTGATCCCAAGTTCGGCCGCAATCCTGAGGCCGGCAAGCAAGCCTTCATATTCTGCGGTGTTGTTTGTCGCTTGCTCCCTGGGAAAGTGCATCTGGATAACATATTTGAGGTGCTCTCCGGTGGGCGCGATGAGTACCACGCCGGCACCGGCGCCTTGCAGCGAGAAGGCACCGTCAAAATACATTACCCATTCACTTGTCGCTTCTTGCACGGGTACGCTTGTTTCTTGAACTTCTTCTTCTGGTGTTGGGGTCCACTCAGCAATGAACTCTGCCAAAGCTCGGCTCTGAATGGTTGAAGTACTTTCAAATTTGAGTCCGAAGCTTGACAGCTCCAGTGCCCACTCGACGATCCTGCCTGTTGCCTCTGGATTGTGTAATATCCTCTTCAACGGAAAGCGAGTAACCACTGTTATCTCATGGGCTTGGAAGTAGTGGCGCAGCTTCCTCGAGGCCATGAGGAGGCCGAAAAGCAATTTTTGCACACCAGAGTATCTTGATCTAGCTCCCTGGAGAAGGGAACTTACAAAATACACTGGGCGCTGCACCATCTTCTTCCGCACCTCTCCTTGTTCCTGCGCAGAGTCTTCCTTGTCGGGGTCAGAACTTGTCGGGTCAGCCCCCTGCTTGTCGCTAGATTCGCTTGCCGGCGATGCTGACTCCTCGTCGGACTCCCTCTCCGCTACCAACGCAGCACTAACCACCTGGTTGGTTGCCGCTAAGTATAGCAACAACTTTTCCTGTGGTTTAGGTGCGACAAGTATAGGAGTGGAGGACAGGTACCGTTTCAAATCCTGCAACGCCGCCTCCGCTTCCGGAGTCCACTTCATGGGACCTGCCTTCTTCAAGATTTTGAAGAAAGGTAGGGCGCGTTCCGCGGATTTTGAAATGAACCTACTGAGGGCAGCAACGCAACCTGCAAGCCTTCTGACATCTTTGACGCGCTTTGGAGCTTCTATCTGCTCGATGGCTTTGATCTTGTCGGGGTTGGCTTCAATCCCCCTCTGTGATACAAAGAACCCGAGAAGCTTGCCGGAGGGAACTCCAAAGACGCACTTCTCGGGGTTCAGCTTGAGTTGTATCCTGCGCAGGTTCTGAAACGTTTCTTCCAAGTCTTGAATCAGCGTTTCTTTGCTCTTGCTCTTCACCACGATGTCATCCATGTAGGCTTCTACATTCCTGTGGATCTGTGGCTCAAAAGCAGTGTACACTACCCTTGCAAAAGTTGAGCCTGCATTTTTCAGTCCAAATGGCATGCGGATAAAGCAATAGGTGCCACATGGAGTGATAAATGCAGTCTTCTCTTCATCTTCCTTAGCCATGAAAATCTGGTGATAGCCTGAGTATGCATCAAGAAAACAGAGTAGCTCACATCCGGCAGTGGAGTCAACGATCTGGTCAATGCGCGGCAAAGGGAAGGGATCCTTGGGACATGCTTTATTGACATCAGTGAAGTCTATACACAGTCTCCACTTCCCGTTGGCTTTGCGCACGACGACTGGGTTTGCCAACCACGTCGGATGGATCACACCTCTAACTAGGCCTGCTGCCTCTAGTTTCTTGATCTCCTCATTGATGAACTCTTGGCGCTCCACGGCTTGCTTCCTCACTTTTTGCTTGATGGGCCGCGCATGAGGACAGACAGCAAGCTTGTGCTCAATCACCTTCCTGGGAACACCGGGGATGTCAGACGGTTGCCAAGCAAACACATCGACATTCGCCCGCAAGAAGGCGACGAGCGCGCTTTCCTATTGGCTGTCAAGGGTGGCACTGATGGTGAAGGTACCACCAGTGCCATCCTCCTTTGCGGACACTTTCTTGGTTGCCGGAGGAGCAGCCATTCCTTTCTTGCTCTTGCCGGTGGAGCTCGATGGAACGTCCTCGACGGCGGCGCAGCACTCCGAAGAGGTGCGGTTGCCGGAGTGGGTCCCAGAGCACTTGCCGGACTTGGTCTTCGTCTTCTTCCCCCCGGGAGCTTCAGCGGCAAGAGTATCCTTCTCGGCCGCAGCTGCCGCATCCCGGTAAATCTTGTCGGCGCAAATAAGCGCATCTTTCTTGTCGGTATGGACAGTGATGACGCTTATCGGCCCCGGCATCTTCAGCACGTTGTAGGCATAGTGGGAAGCTGCCATGAACTTGGCGAGGGCGGGACGGCCGAGTATCCCATTGTAGGGCAATGGAATATCAGCAACGTCAAAGGTGATGCGCTCAGTCCTGAAGTTGAGCTCCCCGCCAAAGGTCACCGGCAGAGTAATCTTTCCCTTGGGCTTGCTCCTTCCCGGGTTGATTCCTTGGAATGAACCGGTCTCTTCGAGCTCGCCGTCTTGAATCTGGAGCTTCTTGATCACAGCAGAGGAGATCAAGTTCAGCCCGGCCCCGCCGTCAACCAACATTTTGGTGACCTTGAGGTTGCGGATGGTGGGTGAGACCAGCATCGGCAAGCACCCGACCGCAGTGGTGCGGTCAGGGTGATCCTCAAGATCAAAAACGATGGGCGTGCCGGACCATTTGAGGAGCCTGCGCGACTCCACGGGCGGCTCCGCTGCATTGACCTCACGCACCCACTGTTTCAGCTGGCGGTGGGAGGTGTGCAGGGAGGCGCCACCGTCGACGCACAGGACCTCCGTGGCCTTCTGGAACTCCTGCTCGCTGTTCTCGTCGTCCTCCATGTCTTCATCGTCGTCTTCGTCGTTGTCGCGGCCCCGGGGAGGTCGATCTCCTTGCCGCTGCTTGGCCTTGCCGCGGCGTCCTCCCCGGCCATTGAATGGCCGCTTCTTGCTGGGCTCTTCCCCGCCACCTTGGGCCTTCTCCTTGTCGCGCCTTTCGTACTCAGCTTTTTGCTGCTCGACGAGGTACTCGACGCGCTTGCAATTGGAGAGGTCGTGACCCTTGGTGCGGTGAATCTTACAGTATTGCTTGTCGGAGCTACCCGGCTTGTCGGCCGCCGCCGCAGGGGCAGGCTCCTTGCCAGAGCCGCCAGCCTGCGCTTGTTTGGCGGGGGCCTCCTTGCCGGATTTCTCGACGGCAAGCACTTCCTTCTTGCCCTTCTTCCTGTTGTTCCGCCGCCGGCTCTTCTTTGCCGGGGCGGCGTCGTCGCTGTCGCTTCCCCCTGCGCCAGCATCCTCCCCGGGGAGTTTCCTCCCCTCTTCTGCACGGGCGCACTTGTCGGCAAGAGCGTAGAGCTCGCTGACGTCCCTGATCTTGGTCATCGCCATCTCCTCACGCATGCGGCGGTTACGCACGTTCTGATGGAACGCGCTGATAACCGCAGCAGGGTGAACGTCGGGGATGTTGTGCTGTACCCGGCTGAAACGTTGGATATACTTGCGCAGGGGTTCGCCTTCCTTCTGGGCCAAAATGTGGAGATCGCTCTCCTGGCCATGGGGTTTGTGGCCGCCGGTGAAGGCGCCAACAAACTGATGGCAGAGGTCGGCCCAAGAAGAGATAGAGCCCTCCGGCAAGTGCATGAGCCACGAACGGACGTTCGGCTTCAGCACGAGCGGGAAGTAGTTGGCTAGGATCTTCTCGTCGCGCCCCCCGGCAGCTTGCACTGCTATAGTGTAGACGCTGAGAAACTCCGAGGGGTGCGTCTTGCCGTCGTACTTCTCCGGTACGTCGGGCTTAAAGTTCTTCATGCTGGGCCACTGGACGCGCCGCAGCTCGCGGGTGAACGCAGGGCAGCCTGCCGCGTACGGCAAGTCGCCTGGTTCACCGGGCGCGGGTGCGTCGACAGTGTTCCCAGCTCTCTTGTCGGATTGTCGCCGAGCTTCTCGGCGGCGCTCGATCGTGGTCCGAGCGTCTTCATCTCGCCGGTCGTCGAGGACCTGGCGCTGGTCCCGACGGGCCCGCGGGTCCGACGAGGCTGTGGAGCCGTCGTCGGGGTTGTTCCGGCGGGGCGGCGTCTTCTGCTTCTGCGGCGGGGAGTGCACGCTTGTCGCACCCCCGGCGGTCTTGTCGCCGATAGCCTTCGTCTTCTCGGCCTGCCGCGGCCGTGAGGCCGACGGCTGCTGCGGAGAGTCGTTGTTGGCGAAGTCTATCAGGCTCCGGATTGTGGCCCTCCATTCCTCGGCCTTGTCGGCCGCTGGAGGAAAATCGAGGAGCAGCTGCGCCCTTGCGAGCGCTTCTGCCGGAGTAGTGGGGAACGCGGGCGAGCGGTGCGAGGAGCGGGATACGCTCGGACTTCTAACGACGTTAGAAGGAGCGGGGTCCCGCGCCGGCGCCTTCGCTTTGCTTGTGCCCGGACGGGGGTCCGGGGCGTCTCGCGAACCTCCAGTATGGCCTTGTCCCAGCAAGCGGATACCACCTCCCGTGGTATGGCGCTGCGGGGTCGTTGTGTGCTGTGATGGACGCGGCGTGTCCACGGAGACCGAAGTCCGGTCGTCCGTCTTGTTCTTGGATCTGGTGGCACCGTGAGTGTCCTCGCCGGCCACCACCCTTCCGACGGCGTCTCCCCCGCCCACCGTTGGCTCTGGTGGCGGCGGGTGAGACGCGGACGGGCCTCCGACCTCCGAGGGCTTCTTCTTCGGGGCCATGGAGTTGTCGCTGATGAAGTTGTTGATGAAGCTGGAGAGGTTAATGAAGATTGCGCCCGCGCGAACGCCGGATCAGGTTCACACAACCTCGACGCCCCCTACCTGGCGCGCCAAAGATGTCGGGGGAAACTGTCCGCCACGAACACCTATGGGACCGGAGCCCCTTGTCTGTGCGGTACGAGGGCGGAGGGAGCACGAAGAGCAGATCGAGGCAGACGCGCGGGCAGTTTTACCCAGGTTCGGGCCGCACGGATGCGTAAAACCCTACTCCTGCTTGGTTGTGTATTGAGTTGAGCGCTCGGGAGCTTGAAGGAGCAGCTACACCGTGCGCGAGAGTAATCTAGGTTTCCAACCGAACCCCCTCCACGTTGTGCATGGGCCTCCTTTTATAGTGCAAGGGGTCACCGACAGGTGTCAACGTAGGAGAAAGGGGTAAAAATGTAAAAGAGGTGGTAGTTGTAATAGTGCGGGAACAGTGGAGCTACAGTACAGAACAGTGGTCTATACCTACTTTGACAGTGGGGGACAAGGGCGTTTAATGCCCGTCGCCGTCGACCCCAAAAGCTCCCGCCGTTGCGTCTCCGTCTGCCACGGCGATGGATCCACTGCCGTGGAGTGCCACCGTGTCCCCCAGGCTGCACAGCCATCCGCCACGCGTCCCTGGAGCGGCCCCAGGGCGACGCGTGGGCCGATGAGCTGGAGCGCGGGCACACAGCGCACCTCCCCCGACAGGCATCTTGCCGGGGATCTCGACCTTGCCGGGCCCGGAAGCTTGCCGCTCCCCGAGCCCTTGCCGGGTCTTCTAAGATAAAATCTTCTATTCGTCCTGACAAGCTCCTCTTGCCAGGGCCTCGTGCTAGTTTAAGCAATCTCGAGCCTGGGACGGCCTTCCCGGCAAGCTCCTCTTGCCGGGGTCTTGGTCTTCTGTCTTGTATACTTTGTTTTTGAATGGCTAGATAAGGGGCAGGAAGGTCTCCGGCAAGCGCGTGGTGAACCCTGCCGCGGGGAGCTGCCGCTGCCCGTGCACAAGTTGGGGTACTAGGGTACCCCTACCTTAGTACACCGACACGATGCTTTGTAGATGGAGATCGAAAGCACAAGATGATGATGGCCATATCATGTCACATATTTTGATTGCATGTGGTGTTTATCTTATTATGCGTCTTATTTTTCTTAGTACGGCAGTGGCATTATAAGATGATCCCTTACAAAATTTCAAGGTACAAGTGTTCTCCCTGAGTATGCACCTGTCAGCGTACTGGGAACCAGGGTACCCAGACTTGCCTGTCTGCGGGCCGCGATGCGCTCCTACTACGGCCTGGTACGGCCCAGCTGATCGACCAGTTGTCCAAGACCCTCGCGAGGAGAACGATGTCAAGACATCCTGAGGAGCAGCATCAGCAAGGTGCTCCGGAGGGGCGGAGAATCCAAGGCCAAGCCCACCTCAGGAGTAGGCAGTGACATCAGCAGTGACGCATCGCGCCAGCGGGTGACAGCACGCGCCAACGGCGCAGTTACCATTTCGGTGCAAGGGGGACAACGCAGCCGCAAGTTCCCGAGGAGCGGGGCAAAGGTTTCCCCATTGGTGCAACGAGACCGAAGACCGCAAGGACGATACGGAGGATGTCACCGTCGAGCCCACCAGCGCGTCACCGCCTGGTCCTTTTTGCAGGCGAAGACCGCTTTTGTTAGAGCAGGAACGTCCTTGTATTCCCGCTCAAAAAATGGCCGTTGTGGGATCCCTTCCCGCCTAAACATTTTGGGGGAAGAGGACCGTGGCCGCCTATATAAGTAGCTAGAATTCCCGCTATAAAGCGGATCGACTCAGACACTCTGCCACCACGCAAGGAGCAAGAACGCTTGCCTCGTGACCCTGCTGAGCTCACCTCCTGAGCTCAGGAACCATTGTACTAGCTCATATCCCAGCTCACCCGAGGCTAATCCACCAAAGCATGAAGTAGGGTCTTACACCACAAGGTGGCCCTAACCTGGATAAACTCTTGTGTGTTCTGTCTGTTGTTTGCTTGAATCCTTCCATCGAGAAGAGAGCGAGGTGCTAGGTAGACGTGAGCGGGAGAGATCTTCGTTCATGCCCCTGTGTTCAAACTTATCGTGTTTTGCGGAGCCCTGAATCCGACATTTGGCGTGCCAGGTAGGGGGCGTGTCGAAATCTCGCCTCTCCGACGACCTCGTCGCGTTCTTGTCGTCGACTCTGATCCGCAACCATGGTGGACAGACACCTAGCTCGCGCTGCGAACGTCACTCAGACGACGCCCACGGGCACCGGCGCCCTGCTCCGCCCCAACTTGCCGGTCGCTGACGCCGCCACCGACCCGGCTGTCCATGAGCAGCAGGACTCGTCGCTGCCACCGTCCGTGCGGCGGGATGGCCGCACGACAACGCCTTCACCCTCGCCAGCAGCGGCGTCGTCCTCGCTGATCCGCCGCGGGCCGGCCCACCAGCAGCCTGCGCTGCCGATAGCGCGGGATCTCTTGCGCTACCGCCCAGCGGGTGACCCCCACGACGAATGTCTCCACCGCATCACCGAGCGCGTCAACACCGCTGAAGAGGCGCCTGCACCAACGAGCTCCTCACATCTTCCGTCGCCCCCGGCTGAGGACGAAGGTCGCGGGGTCCCGGCTCCGCCTCCACTCCACCGCGCCGACCAGGAGGCCCGGGGCGAGGATCTCGACATGACCAACCCCGCAGAGCCCACGCGCACGACGAGTAAAGCTACCAGTCGATTCCGCATCCCCATGCAGGGGCTCGTGGGCCACCTGACCCGCAACGCCAAGACCGCACGCCACAGGAGGTGGCAGCGCTGGTGCCTCGAGAACCAGCACCGCAGGCGCAGGGGGTGCTCGCGATCATGAGCGTGGTTGGGTGTGGCGCCCTAGCTCCTGAGCTACGGCGCCTCGTCTGGCTCGGCCAGTTCAAGCGCGACCTGCCTCCGCGCTACGACGGCACCACCGACCCCACAGCGTTCCTTCAACTCTACGAGCAGAGCATCAAGGCGTCCAACGGCACAGAGTAGGTCATGGCGAACTGGTTCCCCATGGCTCTCAAGGGTGGCGCATGCTCCTGGCTCTCGAACCTCCCCGCGGGATCCATCTCCTCCTGGGAAGAACTTCGTGAGCGTTTCGTCCTCGACTTCCAAGGCACCCATGGTGGAGCCCCAGACGGATGGGTAGTATACTTCGACGACGCCTTCTCACGCCTCGGCGCAGGGGCTGGCGCCGTGTTGGTATATCCCACTCAGTATAAGTTGTACTACGCTGTGCAGCTCTGCTTCCAGCAGGGTGAGAAGGTCTCCAACAACATCACCAAATACGAGGGCCTGATTGCCGGGCTCAAGGCCACCGCTGCGCTGGGGGTCAGGCGTGTCACCATCAGGGGCGGTTCGCAACTCCTCGTCAACTTCTGCAATAAGAAATACAAGCCCAAGGATGAGCACATGGGGGCCTATTTGGAGGAGGTGTGTAGGATGGAGAAGCGATTCCAGGGGCTGGAGGTGTAGCACGTACCAAGAGGCACCAACAAAGAAGCGGATGACATCGCCAAACGAGGCTCCCGATGAGAGCCTCAAAGGCCAGGCATCTTCGAGGAGCAGCTACTCAATCCGTCACCAGCACCGCGAGCCCCTGAGCCGGCCTCCCCTCTACAGGGGCTGCATGCGGCGCCTCAGGACGATGACCCTTCCTTTGGACCACCCTCCGGAGCCCGCCTGTTGCCCGCCGCGGAGCCCGAGGAGGGTTGCTGGACTAAAGAACTCCTGCAACACGATACCCTGCTGGACGAGGAAGAAGATGCAGAGCACGTGCTCCGACAGGCCTCAGCTTACTAAAATGCATCTCAACGAAGCTAGGGCGTGAGCTCTACAGGAGGCGCCCCAACGACGTCTCGTTATACAAGACGGTGAACTCTACAGGAGGCGCCCCAACGACGTCTCGCTGAAATGCATCTCAAGGAAGCTAGGGCGTGAGCTGCTGGCTGATATCCATGGTGGAGACTACGACCATCACTCGTCGTCCCGCACCCTCATGGGCAAGGCCTTCCGCAGCGGCTTCTACTAGCCCACGACGCTCAACGACGCCACGGAGCTCGTGCGAGCTTGCGAGGCATGCCAGTTTCACGCCAAGCAGATCCACCAGCCGGCGCAAGGCCTCTAGACGATTCCGCTTTCCTGGCCCTTCGCAGTCTCGGGATTGTACATCCTGGGTCCATTTCCTCGGGCAACAGGGGGCTACCGCTTCCTGTACGTCGCCATCGACAAATTCACCAAGTGGGCGGAAGTGGAGCCTGTTCGCGCGATCCCAGCCGGGTCCGCTGTCAAGTTCATCCAGGGCCTCATGAGGCGATTCGGGGTCCCCAACCGCATCATCACGGATAATGGTTCACAGTTCGAAAGTAATCTCTTCAGGTCATATTGTGCTAACCTTGGAACACAAATCTGCTACGCTTCGGTGGCTCACCCCAGGAGCAACGGCCAGGCCAAGCGCGCCAACGCGGAAGTCCTGCTTGGCCTCAAGATGCGCAGCTTTAAGACGAAGCTTAAGGCTTGCGGTAGGGGCTGGATCGACGAACTCCACTCCATGTTGTGGTCAATCGAACCACTGCCACCAAACCTATGAGGGAAACTCCCTTCTTTCTCGTCTATGTGGCAGAGGTGGTCCTCCCTCACGAGGTCAAGCATCGCTCCCCACGGGTCTTGGCATCCAATGAGGAATGCCAGGACGTCGCCCGGCAGATGGACCTCGTCCTCGGCGAGGAGGGCCGCCGCCGAGCTGCCCTCAGGGCAACACGTTATCAGCAGGCGCTGCGGCGGTACCACTACTGCGGCATCCGCGCGAGAGCACTTGAAGTTGGTGACTTGGTCCTGAGGATAGTCATCTCCCGTGAGGGGCTGCACAAGCTCTTGCCCATGTGGAAGGGCCCGTTCAGAATCGCCCGTGTCTCCTGGCCTGGTGCTGTGCGCCTGGAGACGCAGGATGGGATACCTATCCAGAATTCCTGGAACATCGAACACCTCAGGAGGTTCTATCCATAATCAGGGCTCCGTGCCCGTAAAAGTCTCCGCCTGTGACACTCTCATGTAATAATGAGTTGAGGCTATACACACATTGGAGTCTCCTGTGCATTGATTACGGGCCCTCAGACGGGGCTCCCACCCGTGCCCCAGTGGCAGTCCTTGGCTCCGCACTGGGAAGAAGACGTAGTGTAGGGGTCGGACGCGACGTTTTTCCTTTTTTCTTGGTGTTTGGCAGTTAGCCTTTTCTACTTCCTTGCCTATCAGCCCTTCCTCTACCCCATGCTATGAAGTTCTCGTGTTTCTCACGCTTCCTGCATTTTGTCGAGAGTTTCGTGTTTGGGATCTTTCTCGCCGGTTTTAAGTTCAGTTGCGCCACTCGCTCTTCTTCGCGTGCCTCACGCGTGGGGGCTGGGGCACGGTCCGTCCCCGGCCCTCATCTTCCATGGCCCCGTGACCTCGCCTGGCCAAGCCTACTCAGGCTCTGGCGCCGGGCTTCTCAGTCAACTCAACCTATCTTATCGAGCCGCTCAGGCTTTGGTGCTCGAACTCGTGCTCGGCACTCTCAGCAGATCTCAGCGACTGACCCCCGCTCGGGGGCTGTACCCGATGGGGCTCATGATGCCGGAGTCAGGAGGACTCCGCCTCAAGGCGACACGACGCGTAAAAGCTAAGTAATTTTACCCAGGCAACAAAAAAACATGACAACGAGTTCTCGCTTCTTGCACATATCATAGCCCATTACACAACTCCTCAAGGCAACTTGAAATTTTGACGCAGAAAGGACATGAAGGAAAAGAAAGGAGAAGAAGCAAAAGCCGCTCCCGCTCAGTCGGAGTCCTATAATTCCTCTGGCTTCACCGAACCGTAGTGGCGTGGCAACCCCCTCCCCTCGCCATGCTGAGCTCGGCAGCGTGGTGGTTCTTCGCGGCCGCCATTACTAGTGGAGCTGCTGCTGCCACAGAGGGGGGCGCCCAGCGCCCCCAGTACTGAGATCGTCCTCGGAGGAGGAGCTGCTTCTCCGGATGCCACCCCTGTCGTCCTCCTTGTCATCAACCTTGGGACATCACCCAAGGCGCCTCCCTTCCTCCGAGAAGACCCTGACGAACAGCGTGAAGACACCATCATACGTGAAGTGGAGCGCACACCTCCCCTGCAGCCGGCGTGCGCGAGAAAAGGACTGCCAGTCGCGCTCCAAGAACACATCGCCCGAGGGAGACACATCAACCTCCTGTCAGGACCCCGATCCTAAGTCACACCGATCTAGCTGTAACACGTCATATCACTTTGCGGCCTAACGCACGGTAACCCCACGGGTGCCACCTTACCTGGCCCGGTACCGTTTGCGCATTTTGGCACACGTATATGACAGTGTCGCTAGCATCCATATGACAGAGAACCCGGGCCGACATGGCTAGTTATAAACCAAAAGTGGCACTAGATTACAGAGACAGCCATCCATGACCCAGCAACGAACGCGTCGGTCATCAACATATGAACCCAAGTCGTAGCAAGCTACATGGACTTAAAGGAACAACGCGTGACATTTCCCCTAAGGGACAGACACAGGAACGAAGAAGGACACATGCCGGCCAGCCTACGTGTTCCGAGCAGTAGCAAGCTACCAAGGCTCATTGAAATCACTAGGTGGCATTTTCCTGTAAGGTAGGCTACCAAAGGAAAACAACTAGGTGTCGGATTCCACACATACCAAGCATTTCAACCATACACACAATATGCTCAATATGTGCAAATACAACATTGCATCACAACACAACTCTATGACTCAAAGTACTTTATTTAAGAGGCTCCAAGAGCCATACATAACATATCCATACAGGTAGGGGTCACATGACCCAACACTCAAGTCATACAGTCATACAAGCACAAGCGGAAGCTACATGTCTGAGTACAGACAACTTAGAAAATAAAACAGGCTTGGTGTAGCCTGACTATCTACTAGGCCCTTCACAAGCTCCAGATCTCCGTCTGGGTGACAAGCTACTCGTCGATGTCAACGTCTATGTAGAACCCATCAGCAGGGGCAGGGTTCTCCTCTGCAACAGTTATTAAGCAAACATGAGTACAAAGGTACTCAACAAGTCTTACCACAGAACCTATCATACATGCAACATTATCAAAGGGGGTAGTGGAGTTCATAGCAGAAAGTCAGCTTTGACTCTTGGCTAACCTATACTACGACTCTCAATGGATTGCAAGATATTATCACGAACACGAGTCCTCTACTCACCACGACAATACACTACCGAGGATCCTCTTCCGTCATCCTACGGAAGGACCATCCATGGCACTCACACTTATCTTGAGGCTTTTAATAGTATCCATCAATTTGTCTATGAACTGTAAGAGTAACCAAGTAGTTCGTACCGCGAACAACGGCTATTCGAATAGATTGATAACCCTACAGGGGTGTACTTCTTCACACATGTTTTCACCACTTAGCGTCTGCACACGACATGTGCTCGGCAGACTTCAAGCGAAAGCCGACGTGGGTGTAGACCACGACCTAACAAACCACTCAAGTCTCTCGTCCAGGTTTATCGCCTATTTGGGTTCAATCCGTGGGGAGATCTGGCCGGGGTGTCGCTCACGGCCCCAAACGATGTGTACAGGGTTCCCAAGTCACCAAACGGGTAACCGGTACACCGTGCCACGTACCTGTCGCATCACAGCCCACCCCGAGGGTTAGCGCTGTGCACGACCACCAGTAAACTACAAACACCAGAAACTAGTTGCAACTCCTGGACAGAGAACATGGCAGTCGATAAGTCGAGCGGGGTCATATTTCAGGGCCCAATGTGTGGTAGTAACTGTAACTTGAATCACACACACAGATCTCGGGTCCTATGGACGATTCCAATGAAACAACCCACCACGTACTCCTACACGGCCTTTCATCGATACCTTTACCAAGCATATTCCACACTTCCTTCTCTTTATCGGTATGATCATTTCACTCTGATCCATCACCCAGATGAACCAGTACAGACACAACTCTAAGCATAGCAGGCAACATAAGCAAATAACATGGTGGATCAAACATCACATGGCTCAATCAACTCCTACACATGCTAGTGGGTTTCAACTATTTACTGTGGCAATGACAGGTCATGCAAGGGAATAGGGTTCAACTACCGCAGCAAGTAGCAGTTCACACGCTGTTGCCTTAATGCAGTAAAAGAGAGCAGTTGCGAGAAGATGGGTTTGTATCGGAATGATCAATGATTGCTTGCCCGACAGAGTGGTTGTCGGGTACTGCCCTTCAGCTGGATACGCAGAAGTATCCTCGGGAGCAGGACCTAACACGGAGAATACCGGCGATACAATCATTAAACAAACAAATGCAACAATATGATGCATGCTCATGACATGGCAAGATGCATGTGTTTTGTGCTAATGCAACTATAATAAGAAGGGTTTGAGCCTCTTTGAATCAAAGATTCAAATTGGCACTTTAGCTATTATTTAATTAAGTGCATTATCATGTTTAAATGTATACAGCAAGGTTAACTTGCTCAAACATGAATGGAACCAGTGCCATTGGAAAGATTGGATTTTTCTGATCAATTTTCATATATAAATCTTTACCATCTGAGCTACCGTTGAATTTATATGATTTTTTTGAAGTTTAGGCATTTTCTGGAATTTCCTGAATTATTTTAAATCTAAAAATACCAAAAAATCCTTTACTGCGTCAGCATGACATCATGCTGACGTCAGTCAGTCAACAGGGCGGCCCAGGTCAAACCTGACCAGTGGGACCCACTGGTCAGTGTCACAGTTAGCTAATTAACTAACTAGAATTAAATTAAACACTAAACTAGGTTTGAC
Source organism: Secale cereale (assembly GCA_902687465.1). Classification (NCBI taxonomy): domain Eukaryota; kingdom Viridiplantae; phylum Streptophyta; class Magnoliopsida; order Poales; family Poaceae; genus Secale; species Secale cereale. Next base: position 210,088,971 of record LR738712.1, read on the forward strand.
TAACAAGCAGGGCCCACATGTCAGTGACTCAGGGGGGGTCAAACCCGTGGTCAAACAGGGCTAACTCGCCGGCGTTTAGCCGCCGACGAGGCCAAACACGGCGGTGAGGTGCGGGTTTTGTGCTCCGGCTGCCAAAACGACGGCGGAGCACACCTACGGGTAGCTGGGACCAAACCGCGTCGATTGGTGGTGGAGGCTGGCCTTGGGGTCACCGGAGATGACGCCGGCGACGAGTCCAGCGACTGCCGGAGTTCGGGCGAAGTCGAAAACCAGGGTGCGGTGCTCGTGGAGGAGTGTGGAGTGGTCCTACAGCATCTACACGGAACGGTGAAGCCGATTGGCACGGTGGCCGGGCCATTGGATGGCCGGAGCCTCGTCGGCGACGAGCTCTGCGGCAGCGCGTGCAGGTGAGCTACGTGCGGTGCGTTTCAGTATAGGAAAGAACCAACAGAGAGGGGGAGGACGAACCTGGGCTCACAACGGTTGTAGAAGACGCCGGAGCGAGCTTTGGGGCGGTCGGAGCTGAGCGGGACGGCGAGGGGGATCTCCGCGGCCGGAGTTTTGGAAGAAGGGGTCGGGGGTGTCTCCAGGGCGGGCGAGCGCTCGGGGCTCGGCCTGCTCGATGTAGTCGAGGACGGCGGAGGCGACGGACACGACGACAGGGCTCAAGGACGACGGTGGACGCGGCTACTACGATGACGCGAGCACGGCGGCGTCGGCCATGGTGCGGGGAGGGCGAAGGAGAGGAGCTGGGGAGAGTGGAGAGTGTCCGCGAGCTCGGGGAGAAGGTGGACGTTCGATCCAAGCCTCTAGGGCGGTGAGGGGAAGAAGCAGGGCGGCGGGCAGCTGGGTGGTGCGCGCTGCGGCCGCCGTCGAGCACCCGCCTGCCTGCCTGGCCAAGCCAAGTAGCTCGCTGGAGCGGCAGCTGGGCTGGGCCGGCAAGTGGGCCGGTTGGGCACCAGGTAATTCCTTTTCTCACTCCCTTTTTCTATTTCTTTCATGTTTCATTTCTTTTGCAGCTTTGTTTAATTAAATAAAATGCCAGAACATTTTTATAACTCATAAAACTAATCATGCCCACTGTATATAATATGAACAGCATGGAACATTTTAGTTTATGATTATTTGAGCACTTAAAATATTTTATAGGATTTAAATGCCCAAACACAAATACCATATGATTTAATCCAAAGACCTTAGATGTCCTAGAAAATTGTGCACCATTTTTGGCAGAGGTTTAGGGCCAAGGCAGAAATGATGAACATTTTTGAAGGGCATTTTGGGTACATTGGAAAAGATTTTATCAAACCCTAGTTGTTAGAAGAGGGGTGCTGGGGGTTTCTGTCATTCCCATTTCAAGTTTCTTTGATAAGTGAACATGATGCACACTCTAGCTAGTCCTAATGCAAGTGCTAACTAGGGATGTGACACCTCCACCGAGGACGCACCGCTGCAGCAACCGCCGGCCTGCAGCCAGATACCTCTGAGGCCTCCGGCCGGTAATAAGTCGCCAAGCGAGTGGGAAAGCCTGAGCCACGGGCCTCCAGTCTTCTCCGCCCACACCATGAACTCCGACAACACGTCGAAGGAATGGAGCTGTGGGCGTGGAGGACGCATGACAGACATGCACCGTTGCGCGCCTCCTCTTCCTCCGCGTCCACGACCACCTTCACCACGGGAGGACGTCCTGCGCCGTCCACTGGCGGCCATGGCGGGGCTCAGAAGGCCACGCCCGCCTCCCCGAGAAGCCGCTGCGGGCTTGCGGGGACGACCGTGACCCCTCTTTGGCGACAGTGGGACTGGATCCTTCGGGGTCTTCCCCTTCTCCGCGGTGGATGGCTTCCTGGACAACGCCATGAAGATCTTGCGGCAAGAGAGAGAGCGAAGGACAAGCAAGGAGAAGACGGTGCTGGCTTGGAAACGACCTGGGGGCTCCCCCCTTTTGTCCCATTTATAGGGCGGGGGAGCCCAACCGCGAGCCACTAGCGTCGCAGCTATTACGACCCCGTCGCATGTGCCAAGGAGTTGTCAAGTCGCACGATCACCCACTACAAGGATCCGTGTCTATTGCAACAAAATAGTTCGTCGCAATACATGTCGATTCGTGGCGATAAGTACCTATTGCCACGAAACAATATTCGTTGGCAGCCGTTGCGAATGGACACATGGTAATAGGTTATTGCCACAAAAAAGCAACTATGGCAATAAAGTGTGCTATTGCAACAACCATGTGGGAAGTCGCCACATGTTTTCCCGTGGCAACACTCACCTGATGCCACAATTTGCTTTGTGGAGATAGCTTTAATGCAACATGTAACGAATCATGACGACTGATAGTTCGTGGCGATAGACATTTGTGGCAACAACCTATGCCAACGGTACTCGTTTCGTGGTGCATACTCTTCCGTGGCAATAATCAATTGTGGCAAAAAACTATAACAACAATCCTTATTTTCGTGGCATTAGGCATTTTGCCACCAACAGATACACTTGTGGCATCAACTTATGGCAACAAATATTCTAGTCGTCGTAACAGGAAATTGCAACATACTAGTTTTGGTGGTGATATATAGGTATCACAACGGGTGAAATGTTTGTAGCGAGAAACTATTGCGACATCTAAATTTTCGTGGTGCTAACATGTGGCAACCAAAAGTGGGTTGTGGCAATAGCCTATTGCAACCTAAAAAAAAATACACGCATTCAATTACAATATTCGAAACCATATCTATAATATGTAGATGCGTAAATTCATAATTCTCATAGAAAATATCCATCAAATGAAACTCAAATGTAATCTAGCCATCCTAATTAAGTGCCAAGACTAAATTGTCTGTGATCACTAGTCCAGTCGAGCTACTTCTTTGGATCCTGCAATCAATAAATCACCGTGGATGCCACCCACGCCAGTCAGCCCCACCGAGGCCCCGGGCACGTAGGTCAGCGGCCGCGGCTATAGAATTCATTGGTCAGATTCAGCTCCAGATCTAGATCTGGCAATTTTCATACCATGGACTCTCTATTTTCGATTTCAATCTGACAAGTCCCTGTTTTGGCAGAAAACACCCTAGTTTTAAAATGGCAACAACTTGGCCATTTCAAATCCAAATTTAACAACTTAAATATGTATTCCTATCAAGAAAGTGTGTTCTATCCATTTATAAACTTTTCCCATTGCTTTGGTTAATTTAAATTGGTACAATTAAAATATATTTTAATTACTCCTTAAATCTTGCAAAAATCATAACTTAATATCTATAAATTCTAATAATATCTTTTTCCACAGTTCTACTTGTAACTAATGCAACGTCACACCGGCGTTGCAATATCTTTTCCGAATATTACCACAAATAGTTATTATGCTGAAATACCTAGTCTCTATAACAACAAAATGGCTACATCTTGCAACGGAATTTGTTTGTTGCAATATCGCTACCATATTGCAACACTGATGCAGTTTGTTGCAATAGTTAGTCACTTTTTGCAACAATATTTGTAACTAATGCAATACCACGCCGATGCTACAATATCTTTCTGAATATTGCCACGAATAGTTATGCCGTCGAAATACCTAGTCTCTATTACAACAAAATGACTGCCCTCACGCAATGGAATTTGTTTGTTGCAATACCTCTACCATATTACAACGTCGAGACAGTTTGTTATAATAGGAGGCCTATATTGCAACAAAGTTAGTATTTATCGCGACCAAACTAAGTTATGGCAATATGTGCGGCCTATTACCACTACCGGAGAATTTGTGGTAATATTGCGTTTTATTGCAACAAAACGTAGTTGTATCAATAAATTTTGTTGCAATAGAGCGGAATCCTTGTTGTGACCAAGGCTGCGTGGGAAGCAGAGCCTGGCCCGCAGCCTTTAGGGTCCGCGACGCTTCGTCCTCGACTAAGGCTTCGCCCCGAAGCCGACTCCACGCGCGCCTTGTGCCCGGGGCCTACTGTCGGCGTACTGGGAACCGGGGTACCCAGACTAGCCTGTCTGCGGGCCGCGACGCGCTCCTACTACGGCCTGGTACGGCCCAGCTGATCGACCAGCTGTCCAAGACCCTCGCGAGGTGGCTAAGCCTCGCGAGGAGAACGATGTCAATACCTCCTCAGGAGCAGCCTCAGCAAGTTGCTCCGGAGGGGCGCAGAATCCAAGGCCAAGCCTGCCTCAGGAGGAGGTAGTGACATCAGTAGTGATGCATCGCGCCAGCGGGTGCCAGCGGGCACCAGCGGCGCAGTTACCATTTCGGTGCAAGGGGGACAGCGCAGCCGCAAGTTCCCGAGGAGTGGGGTAAAGGTTTCCCCATTGGTGCAACGAGACCAAAGACCGCAAGGACGATAAGGAGGATGTCACCGTCGAGCCCACCACCACGTCACTGCCTGGTCCTTTTTGCAGGCGAAGACTGTTTTTGTCAGGGCAGGAACGTCCTTGTGTTCCCGCTAAAAAATGGCCGTTGTGGGATCCCTTCCCGCCTAAACATTTCGGGGGAAGAGGACCGTGGCCGCCTATATAATTTGCTAGAATTCCCGCTGTAAAGGGGATTGACTCAGACAGTCTGCCACCATGCAAGGAGCAAGAACGCTTGCCTCCTGAGCCTCCTGAGCTCACCTCCTGAGCTCAGGAACCATTGTACTAGCTCATATCCCAGCTCGCCCGAGGCTAATCCACCAAAGCAGGAAGTAGGGTATTACACCACAAGGTGGCCCGAACCTGGATAAACTCTTGTGTGTTCTGTCTGTTGTTTGCTTGAATACTTCCACTGGGAAGAGAGCGAGGCTCTAGGTAGACATGAGCGGGAGAGATCTTTGTTCATGCCCCTATGTTCGAACTTATCAGGTTTTGCGGAGCCCTGAATCCGACAGCACCGTTCCGATAGTTTGTCGTGCCGAGACACCACATAAGTATCAGGTGTGATAAGCTCTATGTTCAAATACAACGGGTGTAAGACACTTTTGCACATGTAGAATACTGGGGGTTGAACTTGACAAGCCTAGCATGTACATACAGGCCTCGGAACACTGGAGACCCAAAGGTCGAGCGTGAATCATATAGTATATATGATCAACATAAGATGTTCACCATTGAAAACTACTCCATCTCACGTGATGATCAGACATGGTTTAGTTGATTTGGATCACGTGATCACTTAGATGACTAGAGGGATGTCTATCTAAGTGGGAGTTTTTTAGTAATATGATTAATTGAACTTTAATTTAGCATGAAGTTAGTCCTGATAGTTTTTGCATATCTAGGTTGTTGTAGATCAATGGCCCGTGCTAGCCTTCCCTTAAATTTTAATGTGTTCCTCGAGAAAGCTAAGTTCAGAGATGATGGTAGCAAATACACCGGCTGGGTCCGTAAATGGAGGATTATCCTCAATGCCGCACGGAAGAATTATGTCCTTGAAGCACCGCTAGGTAACAGGCCTGCTGCAGGAGCAACTCCTGACGTTATGAATGTCTGGTATGCTCGTTCTGATGACTACTCGATAGTTTAGTGTGCCATGCTTTAGGGCTTAGAATCCGGACTTCAAAGACATTTTGAACGTCATGGAGGATATGGGATGTTCCAAGAGTTGAAGTTAATATTTCAAGCAAATGCCCGAATTGAGAGGTATGAAGTCTCCAATAAGTTCTATAGCTGCAAGATGGAGGAGAACAGTTCCATCAGGGAACACTTACTTAGAATGTCTGGGTACTACAATCACATGAATCAACTTGGATGCAAAGTTGATGAATATAGTGTTATTGATAGAGTTCTTTAATCACTGCCACCAAGCTATAAAGGCTTCGTGATGAACTATAATATTCAATGGATGCAGAAGACAATTCCCAAGCTCTCCGCTATGCTTAAACCTGCGGAGGTAGAAATAAAAAAGGAGCATCAAGTGTTGATGGTTAACAAGACAACTAGTTTCAAGAAAAAGGGCAAGGGAAAGAAGGGGAACTTCAAGAAGAATAGCAAGACAGTTGCTACTCCCGCGAAGAAACCCAATTCTGGAGCCAATCCTGAATCTGAGTGCTTCTACTGCAAAGGGACTGGACACTGGAAGCGGAACTGCCCCAATTATTTGGCAGATAAGATGGATGGCAAAGTGAACAAAGGTATATTCGATATACATGTTATTGATGTGTACCTTACTAATGCTCGTAGTATCACCTGGGTATTTGATACTGCTTCGGCTGCTAATATTTGTCACTCGAAATAGGGGCTACGGATTAAACAAAGATTAGCTAAGAACGAGGTGACGATGCGCGTGGGAAATGGTTCCAAAGTCGTTGTGATCGCCGCCGGCACGCTACCTCTACATCTACCTTCGGGATTAGTTTTAGACCTAAATAATTGTTATTTGGTGCTAACATTGAGCATGGACTTTATATCTGGATCTTGTTTATTGCGAGATGGTTAGTCATTAAAATCAGAGAATAATGGTTGTTCTATTTATATGAGTAATATCTTTTATAGTCATGCACCCTTGATGAATGGTCTATTTTTGTTGGATCTCGATTGTAGTGATACACATATTCATAATACTGAAGCCAAAAGATGCAAAGTTGATAATGATAGTGCAACTTATTTGTGGCACTGCCATTTAGGTCATATTGGTGTAAAGCGCATGAAGAAACTCCATGCTGATGCACTTTTGGAATCACTTGATTATGAATTAGTTGGTGCTTGCGAACCATGCCACATGGGCAAGATGACTAATACTCCGTTCTCTGGAACAATGGAGCGAGAAACTGACTTATTGGAAATCATACATATTGATGTATGAGGACCTATGAGTGTTGAGGCTCGCGGTGGGTATCGTTATTTTCTAACCCTCACAGATGATTTGAGCAGATATGGGTATATCTACTTGACGAAACACAAGTCTGAAACATTTGAAAAGTTCAAAGAATTTCAGAGTGAAGTAGAGAATCGTTGTAACAAGATAATAAAGTTTCTATGATTTGATCGCGGATGCAAATATTTGAGTTACGAGTTTGGTCTTCATTTGAAACGATGTGGAATAGTTACACAACTCACGCCACCTGGAACACCACAGCGTAATGGTGTGTCTGCACATCGTAACCGTACTTTATTGGATATGGTGCAATCTATGATGTCTCTTACCGATTTACCATTATCATTTTGGGGTTATTCTTTAGAGACAATTGCATTCACGTTAAATAGGGCACCATCTAAATCCATTGAGACGACATCTTATGAAATCTGGTTTGGCAAGAAATCCAAATTGTCGTTTCTTAAAGTTTGGGGTTGCGATGCTTCTGTGAAAAAGCTTCAACCTGATAAGCTCAAACCCAAATCGGAGAAACGTGTCTTCATGGGATGCCCAAAAGAAACTGTTGGGTACGCCTTTTATCACAGATCCGAAGGTAAGATATTCATTGCTAAGAATGGATCCTTTCTAGAGAAGGAGTTTCTCTCGAAAGGAGTGAGCGAGGGGAAAGTAGAACTTGATGAGGTAATTGTACCTTCTCCCGAATTGGAAAGCAGTTCAGCACAGAAATTAGTTCAAGTGATTCCTACAACAATTAGTGAGGAAGCTAATCATGATGATCATGAAACTTTAGATCAAGTTACTACTGAACCTCACACGTCAACCAAAGTATGTTCCGCACCAGAGTGGTACGGTAACCCTATTCTGGAAGTCATGTTACTAGACCATGATGAACCTATGAACTATGAGGAAGCGACTGTGAGCCCAGATTTCGCTAAATGGATTGAGGCCTTGAAATCTGAGATGGGATCCATGTATGAGAACAAAGTGTGGACTTTGGTTGACTTGCCCGATGATCGGCAAGAAATTGAAAATAAATTGTTCTTTAAGAGGAAGACTGACGCCGATGGTAATTCTACCGTCTACAAAGCTCGAATTATTTTGGAAGGTTTTTGACAAGTTCAAGGAGTTGACTACGATGAGACTTTCTCATCCGTAGCGATGCTTAAGTCTGTCCGAATCATGTTAGCAATTGCCACATTTTATGATTATAAAATCTGGCAAATGGATGTCAAAACTGCATTCCTTAATGGATATCTCAAAGAAGAGTTGTATATGATGCAACCAGAAGGTTTTGCCCATCCTAATGGTGCTGAGAAAGTGTGCACGCTCTAGCGATCCATCTATGGACTGGTGCAAGCATCTCGGAGTTTGAATATACGCTTTGATAAAGTGATCAAAGCATATGGTTTTATACAAACTTTTGGAGAAGCCTGTATTTACAAGAAAGTGAGTGGGAGCTCTGTAGCATTTCTGATATTATATGTGGATGACATATTGTTGATTGGAAATGATGAAGAATTTCAGGATGGCATAAAAGGATACTTGAATAAGAATTTTTCAATGAAATACCTCGGTGAAGCTGCTTATATATTGGGCATTAAGATCTATAGAGATAGATCAAGATGGTTAATTGGACTTTCACAAAGCACATACCTTGATAAAGTTTTGAAGAAGTTCAAAATGGATCAGTCAAAGAAAGGGTTCTTGCCTATGTTACAAGGTGTGAAGTTGAGTAAGACTCAATGTCCGACCACCGCAGAAGATACACAAAAAATGAAAGTCATTCACTATACTTCACCCATAGGTTCTATCATGTATGCAATCATGTGTACTTGACCTGATGTGTGCCTTGCTATAAGTCTAGCAGGGAGGTACCAAAGTAATCCAGGAGTGGATCACTGGACACCAGTAAAGAACATCCTGAAGTACCTGAAAAGGACAAAGCATATGTTTCTCGTTTATGGTGGTGACAAAGAGCTCGTTGTAAATAGTTACGTCGATTCAAGCTTTGACACTGATCCAGATGACTCTAAGTCACAAATCGGATACGTATTTTTGTTGAATGGTGAGCTGTCAGTTGGTGCAGTTCCAAGCAGAGCGTCGTGGCGGGATCTACATGTGAAGCGGAGTACATAGCTGCTTCGGAAGCAGCAAATGAAGGAGTCTGGATGAAAGAGTTCATATCCGATCTAGGTGTAATACCTAGTGCATCGGGTCCAATGAAAATCTTTTGTGACAACACTGGAGCAATAGCCTTAGCGAAGGAATGCAGGTTTCACAAGAGAACCAAGCACATCAAGAGACGCTTCAACTCCATCCAAGATCATGTCAAGGAGGGAGACATAGAAATTTGTGAGATACATACGGATCTCAATGTTGAAGACCCGTTGACCAAGCCTCTTCCACGAGCAATACAGGATCAGCACCAAGACTCCATGGGTGTTAGAATCATTACTATGTAATCTATATTATTGACTCTTGTGCAAGTGCGAGACTGAAGGAAATATGCCCTAGAGGCAATAATAAAGTTGTTATTTATATTTCCTTGCATATCATGATAAATGTCTTTTATTCATGCTAGAATTGTATTAACCGGAAACTAGATACATGTGTGAGTACATAGACAAAACAAAGTGTCCCTAGTATGACTCTACTAGACTAGCTCGTTAATCAAAGATGGTTATGTTTCCAAACAATAGACATGTGTTGTCATTTGATCAACGGGATCGCATCATTATCCGAATGATGTGATGGACAAGACACATCTGTTACCTTAGCACTATGATCGTTTAGTTTTACTACTATTGCTTTCTTCATGACTTATACATGTTCCTTTAAATATGAAATTATGCAACTCCCGAATACCGGAGGAACACCATTTGCTATCAAACGTCACAATGTAATTGGGTGATTATAAAGATGCTCTACAGGTGTCTCCGAAGGTGATTGTGGTGTTGTCATAGATCAAGAATAGGATTTGTCACACCGAGTGTCGGAGAGGTATCTCTGGGTCCTCTCGGTAATACACATAATAATAAGCCTTGCAAGCAAATGACAAATGAGTTATTCACGAGATGATGTATTACGAAATGAGTAAAGAGACTTGCCGGTAAACGAGATTGAACTAGTTATGATGATACCGACGATCGAATCTCGGGCAAATAACATACCCATGACAAAGGGAACAACGTATGTTGTTGTGCGATTTGACCGATAATGATCTTCGTGGAATATGTAGGAACCAATATGAGCATCTAGGTTCCACTATTAGTTATTGACCAGAGATGAGTCTTGGTCATGTCCACATAGTTCTCAAACCCGTAGGGTCCACATGCTTAACGTTCGATGACGATTCTTATTATGAGTTTATGTGATTAGATGTACCGAAGGATGTTCCGAGTCCCGGATGAGATCACGGATATGACGATGAGTCTCGAAATGGTCGATACATAAAGATTCATATATTGGAAGGCTATGTTTGGACACCGGAAAGGTTTCAGATAGGTTCGGTCATTTTTCGGAGTACCCGGGGAATATCGGAACCTCCCGCGCGGTTAATGGTCCTTCATGGGCCTTAGTGGAAGAGAGGAGGAGGCGGCCAGGTTGAGGCGCACACCCCCCCCCCAAGCCCAATCCGAATTGGGGGGGGGGTGCTTTCCTTCTATCCCTCTTCCTCTTTCCTTCCCCTCCTAGTTGTACTAGGAAAGGGGAGTAGGATTCCCCCCTTGGGGCACACCCCATGAGGCCGGCCGGCCCCCTCCTCCACTCCTTTATATAAGGGGGAGGGTGGCACCCCATAGAGAGACTAGTTGATTTCTTAGCCGTGTGCGGTGCCCTCCTCCACAGTTACGCACCTCAGTCATTTCGTTGCAGTGCTTAGGCGAAGCCCTGCAACGGTAACTTCATCATCACTGTCACCATGCCGTCATGCTGACGAAACTCTCCCTCGGCCTCAATTGGATAAAGAGTTCGAAGGACGTCACCGAGCAGAACGTGTGCAGATCGCAGAGGTGTCGTGCGTTCGGTACTTGATTGGCTGGATCGCGAAGACGTTCGACTAGATCAACTACTAAACGCTTCCGCTTTCGGTCTACAAAGGTACGTTGACACACTCTCCCCGCTCGTTGCTATGCTTCTCCTAGATAAATCTTGCGTGATCGTAGGATTTTTTTTGAAATACTACGGTCCCCAACACCCATCCCCCTCCCGAACTAAAAAGGGACCTCTGTCCCATTGGTGGCCGTGGTTTTCACGCGACACACAGACAACCCGAGTAGACGTTTTAACTTTGTGCAAAGATGCCGCTCATTCCATCAAGGGTTCTTATAATACTTTTAGTAGATCCCCATCGATAAAATAGTTCATGCATATGTGTCACGTTTAGATTTTTACCCTTTCTTTCTAGAGCAATTTCCAGATCCGTAGGCATACTTGTCTTTGTAACATTTCTGTTTACGAGCTCATCCCCACAGATGGCCCAACACTTGGTAAAATTCCAAAATGTTACTGAATAATCATGACCAGCTTACTGATTTGCTGGCTTGTGCATACCTTAGTATGATGTCCATAGCTCACTTAAATCAAATAGTCATAATACCTGAACAACCATAGCCAACATACTAATAATGGCTTATTTGCTTCATGAATCAAATAACTTTCCGGCTTACCACACACAAATATTGTACGCCAGCTCATTTTTATAACCTTCATTTCATAGCTAAAACTTGTAGTGGAATCTTCATGGCCCATAAAACCAACAAGTCATCGACTCGGTTAGATCCCATGTATCATTCCTCATGTTGATGACCTCGTGATCCAGGGTTTTTTCCGGCTCAAGAATAATTGGCTCGCATCCGCCTGAAGAAGAAACCCCCAACCTCAATAAGGACAATTATAATATGTGCAGATCATTTGCATAAGATAATAAAAATCCACGATGTGCTCAACTTCTTCGACCTCAAACCTCCGGATTTTCGCCCAAACTCAGTTACAAATTTATGCCAATTCCAAGGCTTCTATGAGGTATATCTCCAGATGGAGCCAACTATTAGTCTCTTCCAGGAATTTTTCTACATCGAACTTAATTCAAGGATTGGTGGAATCTTTATCCAAAAGAGGAAGAATGGTGCTTTCACTGAGGCCAAACTGTCGAGTCATCCCAAAGGTTGGAATAGGACCTGGTTTTACTTTAAGAATACTACTCCAGAAAATGAAATTCCCTTGGCAGGTTATAGACTGGACTGGCTCAATGCTAGTGTGGCATTTTCTGGTTGGCCATCAGAGGAAAGCGGAAGCAGATAGCACCTTATTACTCTAAGTTGAGAGCTTTGATGGCTCATGGCCTCACCGAGATCGATCTAACCCGGTGCTGGATAATCTCGCGGATCTAGTCCCTTAGCTTGAGGGGCGCTTTAATGTGCAACTACACCGGCGAGTGGGCAGATGTGCAATGCTTCACGCAAGTCAATCTGTTTGAGGATGAAGTCAATTATGCCACCAAGAAGATACTGGTGACCCCAAGGACATAAGAAATTTTATTGGCCTAGCTCCCTTTTGCTTGACAAATCTCGTGCCTCCAGAAGTATATTTGTATTTACTTACTCATTTTATCCATGACTTATTCTCTTTGTTGTACTTAATTACCGACTCATCATGCGTGAAGGTGACTCCAGCTTTTGGAAGAAAAGGACTCGAACCACTACACCTCCCCCAGTTGAGCAAGCAAATGAGCCGGTTGGTGCTGATGAGGCGGCTGCTCAAGAGGAGTATGAGGTAGAGCTCGACTCACTTGGTTGTCTTGTTTTCAACTGGTTCACGCTCCCTCTTCTCGGGATAACACATAAAACAGTTGAGCCGGCAATGTTGAGGTAATTTCAATCTCATCCAACTCGGAAACTTTTATCCCGAATAAAATGAGACAAGTTGTTCAAAAGGTAGCATTTTCGCATCCAGATGCTCTCTTAAACCCAGAATTTCTTTTGATGAAAAATAAACAACCTGGAATGTTGAAACACAAGACCCAAAGTAGCTCTGCTCGAAATCAATGAGTTGAGGTGCCTCATAGTCCAACTTCATCTCGTCCATGCGACGGTCTTATTAGACAACCACTTAATCCTTCTGATTCAAATTATCAGGATCGCCGCCCTCCTCCAGAGAATCAAGCGCCACCCAGAAGTCGACTCTTAGAAATAAACACGGGTAAGTGTTTTTGGTACATTTTTCGTTTGCCATTGCAATCTTTGTAAACTAAAGTTATTCATATCATGTCAGAGCCAAAGCTTTCACAAAGAAGAAAATTGGCAGGTCATCTTCCACCCCTGTAGGTGCTGATACTCAAGAACCGCTAGTGGTCAATCCGGATACCCAAACTAAGCATGCTGGCGAGGATAAACTGGACCATGGGCTTTAAGCATTTCATGATCCGGGGAACGTTGACAAGCCGCCATTAGTGGAAGAGCCAACCAACACGGATGAGCCGGTCAATGCAGATGAGCCAACTCATAATGTCAGTCCACCAACTCCTGCTCGTGCCTCGAGCCACATACAAGAAGTGGAAAACGTTAATCAAATGGTGATTGACATAGACATGGCCATCACTGGAAAGAAGAAGAATACTCCTGAAGCTTCAAAAACATTGGCCAAGTTCATGGCGAAAGATGAACAATCGACCTCTGGAAAAGGAAGAGTCAAGCTAGAACCTCAAAATCTTGAAGGGCTTAATGTGGAAGAGCTTTATCAGGGGTATTTAACCAGGTTGTCTGAGAGCCGGGATGCTGAGGCGAGCATAATCAACGTGCTTAAGCATAAATATGAGGTATGAAATAACACTCCTTTCTTATTATTCTATACACGTATGCAGCCCCCAAGTCTTAGGCGTAGGAAGATATGAGTATGCTTAAGACTTTCTTTGCAAAATTGGCTTGCATGTCTTAGTCCCCAAGGGCAGGCCCAGTAAACAATACTAGGTTGGACTTATATAAAAATGGTAGTCAAATTGAGATTAATACCAATAGCCCCCAATGGCGGGGTAGTTATGAAAATAACGAGCCTATTCTTCAAGATACTTAATCAATAATATGTTGTAAAAAGCGACATGTAGCCCCCAAGGGCTAGATCATCTCCTTGACATAATCGGGTCTTCTTATAATGCCTTGTTGAAGAGAGTGACGTGCATTATCCCCCAAGTGTCACGTTAACTGCTTGCATCATGATGAGACTTGTTATATGTATAATGTCTTTGAAAAACTGGCAATGCTTCTCCTCAAATGTTGGATCATTCATTGTTCACCAACTCATGGTTGTGAAGAGAAAAATTAATAGCCATAGCCCCCAAGTACATCTTCTGCTAGCTATATACTTTGGGGAAAATCAACCTGATCTTCATGAGTTTTTGATGTAGGAGATGCTAACTATCACCAACGCTCAAGCATCCGGCTTACACAAAAGCAAGTGAAGATGGAGAAAAGAATGTGAGAGAAGGCAGAGTCATCCTCCTCAAATTTGCATAAATCCTTGCTTTTAAGATAAGCTGCAAAATACAAAAATTATCTTTGAAGAAGAAAAAGAAACTCTTCTAAAACATGTAGAGGATGTTGAAGGAAAGCTTGGGCTGGTGACTCAAGAATTGAGCGCTTTAAAGCGTCATATAACCAACATGATTGTGGCCATCTTTGGTAATTGATAATAATATCATAGTCAAAATCCGGGTTAAACGTCTGTCAGCTAATGTCTACTGCGCAACCTTATTCTTGTAGACTCGTGTTGGGCCTCCAAGTGCAGAGTTTTGTAGGACAGTAGGAATTTTCCCTCGAGTGGACGACCTAAGGTTTATCAATCCGTGGGAGGCATAGGTTGAAGATAGTCTCTCTCTCAAACAACCCTGCAACCAAATAAGAAAGAGTCTATTGTGTCCCCAAGACACCCATACAATGGTAAAATTGTATAGGTGCACTAGATCGGCAAAGAGATGGTGAAAAAAGTGTAATATGGATAGTAGATATAGGTTTTTCTAATCCGAACATATAAAAAACAGCAAGGTACCAAGTAGGAAACTTTTGCAAAAACGGTATTGCAATGCGCGAAAACAAGGCCGAGGGTTCATACTTTCACTAGCGCAAAATCTCTCAAAAATGATAACACAATTCGATCATATAAAAATCCCTCAACGTGCAAAAAAGAATCACTCCCAAGTTCCTATCACGGATAACATAAGATGAAATTGCTTGTAGGGTATGAAACTACTCAAAGTTATTCTTTTTGATTGATCTATTGGGTTATTCCTATAAGTGTCACAAGCATCCCTAGAGTTCGTATTGAAATAACACCACATGACACATATCAGTCAACCATAATGTCACCTAGGTAATCCAATGTCATCACAAGTATCCGTAGGTCAATTATACGATATGCATCACACAATTTAAGATTCATAATATTCAATCCAACACAAAGAACTTCACTAGTACCCCAAGATTTCTATTGGATAACGAAATATGAAAATGCGTACCAACCCCTATGCATAGATTACCCCAATTTCACCACGGGAAACCACAAGTTGATAACCAAAACATACATCAAGTGCTCTCACATCCAAAGATTCAATCCGACATCCAAAGATCCAACAATAATAACAAAGCTCGCGGTACATAAAGATCATGCCAAATCAAGAACACGATAGAGAGAGATAAAACACATAGCTACTGGTATAAACCCTCAACCCCGAGGGTGGACTACTCCCTCCTCATGAAGATGGCCTCCGATGATGATTTTCCCCTCCGGTAGTGTGCCGGAGCGGGGTCCCGAGAGGTTCTTCATGGGTACAGAGGCTAGCGGTGGCGGAACTTCCGGTCTAGGTTTCTTTCTAGGGGTTTCGAGATTTCTATGAACTTTTGGCGTCGGTCTCACATCAGGGTGACGCTCGACGGGCCCACAAGCCATAGGGGCACGCCCTGGGGGGTAGTGCGCACCCCCTTAGCTTGTTGACTGCTCCTTCACTTCGTGGTCTGGCTCCGGTGCTGTGCTGGTCCCTTTTGGTCCATAAAAAAACACCATAAATTTTCAGCCCTTTTCGAGAACTTTTATTTTTGTGCAAAAAAGGACACCACGGTAGTTCTGCTGTAAACAACACAGGTCCGGGTTAGTTCTAATCAAATCAAACCAAACCATATAATTTTTTTTGTAAACATGGCATGAATACTTCATAAATTAGTAGGTAAATGATAAAAGAAATAATTTATGAACTGTGAATGCTTGCATAGTGCATAAGTTTGATCAATGATAATATCAATCACTTTTCCTAGCATCATAACATCAACTCTTTATCATAAAACTCATCTTGATAAAAGTGGCAATCAATTCACATGTAAAGGTTCAAACAATGCATTTTATTGATACTATCGTGTAATATTTCTTATAATGCATGAATGTTCAGATCGATATGATTCAAAACAAAAGTTTATTGACATAAAAACAATAATACTTCAAGCATACTAGAAAGCAAAATCACAAAACTTCACAAATAACATGGCAAAAGAAAGTCATCCCTACAAAATCATATAGTCTTGTTATGCTCCGTCTTCTCAGCACAAAGTATAAATCATGCACTACCTCGGTGTCAGCCAATCAATTGTATCCATACTTTCTAACATGCTTCAGCCTTTTCAACTCTTCACACAATACATGAGCGTGAGCCACAGACATAGCACTATATGTGCAATAGAAGGTGGAAGTAGACAAAAGAAGTGAGAAAGTCTCACTTCAGATAGGCAAATCAATGGACTATAGAGATGTCCATTAATTGATATCAATGTGAGTGAGTAGGGATTGCCATGTAACAGATGCACAAGAGTTATAAGTGTATGGAAGCTCAAAACAAAACTAAGTAGGCGTGCATCCAACTTTCTTGCTCACGAAAACCTAGGGCAATTTAAGGAACCCACCATTGGAATATACATGCCAAGTTCTATAATGAAAATATTCCACTAGTAATATATGAAAGTGACAACATCGGAGACTCTTTATCATGAAGAATATGATGCTACTTTGAAGCACAAGTGTGGAAAAGGATAGTAACATTGTCCTTCTCTCTTTTTCTCTCATTCATTTTTTTATTTTGGGATCTTTGGCTTCTTTTTTATTTATTTATTATTTTGGGCTCTTTGGCCTCTTTTGTTTGGGCTCTTTGGCCTCTTTTATTTATAACCTCACATGGGAAGATGTTCTAATAATGATGCTCATCACACTTCTATTTACTTACAACTCAAAATTACAACTCAAGGTGAAAACTCATAATGATGGAACGGTGGAGTAACATGGCAATATATCTCAGAAGGGCTATGGAAATGCCATAATAGGTAGGTATGGTGGCTGTTTTGAGGAAAGGTATAAGGTGGTTTTGATGCACCGGTGAAAGTTGTGCGATTTTAGAATGGATAGCAAAGGTGGAAGGGTGAGAGTGCGTATAATCCATGAACTCGATATTAGTCATAAAGAACTCATATACTTATTTCAAAAAGTTTATTAGCCCTCGAAGCAAAGTAATACTACACATGCTCCTAGGGGGGAGGTTGGTAGGAGTTAACCATCCCGCACGCCCGACTTTCACGCAAAGATAGACAATTAAGAATAAATTGCACTCCAACTTCTTCACAGAACTAGAAGACCATACGTGCATGCTACGGGAATCACAAACATTAATGAAATTATTTCTTTTATTCCACAATTCACTACTAGCATGACTTTAATATCACAATGTTCATATCTCAAAACAAATGCAAGGAATCAAACTTCTCATATTTTCAATGCTCTTTATGAAAGTTTATATTGCATCCTTCTTGAATATCTATCATATTGGGACCAATTTCAAAACACATGCATGTTGCCATTACTATTTATTAGACTCTCAAAAAGATATCAGTGAAGCACGACAGTAAATGACAAACTACTGCAAAAGATATAAGTGAAGATCAATGAGTAGTCGAATAATCATGTAGCTATGTGAAGACGCTCTCATTTAAAAATTTCAGATCTTAATATTTTATTCAAACAGCAAGCAAATCAAAATAAAATCACATTTCAAGGATAGCACACATCATGTGATGAAGGAAAAACTTAGGCCCAACTGATACTAACCGATAATTGTTGATGAAGAAAGGTGGGATGCCTACCGGGGCATCCCCAAGCTTAGACGCTTGAGACTTATTGAAATTTTATCTTGGGATGCCTTGGGCATCCCGAAGCTTTAGATTTTGTGTCTCCTTAATTCTTCTCATATAACGGTTTTCCTAAATCTCAAAAACTTCATCCACACAAAACTCAGCAAAAACTCATGAGATAAGTTTGTATAAATCCATGCAAAACCTTATCATTCTCTAAAGTAGAAAATCACTAAAATTATAATTTGACATTGCATACTAAATGCCTCTGCATATTTAATACTCTTATGTTCAAATAGAATCATTGAACAATTAAACATAGGCGAATAATACAACCATAATATCAATCTGGCTAAACATGATAGTCTATAAAGAGTGCAATTTTATTCATACTTCCCTAACTCAAAAAATTCTGAAACATTACAATGTTACATAGAACTTATGCATGCTCACTGTTTGAAAAGTTCAAGATTTTATAACGTTTTGACTATCGAGAAGAATTTAGACAATGATAGAAAACTCTCTCTTTTCAAACAACAACATATAGACTCTCAAAATAGGCATGGTAAAGGTTATACTTGTCTTTTTATTGAAATAATAGATGGAAAACACTATTATAAATAACACAAAGAAAATAAAAACAAAACAAAATAACGCTCCAAGCAAAACATATATCATGTGACGAATAAAAATATTGCTCCAAGTGATGATACCGATAATGTTGAGTTTACAGGAACAAGAAGCGTATGACTAGCACATTTAAGCCTAACCCACTTCCTATGCATAGGGATTTTGTGAGCAAAAAATCTATGGGAACAACAAACAACTAGCATAGGAAGGCAAAACAAGCAATACATCAAAAATTTCAACATAAAGAGAGGAAACTTGACATTATTGAGAAGCCTACAAGCATAGGTTCCTTTCTCATTGTAAGTGCATCTGGCGCCACCCGTAGTTGGTTTTGGAGTATTGACGACAAACGTGGTTGAGGACTAATGTGTTTGTGAGAATTGCAAGATAACACAGGTAGAAGTCCCTCATTCATTCGGTTTACCTACCAGAGATGACCCCTAAAAATGTATGAATACATTGATGACTATGGTGGTTCATGAAGACATTCATGTCGAAGACATTCATTTGAAGACAATGGAGCATGAAGACATAGTTGTTTCGTTGTTTAATTTTATTCTTCCTCGAGTCATAGGAACCACCGTACAGTCAAGTGGGGTCGAAGTGAACAAAGTCAGAAAAACTGATGTGATTCTCAACCCAAATCCTATGTCTTCGAGTGAAGACAATGAGAGAAAATCTTATCCTGAGTTGGACAACTTAGCTTTACTTATAGCCCAAGTCAAGCTACTGCGTGTGTTTGAAATCTGACCGTTGGACACGTGTCGGTTCCCTAATGATCAAGGGTCATTTCGGACAAATCATTTCGGGTTGCCTCCTGGCTATAAATAGCCTACCCCCTCCACCATAAATCGGTGGCTTCTTAGAGTTAAGACACGATTTTGTTGTTTGAGAGCAACTCACCTCCGAAGGCTATTGAAAGAGAATTCTTGCAAGGACAAAGCCAAAAACACCCAGAGCCAAAGAGTGTTAGGCATCACTGAAGTCTTTCTGTCTGCATGATCTGAAGAGTTATTACACTTGAAGACGTTGTATCTTCCAGTCGGTTAGGCATCGCGTTCTGAACATCCAAGAGCCATTGAGGATTGCCGGTGAACGAAGTCTGTGAAAGATTGGAAGTCTACCTTGAATACTTACCAGAGTGATTGGGCGAGTACTAAGTGTCAGTAGATCATAATTAGCTTCATATTCTACTCCAATTCTGATCCTATCTACCTAGCTGCTATTATTCGTCGTGCTTACTCAGTACTTTCTCTTAGACTATGGCTTGTCTATTTTACTTTATCTTCCGCTGCATACTGTGTAGGTAGTATTTGAGTGTCTGTCTTCGAAGACATTTCTTGTATTAAAGACTTCCATAAAAATTGCCTATTCACCCCTCTAGTAGATAACAAGCACTTTCAATTGGTATCAGAGCAAGGTACTCCCTTGTTCTGTGTTATTCAGTTTAACCACCTAGTGTTTTAGCTATGTCCTAGAGTTTTAGCTATGTCGACTATATGGATAATCAAAGTCTCCGCTGCTTGTCTTGTCTTCGATGGCACTGATTACCCCTACTAGAAAAATAAGATCCGCATGCATCTTGAAGCTATTGACAAGGACCTCTGGTATTTCATCAAGACTGGTGTTCCCAAAGTTGGTGAGCTTGTCACCCCCGCTGATGTCAAGAAGTTCGCACAATTGGACTCAACTGCTAAGAACATCATCTATGGTCATCTAACCAAAGGACAATACGGCCGTGTGAGTGCTCTAGAATCTGCAAAGCTGGTCTGGGACTGGCTGTCCAAAGTCAACGAAGGCATTTCAACTCAAAGAGACTCGAGAATCAATGTACTTCGCAATCTCTTCAACCCAATCAAGACAAATGACAATGACAATGTCCAGATCACTTTCGACCATCTTAATAATATAACCAATGAGCTTCAGGAACTAGGCGCGATAGAGATTACCAAGCATGAAATACTGAAGAAGCTATTGAGATCACTTGACAGCTCATTTTACATTGTGGCCCTTATGATCCAGAAATGTCTTGACTTCAAATATGTCGATCCGTCTGACAAACTTGAGAGGCTCAATACACATGAGTTACAACTTTCTGAGAAAAGAGATATATATGGCCCCAACTATGGCCGAACCAGTGCTTCAAAGTTGTTTCCTCATTTGAAGAAGATTCTGACTACAGTTTTGATGATCCCGAAGACATTGGCAAACAACTAGCAATGCTCGTGAGGAAGATCCAAAAGTTCTCCAAGAAAAATCGCTTCAGAAAGTCTTCGAGATCCAACTCCAAGAATGAGGAGGCTACCTGTCATGACTACAAAAAGAGAACATGTCATAATTTCAAGAAGCCTAGCCACTATATATCTGAATGTCCTTAGTGGGACAAGGAAGCCAAGGAAAAGAAGAAGAGCAGGGAATATGATTCTGATGACAAGACGAAGAAGTAATCCTCAAAGTATTCTTAAAGGTCCTCATCCTACAAGAAGAGCTCATTCGGCAAGGCATGTGAATTCATTGGCAAGGAAATGGATTTAGAGGAGGAGTCTGCATATGAGGAGGCGGAAGTGGAGTCTGAGGAGGAGCTAGATTCAGGCGTGGCAAGCCTGGCTCTAGCATCAACATTCGCTGCCTATCGTGGTTATGTACCACGGATAGCTTCATTCGTACCCAAGGATATTTCAAGACATCAAGGACAGCAAAGCCCCTCTAGGAGGCCTCATGGTCCTCGAAGGCGGCCTAAGGAGCAGAGCGGCTCCCAGCAGCCGGCCCCCTCCTCCTAGAAGTTTGCACTCCCCTATCAAGAAAAGACAAAGCATGGCAACAGTGCCACCTGATACCTATAGTGCACGTTGACCAGGTGGCCACCTACCCGCACATCGTGAGACTGTAGCCATGCGACGCATGACGCCTCCGTCGTCAGCATGGGGCAGGCCCTACCTGTTGGTCGGATTCTCGGCAGCCGGCGGGGCCCACCGGAGTTGGGCCCCAGTAGCCGGCGGAGAACCCGGCAACCCTAGACACTGACGTCCGGGTCCCACAACCCGACCATATTACCATTGTACCATTGGGGGTCGGCCTATAAGACCCCCCAGGGCTCACCCATGCAAAGGGTTCAAGTTCACTCCCCCACACAAACACCATAGCTAGGAGAAGAGGGATAGCTCTACCCTTTTTCCTCCTCTAGCAACACACCTCAAGGAGCACCTTGTAAGCTATTCAACATAGTCATGTCAACAGGATTAGGGGTGTTATCTCTTCGGAGAGCGTCGAACCTAGGTACGTCTCGTGTGCCACCAAGCTCGTGCTCACTCCCTCTTCTGGAACCCATCGACGTCCTCATGGCCCTCACCGCAAGCCACCCCACGGCATCTGTTGTCTCACCACACCCCATGCCTTCTTACGTGAGCATACCACGACAGTTGGTGCCTGTCGTGGGGCCATCTGCGGCATCGGCTGGTGTTGCGTTCTGGAGTGGAACCACCGTCCCTTCCGGCGAGCATGTCGTGCCTGGCTTGATCAGCCAGCTCGACACGCTCGTTTGTGTCGGGACCCCGATCCTAAGTCACCCATGTCTAGCATGTAACACACCATATCACATTGTGGCCTCACGCACGGTATCCCCACGGGTGCCACCTTACCTGGCCCGGGACCGTTTGCGCATTTTGGCACACGTATATGATAGTGTCGCTAGCATCCATATGACAGAGAACCCGGGCCGACATGACTAGTTATAAAGCAAAAGTGGCGCTAAATTACAGAGACATGCATACATGACCCAGCAACAAACGTGTCAATCATCAACGTATGAACCCAAGTCGTAGCGAATTACAAGGACTTAAAGGAACAACGCGTGACGTTTCCCCTAAGGGACAAACACATGAATGAAGAAGGACACATGCCGGCCGGCCTAAGTATTCCGGAGCAGTAGCAAGCTACCAAGGCTCACTTGAGGAACTAGGAGGTGTTTCCTCATAATATAGGCTACCAAGGGTAACCAACTAGGTGTCGGATCCCACACATAGCAATACACATTACACGTACGCATAACATGCAAATATGTGTTGTACAACATGGCATCACAACATAACTCAACAACTCATATAGATAAAGGCCTAGAAGAGCCATCATAACATTTATTACAAGCAAGGGTCACATGACCCAACATACAGAGCATACAGGCAACGGAAGCACAACATGTCTGGGTACAGACAACTATAAATGAAAAAGGCTGTGAAGCCAGACTATCTACAAGATCCTCCCAAGGGTACAAGACCATAGTTGAGGTAACAAGCTAAACGTCGAAGTCCACACGGAAGCACTAGTGAGACTGAAGTCTCTTTGCAAAACATAAATTAAGAAAACGTGAGTACAAAGGTACCCAGCAAGACTTACATCAGAACTAGCTACATATGCATCAATATCAACAAAGGGAGTGGTGGGGTTTGACTGCAGTAAGCCAGCTTTGACTCGGTGGAAATGCTGAACTACGACTGCAAGTAACTCTTTTGAGGTGGCGCACACGAGTCCACATATTCACCAATCAATACACTATGGATCCACTCCCGTCTCCCTACGAGAAGGCCATCCATAGCACTCAAACTTATCTTGCGCATTTTAGAGTATCCAATTCCACTTGTCTATTGTCGGTGTACTAAGGTAGGGGTACCTCAGTACCCCAACTTGTGCACGGGCAGTTGCAGCTTCCCGCGGCAGGGTTTACCGCGTGCTCGCCGGAGACCTTCCTGCTCCATATCAAACCATTCAAAAACAAAGTATACAAGACAGAAGATCGAGACCCCGGCAAGTGAAGCTTGCCGGGAAGGCCGTTCCAGGCTCAACATTACCTCACTCACGCAAGGCCCTGGCAAGAGGAGCTTGCCAGGAAGACTAGAAGATTACATCATAGAAGACACGCCTCGGCGCTACATGCGTCCCGGCGAGGGCCCGGGGAGCGACGAGCTTCAGAGCCCGGCAAGCTCCCGGGCCCGGCAAGATCAAGACCCCGGCAAGGTGCTTGCCGGGAGAGTTGCGCTGTGTGCCCGCGCTCCAGCTCATCGGCCCACGCGTCGCCCTGGGGCCATTCCAGGGACGCGTGGCGGATGGCTGGGCAGCCTGGGGGACACGGTGGCACTTCACGGTGGTGAAGCCATCGCCGTGGCGAACGGAGACGCAAGGGCGGGAGCTTTTGGGGTCGACGGCGACGGGCATTAAATGCCCTTGTCCCCCGCTGTCAAAGTAGGTAGCAACCACTGTTCATGCACTGTAGCTCCACTATTCCCGCACTGTTACAACTACCACCTCTTTTACGTTTTTACCCCTTTCTCCTACGTTGACACCTGTCGGTGACCCCTTGCACTATAAAAGGAGGCCCATGCACAACGTGGAGGGGGTTCGGAACCTAGATCGCTCATACGCTCGGGGTAGCTGCTTCTTCAAGCTCCCGAGCTCTCCAACTCAATACACAACTAAGCAGGAGTAGGGTTTTACGCGTCTACCGCGGCCCGAACCTGGGTAAAACTGCCCGCGTGCTCGCTACGATCTGCTCTTCGTGCTCCCTCCGCCCTCGTACCGCACAGACAAGGGGCTCCGGTCCCATAGGTGCTCGTGGCGGACAGTTTCCCCCAACATCTTTGGCGCGCCAGGTAGGGGGCGTCGAGGTTGTGCGAATCTGATCCGGCGTTCGCGCGGGCGCATTCTTCACCAACCTCTCCAGCTTCATCAGCAACTTCATCAGCAACAGCACCATGGCCCCGAAGAAGAAGGCTTCGGAGGTCGGAGGCCCGTCTGCGTCTCATCCGCCGCCACCAGAGCCAACGGTGGGCGGGGGAGACGCCGTCGGAAGAGTGGTCGCCGGCGAGGACACTCGCGGCGCCACTAAATCAAAGGATAGGACGGACGACCGAGCCTCGGTCTCCGTGGACGCGCCGCGTCCATCTCAGCACACGACAACCCAGCCACGTCATACCACAGGAGGTGGTATCCGCTTGCTGGGGCAAGGACAAACCGGAGGCTCGCGGGATGCCCCGGACCACCGTCCGGGCACAAGCAAAGCGAAGGCGCCGGCGCGGGACCCTGCTCCTTCTAACGTTGTTAGGAGTCCGAGCATATCCCGCTCCTCGCACCGTTCGCCCCCGTTCCCCTCCACTCCTGCAGAAGCGCTCGCAAGGGCGCAACCGCTCCTCGACTTCCCTCCAGCGGCGGACAAGGCCGAGTACTGGAGGGCCACCATCCAGAGCCTGATAGCCTTCGCCAACAACGATTCTCCACAGCAGCCGGCGGCCTCGCGGCCGCAGCAAGCTGAGAAGACGAAGGCCGACGGCGACAAGACCGCCGGGGGTGCGACAAGCGTGCACTCCCCGCCGCGAAAGCAGAAGACGCCGCCCCGTCGGAACAACGCCGACGACGGCTCCACGGCGTCGTCGGATCCGCGGGCTCGTCGGGACCAGCGCCAAGTCCTTGACGACCGGCGACAAGAGGACGCTCGGACAACAATTGAGCGCCGCCGAGAAGCTCGGAGACAATCAGACCAGAGGGCTGGGGACGCTGTCGACGCGCGCGCGCCCGGTGAACCAGGCGACTTGCCGTACGCGGCAGGCTGCCCTGCGTTTACCCGTGAGCTGCGGCGCGTCCAGTGGCCCAGCATGAAGAATTTCAAGCCCGACGTACCGGAGAAGTACGACGGCAAGACGCACCCCTCGGAGTTCCTCAGCATCTACACCATCGCGGTGCAGGCTGCCGGGGGGCGCGACGAGAAGATCTTGGCAAACTACTTCCCGCTCGTGCTTAAGCCGAACGTCCGTTCGTGGCTTATGCACTTGTCGGAGGGCTCCATTTCTTCTTGGGCAAACCTTTGCCATCAGTTCGTTGGCGCCTTCACCGGCGGCCACAAACCCCACGGCCAGGAGAGCGATCTCCACATTTTGGCCCAGAAGGAAGGAGAGCCCCTGCGCAAGTACATCCAACGCTTCAGCCGTGTGCAACACAACATCCCTGATGTCCACCCAGCGCGTTCCACCAGAACATGCGTAACCGCCGCATGCGTGAAGAAATGGCGATGACCAAGATTCGGGATGTCAGCGAGCTCTATGCTCTGGCTGACAAGTGCGCACGCGCAGAAGAGGGGAGGAGGCTCCCCGGGGAGGATGCTGGCGCAGGAGGAAGCGACAGCGACGACACCGCCCCGGCAAAGAAGGGCCGGCGGCGGAACAACAGAAGGAAAGGCAAGAAGGAAGTGCTTGCCGTCGAGAAGTCCGGCAAGGAGGCTCCCGCCAAGCAAACACAGGCTGGCGGCTCCGGCAAGGAGCCTGCCCCTGTAGCGGCAGCCGACAAGCAGGACGGCTCCGACAAGCAGTACTGCAAGATCCACCGCACCAAGGGCCACGACCTCTCCAACTGCAAGCGCGTCGAGTACCTCGTCGAGCAGCAGAAGGCTGAGTACGAGAGGCTCGACAAGGAGAAGGCCCAAGGTGGCGGCGGAGAACCGAGCAAGAAGCGGCCGTTCAATGGCCAGGGAGGACGCCGCGGCAAGGCCAAGCAGCGGCAAGGTGACCGACCTCCTCGGGGCCGCGACAAGGATGAAGAGGACGATGACGAAGACATGGAGGACGAGGATAACAGCGAGCAGGAGTTCCAGAAGGCCACGGAGGTCCTGTGTGTCGACGGTGGCGCCTCTCTGCACACCTCCCACCGCCAGCTAAAGCAGTGGGTGCGTGAGGTGAATGCAGCGGAGCCACCCGTGGAGTCGCGCAGGCTCCTCAAATGGTCCAGCACGCCCATCGTTTTTGATCTTGAGGATCACCCTGACAGCACCACTGCGGTCGGGTGCTTGCCGATGCTGGTCTCACCCACCATCCGCAACCTCAAGGTCACCAAAATGTTGGTTGACGGCGGGGCCGGGCTGAACTTGATCTCCTCTGCTGTGATCAAGAAACTCCAAATTCCAGATGGCGAGCTCGAAGAGACCGGTTCTTTCCAAGGAATCAACCCGGGAAGGAGCAAGCCCAAGGGGAAAATCACTCTGCCGGTGACCTTTGGCGGGGAGCTCAACTTCAGAACTGAGCGCATCACTTCGACGTCGCCGATATTCCATTGCCATACAATGGAATACTCGGCCGTCCTGCCCTCGCCAAGTTCATGGCAGCTTCCCATCATGCTTACAACGTACTCAAGATGCCGGGGCCGATAAGCGTCATCATTGTCCACGGCGACAAGAAAGATGCGCTTGTCTGCGCCGACAAGATCTACCGGGATGCAGCAGCTGCGGCAGAGAAGGACACACTTGCCGCTGAAGCTCTCGGGGGGAAGAAGACGAAGACCAAGTCCGGCAAGTGCTCTAGGGCCCACTCCGGCGACCGCACCTCTTCGGAGTGCTGCGCTGCCGTCGAGGACGTCCCATCGAGCTCCACCGGCAAGTGTAAGAAGGGCATGGCCGCTCCTCCGGCAACCAAGAAGGTGTCCGCCAAGGAGGACGGCACTGGTGGTACCTTCACCATCAGTGCCATGCTTGACAGCAAATAGGAAAGCGCGCTCGTTGCCTTCCTGCGGGCGAATGTCGACGTGTTTGCCTGGCAACCATCTGACATCCCCGGTGTTCCCAGGAAGGTAATTGAGCACAAGCTTGCTGTTTGTCCTCATGCGCGGCCCATCAAGCAGAAAGTGAGGAAGCTTGAGGAGCACTTTGAAGGTCTGCAGATGGAGCACGTCCCAAGAGCTCAAAATGAAATAGCAGATGGACTTTCAAAGTGTGCTTCGATGAAGTTACCTGTGGAACCAGGGACCTTCTTGCTCAAGCTGACTCAACCATCCGTTACACCATCAATTGGGCAGCCCAAGAAGAGAAAGTTGGTCTCCGGCGACTACTTGCCGGCGGATCTTCCAGAGACCGCCGCCAAGGTCCCCAAGATCAACAACCAGAACGCTGAGGAACAGTTTGCTCCTGCGGGTCCTCGGGCCTGTACAGTTGAAGCAAGCGTTCCCAACAAGCCTCGCTCCGGCGAGCTTGCCGGGGGACCTTCAGCTCCGGCAGAGCCAGAGGTTCTTGCCGTAGAAGCTGAGGTTCCCGCAGCGGCCCTCATGCCTTTAGTCCTTGCCGTTGAGCCTCAAGCTCCGGCATGGGCGCAGCAGATCGTCCGTTTTCTGCAAACTGGAGAACTTCCCGATGACCCAGAAGGAATAGAGAAGATAACCAGGCAGTCAAGTATGTATCAGTTCGTGGACAACGAGTTGTACAGAAGAAGGCTCAATGGTGTCAGACTGAAGTGCATCCCCAGGGAAGATGGACAGAAGCTGTTGGCAGAAATACACGGAGGCATATGCGGCCACCACATTGGCGCAAGGGCGCTTGCCGGGAAAGCTTTCCGGCAAGGGTTCTTTTGGCAAGAAGCCCTCCAAGATGCAACTGCACTAGTAACCAAGTGTGAAGCGTGCCAGTTCCATGCAAAGCAGATTCACCAGCCAGCTCAAGCTCTCCAAACAATTCCTTTATCCTGGCCCTTCTCGGTCTGGGGGCTCGATATCCTCGGCCCCTTCCCCCGAGCTGTCGGGGGCTTTGAGTACTTGTACGTTGCAATCGACAAGTTCACAAAGTGGCCAGAAGTGGAGCCAGTGAGAAAGGTGACAGCACAGTCAGCAGTCAGGTTCTTCAGGTCAATTGTTTGCTGTTTCGGAATCTCTAACAGGATCATCACCGACAACGGTACACAATTTACTAGTCGCACCTTCATGCAGTACGTCCAAGACCTTGGCGCCAAGGTCTGTTTCGCTTCTGTTGCCCACCCGAGGAGCAACGGTCAAGCGGAGAGGGCCAATGCTGAAGTGTTGCGCGGACTCAAGACAAGGACCTTTGACAGGCTGCGCAAGTGCGGAAGAAATTGGATAGAGGAGCTACCGGCGGCTCTTTGGTCAATCAGAACGACGCCAAGTCGAGCCACCGGACAGACACCCTTTGCTCTAGTCTATGGAGCAGAGGCAGTTCTCCCCACGGAACTCGTATACGGATCTCCTCGAGTGCTCGCTTATGATGAGCTCGAGCAAGAGCAACTGCGACAAGATGATGCATTGCTCCTCGAGGAGGGACGTCTCCAGGCTGCTGTACGAGCTGCTCGATACCAGCAAGCCTTGCGTCGCTACCATAGCCGCAAGGTCAAGGCCAGGAGTCTCGAGGAAGGCGACCTTTTTCTTCGGCGTGTTCAGTCCGCCAAGAATTCTAACAAGTTGACGCCGAAGTGGGAAGGCCCTTATCGGGTGAGACGAGTCACGAGGCCTGGCGCTGTCCGCCTCGAGACCGAAGAAGGCTTACCGGTGAGCAACTCCTGGAACATAGAGCATCTTCGCAAGTTTCACCCATAAGGCGCGGTTGCCGTGATCCGCTCCGGCAACCACCTTTTGTACAAGCTTTGCCGCTGTTGCATGTAACCCTTTGTACAAAGCCGGGCGCAGACCCCGTGCATCAGTAAAGATTTTGTGTTTTGCTCTATTTGCCTTTTGCATGCTTTTCTTTGCTATTTGCATGTGTTATTTGGCATCTTGTGCAACATACACATCTGGTAAGCATTAGCACGCCGAAAGGCCATGTCTTGTTTCCCTCTTCTTTTCCTTTGCCTCTTAAGCAGAAGGAACGTTCCTCGCGCACAAGTTTGCCGGGGGGGAAGGAGATGGAGGAGGAACCAAGTGCTGTTCAAGAAAGAAAAGCCTTACCGAGAAGGAAGCAATACATGAAAGCTAAGTTATTAGTATTTGGCCAGTTCAAATTTTTAAATTTTAGTTGTCTTCCTTGAACAATCACACTTTGTATGGAAAACCTGTGTGCGGAGGAACCTACCCGTAGCTAGCCGCACCCTTGTCTTGTTTCCGAGTACGCTCAACGATCTAAGTGAGCTGCAGCTAGTGCCGCGCCCTTACTTCGTTTTCGAGTTCGCTCAGCAAGCTAAGTGCGTTGCGACTAGCTGCGGCAAGGTTGCTTGCCGGTGAGACCTTGGCCAGCAGGCTGCTCAGAGTCCGGCACTCAGCGCTCGCGGCAAAGGCCCCTTGCCGGCAAGCTCCCCGGGAGCGTAGGGTGAAAAGCATACAAAGTAAATGACCAAGACAAGGAAGATAACATTGCACTGATTGATCAAAATAAGATAAATATCTTACAAAAGATGACTTGTCGCAATGATTAATGAGTTCACAAACACCCTATGCAGCAACAAAAAGAAATAAAGAAAATGGAGGCCTAATCTACGCGGTCGCCCTCGATCCTGGAGAGCTTGCTCACTTTGGCGATGATGTGGGCAACCTGCTCCTTCAACGCCTCCATGTTTGCGTCGGCCGGCAAGCTGCGGAGAACGTTGGTGAGGTTTATGCCGGGATTGCGGTATACAATCTTCGTCAGCACACGCTCCAAGGTCCCCGTGCAGAGCAGACGTGACTCCTTGGCCAGTTGCGCGGGAATCTTATTCCGAAGATTTGCAAGGGCCGGCGCGATTCCCCTGAAGAAGAGGCTGAGCTTGGCGCTGTGAGGGAGGTTCGGATCCGGGGAGTAGATGAGATGCTCGACTTTCAGCGCCAGCAGCTCCTGGTCGATGTTGGACGCAGAAGATACCAAGTCATCGGTCCATACCTCAATGGTACGGCGGAAGTTCTCGGCCGCCTTGTTGGCGCTGTCCAGCAAGGCTTTCTCCTTGCGGAGCTCCTCCTTCAACTTGGTCTCCCGATCCCGGGCGGCGTCAAGCGAGTCCTTCAGTGTGGAGACCTTCAGCTCCAGATCCTCGATGGAGTCCTTGGCGGCCTTCAGCTCGTCGCCCCTCTCAGAAAGACGCACCTGGAGTTCTGAGTTAGTGTGGGCGTCCTTCTCGCGCTCTATATTGAGCGCGGCGACCTTCTCCACGCTTGCCTTCAGCGACTCCTCCAGTTGCGCGACCTTGGCGGCAAGCTCCTCCTTGGCGGTCTCCGCGGCAGCCGCGGCGGCTTTCGCCTCCTTCAGCTCCCCGCCAAGGGCCTGCTCCCGAGCGGCAAGTTGTTCCTCGTGGGCGTCGAGGTTGACCTTCCGCTGGGCGAGTTCTCCTTCTCGCCGGGACAGCTCCACCCCGGCGAGCCGCTGCTGCTCTTCGGCCTCGGCCTTCTCCAGCACCCACTCTTGGTATTCTCCGGCGAGTCGCTCGCGCTCCTCCGCCACCTCGCGGAGGGCCGCCTGGTTGGCGGCGCTGAGCTCCGCCGCGCGCTTCTCCATCTCCGCGGCGGCCTTGGCGGCGAGGGCCTCCCGACAAGCAAGCTTCGCCTGCCTGGCCCGGTAAAGGGCCAGGAGCTGGTGAAGCAGCTTCTCCTCCTCGGGCCCTTCGCTCCCGCCGGGCGCCCCGACGATCTTCAAGCCCGCGGAGGCGAGGACCTCCCCATCAAAGGCCTCGCCCTCCGCGGGACCTCGCGACGAAGAACCCCACGGCACTTGGATGAAGACGCCGTTGGGGGCTTCGAGATAATAGCCGGCCTGCTCCGTCCCGGCGGAGGGGTCGACGGCCGGCGCAGCACTTGATGCTCCCGCCGCCCCCGGGCCGGCGGTGCGGTCGCCGTCCCCCTCCCCGGCCGCTGCGTCCGCGGCCGGAGCGGTGTCTGGCGCAGCTGGCTCGGCGGCTCCCGCCGTGTCCTCGGCGACAGGGGCGTCGCCGCCGCCGCCCTGCGCGCCCTCCTCCTCGATGATGATGACTTCTGTCTCCATCTGCTCGGGGGGAGGAGGATCTAGAAGAAGAAGAAGAAGCAAAGAAGTTCAAGCAAATATCCAAAAAGAGACGACTCCAAGAAGACGAAGTAGCAAAACCTACCTTGGCGGACGTCGTCAGCGGCAGGCTCCCTCTCCGGGGAGCTCTGCCTTGGCGGAGTGGCCGCCCTCGCCGGGCTGCTCGCCCTTGGCGGAGTACCCGCCCTTGGCGGAGCGCTCTCCCTTGCCGGGGAGTTCGACCTTGGCGGGGACGGCGGGGCCTGTGGCTCCTCGGGGGTGACCTCCGGACGCTCCTGCAGTTGTGGCTCCACCTCTGCTCAAGTCGAAACAAAATAGTCAGGATATTAGCACAAGGACAGATGCTCAAGCGCACCCGACAAATGAAAGTACAGAACCCAGACTTACGCTGGGGGCTGCGCTGGGGGCTGCTCCTCGGAGCAGCGCTCGGATCCGGCAAACTTGGCTCCGGCACGTCCCCAGTTGCCGCGGCGGGCGAGTCGTCCTCGACCTCGACCACGGGCACCTTGGCCCTCTTTACCACTCGCTCCGCCAAGGTCCTGAAATCAAAGCAAGACACAAGATTAGCATCAACAATAATCAAGACGAAGTTTGAGAAGATAAAGATCTCGAATGCTTACTCCTGTTCCTCCTCGTCGTCGTCGCTCAAGGCGGAGAAGTCAAACTTCACCTGGGGCGCGTCTGCGCGAGGAGCGGGAGGCGAAGATTCCCTCGGGCGCTTGGCGGTCCCTGGGACTGGGGGCTGCGAAGAACTAGCCCCCGTGGTAGCCGAGGCCCGGGGAGCGGGCGGAGCCGCCGCTCCGCCCCATGAAGACTCCTGTCGGCTCGACGCCGGCCTGCGAGGCGCCTCCTTCGTGGCCTGCGCGCGGGCCGCCTCCGCTGTGGCTGGTGCGCCGGTCGCCCCCGGCGCAGCTTGGCTCCCCCGGGGAGCTGCCCGGCGAGCTGGTTGTTGCCGGGGCGCCTGCGCCCTCTCTCCCGTCGCCGTCTTGCGGAGACGCTTCAGTGGAGACCGCCTAGGGCTTGCCCGGGGCGGGGAGGTCTCCGACGACGAGGAGAGGTCGTCGGCATAGAGCTCCGTTGACCCGCCGGAGTCCTCGGTGGCCTCGGCGTCCTCCTCCTCCTCCTCCCCGGCTGGCTTGCTGGGCCCAGCGCCCTGCGCTGCGGCCTCCTTCCCTCCGGCGCCTCCGCTCCCTCCGGCGCCTCCGCTCCCTGCGGCGCCCCTATTCCCTCCGGCGGCGCGGCTTCTCGCCGCGGCCTCCGTCTGGATCCCGATGATCCCGGAGTGCCTCAAGGATGGGACCTCGGCGAGCTCGTCGGGAGGCAGCTGCAGTAGCCTGCGGATCTCCGCCTCCTCCGCTTGGCAGGACGCCTCCGCAGCATCTGCCTCGTCGGGCGTGTAGCCGAACTCTCCTGCCGCTGCGGCTACGGCGGCCTCTTCAACCCGAGAAGCGATGTACGCTATCTCCTGGTCGGTGGTGTCCCGCGTCAGCTCCCGGGTCTCGTTCTTGTTCTTCGCCACCTCCACGAGGTTGTCGAAGAAACTCAGGATGTCTGATGGCGAGGGCGGAATCCATGTGCGGTCCACGCCGTGCGAATCACACGCGGGCATCATGGCGCGGAGAGGATCGCAAGCCGTACTGTTGCAAAGAGCACCACTCCCCGGGGCCCCCTGAACCATTCCGGGTGGGCCGGGTCGTGCTTAAACAGCTCCCGGACCATCCCCTTCAGCTCCACCGACGTGAAGTTGTAGTTGAGCCCGGGCCGCAACCTCATGATATCCGCCGAGTTGCCGTACTCCCAGGCCGGCCTTTTCCTGTCTTGGAGAGGGGCGATGCGGCGGCGAAGGAAGTCTGTGCCTACTTCTGCGACAGACAGCCTAGCGGTCCGGAGACGCAGAATCCTGATGAGGGCGACGTTGAGCTTGCCGTCGTCCGAATCCAGCTCGCTCCAGTCCCTGCCGCGCACGATGGGCGTTGTGCGCGGCGCGGTGAAGGATTGCGGCTGGTCCTCGACAATCCAGCACCATTCCGCACGCCACTCCTCCCACTTGCCGCGGAGCTCCCCCGGCAAGTAGGACTCCTTCTTGTTCAGACGAAAAACCCAAGAAATTCCTCCGGAGAGGGGGGTGCCGGCCTCTGCTCTAGGAGTGAAGAAGTGCCTAAACAGCGCTACATTTGGGTGTATTCCTATATAGTTTTCGCACATGTGTGCGAAAACCGCCATCGTGAGGATGGCGTTGGGGGTGAAGTCAAGAAGATGGAGGCCATAGGTGTGCATTATGTCACAGAAGAAATCGGAAAAAGGAGGGCAAAGACCGCAGTGGAAGAAGGCTGCGAAGAAATAGTACCCGCCGAGGTAGTTGTCCTTGGCGGCGGCCGGATAAGCTCGAGTGCGGGGGTGCGCCTTGGTTCCCTTGGACCAGAACAAGCAATACTTGTTCCAGAGCTCGCGTGTGCTGAGCTTCGGCGGAAAGACGAGGTTCCGCTTCCGATACGCGGCGAGCTTCGCCGCTTGCTCCGACTTCTCCTTCTTGGCCTTCTCCGCCTTCGCCTTGTCGGTCTTCGGGGCCATGGCGGAGGCGGCGGGGGAAAGGGGGACGAAGAGCCCGGCGGCGGCGGAGGTGTGGAGGCGGAGCGCAAAGGGGATCTCTGGAGGAGGAAGAAGATGCAGTGAAAGCGTAAGGAGGGGAACCGCTCCTGCTTCCTCTGCTTTTATGGGGAAGTGGGGGGGCGTTTCGCTCTTTCCATTGAAGGAACGTGGGCACGTCCCATCCCACGACGCCGCAATCGACGCGTGCCGTTACGGGGGGACGCGGCGGATGCGGAAGTGGATTCGGCGCGCCGTGGGCCGCGTGTGCCCGTGCACTGTTTTGGGCCTGGCCCAACAGCGCTCGGCACCGTGTGTGGCCCAGGCCCGGGGGCTCCTGTCGGTGTACTAAGGTAGGGGTACCTCAGTACCCCAACTTGTGCACGGGCAGTTGCAGCTTCCTACGGCAGGGTTTACCGCGTGCTCGCCGGAGACCTTCCTGCTCCATATCAAACCATTCAAAAACAAAGTATACAAGACAGAAGATCGAGACCCCGGCAAGTGAAGCTTGCCGGGAAGGCCGTTCCAGGCTCAAGATTACCTCACTCACGCAAGGCCCTGGCAAGAGGAGCTTGCCAGGAAGACTAGAAGATTACATCATAGAAGACACGCCTCGGCGCTACATGCGTCCCGGCGAGGGCCCGGGGAGCGACGAGCTTCAGAGCCCGGCAAGCTCCCGGGCCCGGCAAGATCAAGACCCCGGCAAGGTGCTTGCCGGGAGAGTTGCGCTGTATGCCCGCGCTCCAGCTCATCGGCCCACGCGTCGCCCTGGGGCCATTCCAGGGACGCGTGGCGGATGGCTGCGCAGCCTGGGGGACACGGTGGCACTTCACGGTGGTGAAGCCATCGCCGTGGCGAACGGAGACGCAAGGGCGGGAGCTTTTGGGGTAGACGGCGACGGGCATTAAATGCCCTTGTCCCCCACTGTCAAAGTAGGTAGCAACCACTGTTCATGCACTGTAGCTCCACTATTCCCGCACTGTTACAACTACCACCTCTTTTACGTTTTTACCCCTTTCTCCTACGTTGACACCTGTCGGTGACCCCTTGCACTATAAAAGGAGGCCCATGCACAACGTGGAGGGGGTTCGGAACCTAGATCGCTCATACGCTCGGGGTAGCTGCTTCTTCAAGCTCCCGAGCTCTCCAACTCAATACACAACTAAGCAGGAGTAGGGTTTTACGCGTCTACCGCGGCCCGAACCTGGGTAAAACTGCCCGCGTGCTCGCTACGATCTGCTCTTCGTGCTCCCTCCGCCCTCGTACCGCACAGACAAGGGGCTCCGGTCCCATAGGTGCTCGTGGCGGACAGTTTCCCCCGACATCTATGAACTGTACATGTAACCCAGAAGTCCTTTATCGCGGACACGGCTATTCGAATAGATGATGTTAACCCTGCAGGGGTGTACTTCTTCACACACGCTCTCACCACTTATCTCCGTTTACACGACATGTACTCGGCAACCTTCAAGCGGAAGACCAACGAGAGTGTCGGCCACAACCTGACTAACCACACAAGTCCCTAGTCTAGGTTTATCGCCTATTCAGGTTCCATCCGGAGGGAGTCCAACAAAGGTTTCCACATACGGCCCCGAACGATGTGTACAAGGTTCCCGAGGCACCAAACGGGTGACTCGGTACATCATGCCACATACCTACCGCATCACAGCCCACCCCTAGGGTCAGCGCTGTGTATGGCCTCCAGTATGCTACAAACACCAGAAACTAATTGCAACTCCTGGACAGAGGACAAGGGCGGTTAATAAGTCGATAGGGTCCATTGGTTTTGGGCCCAATGTATGGTAGTAACTAGTCATGGATCATAAACACAGAAGTCAGTTCCTGAGGACGGCTTCAATGAGACAACCCACCATGTACTCCTACAAATCATATTCACACACTTGGCTCTCAATAGTAGGACATGTTCACACACCTCCACTTCATCCCCGATGAATCAGACCCGACACAACTCTAAGCATAGCAGACATAACCAAAAAGCATGAATGAGTAGGCACAACATGGCTCAAACAACTCCTACTCATGCTAGTGGGTTTCAACTATTTAGTGTGGCAATGGCAGGTCATGCAGAGGAAAAGGGGTTCAGCTACCGCAGCAAATAGCAGTTGAATCGTTGTTATCCTAATGCAGTAAAAGAGAGCAAGAGCGAGAGAGCGGGATTGTATCAGAATGCTCAATGGGGTTTTTCTTGCCTGGCACTTCTGAAGATATCATTGTGTCTTCATCGGCGTTATCAATCACATATCGTTGGAACTTCGTCTACTGAGAGGGAACAAACACCGACAAACAGGAAAAGAACACAATCAATGCAATGCAATAATATGATGCATGATCATGACATGGCAACATGCTGTGATTTGAGCTAATGCAACTAGCAGTTATTTAAATGAAGTTGATTCGAACCAAGGGTTGAAATTCAAATTCGATATGTCAATATTCAAATGACATTTAATTGATTTGACCTTACCAGCATGTATAAGTTGCTCAAACATGCATGAAAATTCCATAAACATATTCTTCACATTTTTCTGATCATTTTTCATATATAAATCTTTTTCATCTGAGCTACGGTTGATTTCATAAGATTTTTAAAAGTTTAGGTTATTTTCTGAAATTAATAAATCATTTCCGATTTATTTTAAATCCCAGAAAATATTTACAGCATTAGCATGACTTCATGCCGATGTCAGTAGGTCAACAGGGACTGGTCCAGGTCAAACCTGACCAGTGGGGTCCACTGGTCTGTGACTCAGTGTGGGGACCCCGACTCATAAGTCATGATCACCGAATGCACGTGTACAGTGATCCCAGAGATCAATGCTCACTGAACACACAGAAGCTGAATAACAAGAGTCTTACATCCTTACATACCGTGTTACACAAATAGGACCGTAATGGTCAAGTCTTGAGTATATAACATCGCAGCGGAAAATCTTCAATGACAACATGGACCCATGCCATCTGCCTTAACCCTACAGGCATTCTAACTGGGAAGCGTCCTAGCTCGCATGCTCGTCACCAAGAAATCTTCATCATAACCTGTTCTCTCATGCCTGGCCAATAAAATAACCAATGGCAAGCCAATGAGTACATTGAATGTACTCGCAAGCAACCCAAGTGTG
Source organism: Secale cereale (assembly GCA_902687465.1). Classification (NCBI taxonomy): domain Eukaryota; kingdom Viridiplantae; phylum Streptophyta; class Magnoliopsida; order Poales; family Poaceae; genus Secale; species Secale cereale. The sequence continues at coordinate 210,125,982 of LR738712.1, forward strand.
ATAACAGAATAATTTATGCAAGGCTCTACTGCTAAATTGGTAGTTTTGCGGAAAGCTAGTTTTTCATATGCAAGTATGATCAACATGTAACATGGATATGCATGTGTCTGTAACAAGTATCAGGAAGTCACAGACATCAATATCGAGAAAGAGTTGTAACCAACTCATGTTCAAGCTCATTGAGACTTTCTCACAATCACATCAACAATATCTCTGAACCATGTTGTTTCCTCACACACGCACACCAGGTTTCGCAAACATTGGACGTAGCTCAAGAGCGGTTACCCAATTGTCCATGACCATGGACACGGCTATTCGAATAGTTTTACACTCTGTAGAGGTTGCACACTTTACCCACTAGATCCGGGGAACTTCCGTGTCATCCACGACCCGCGGTACCTCAAGTACCCGGGGTAAGCACCCGATCACTATCTTTCCCTAGGCGACACTAATATGGGGTCCACTCGATTGGTAACAGCCCCGTGCCAAACATTTCACATCTCAAGGTTTGTGGAGACTCGCTCCGTATTCATCACATATCACAAGCACGGGGTACCAACGGTGTGTCCGGTGCCCTGTAAAGACAGTCATGGCCGCCTATCCAAGCGCGACCCCGTCCCAAGAGTGACCTCATGTCACTCCCGTCACTAGTAATGCGGGCACCATGCTAGTATCGACCTAGGTAATCAATAATGCCCTTTCCCATATAAGGGTGGAGTGGTTGCGCATGTAAGGTTGGAATAACGGTCGCAACTTAAACCAATCTGTTTTCAAAAAAACACACACACTTGCCTCGGTACACCACTTCGTCATCAAATGGTTACCCATCTCACCATCTCCCTCGGGCATAAGTGGCACCCGACGGGGTTTTCGAAAAGTCTTTTGAAAGTATCCTGCTTTCGTCACCATGCATATACCCGTCCCATTTGCGTAGCCACTATTAAAGCAACCTAACTACTCCCACCCACATAACCCTCATAGGAAGGTAGGGTCATGTTTGATGCAAGTTTCAACAGTAAAGTAACAAAGGTAGCAACCAAAGTGGTTTCCACCTCAACATGATTCCGATGAATTGAATAATAAGGTGCTATGAGACATGCATAAAAAGGTTTCTTGAACATGGTCAAAGGGCTGCTTGACTTATTCTTCCGAGTCTTCAAATCTTCTGGTCCATCTCCGATTACTCCATTTATTACGTCAACTAACGATGGAAACAATCATAATAAGCAACACAATCAAAGCAAAAATAAAAGTGCTCTAAAAATAGGAGTTGGACTTTTCTGGGATACCTCTGGTCATATGAAAAATAACCAAGGTGGTTTCATAGGTGTTGGATCAATAGGTAGTTTGGAACATTTTGTCATGATGGAATCAAGGGTTTTATGGATTTGGAAGAAGTATACAGAAATATTTCCTTGAATGATGAGCAAAGGTACCCACCATCAAGTCATGATTTTAGAAGCATTTAGGAGTTGGTTTCACTGGATTTGGATTTGAAATGAATTTCCTTGGATTTAGCAAAGCTGATAAATATGAAGAAATGGCTCAATATTTGGTGGGGTACAGAAACTATTATTAAAAATGATCCAAAACTAAGTTTGGACATGACAAGCATCTAGGAATTTGAATCTCTGCATTTGGATCAAGATTGATCTCTCTGTGATTTTCTAAAGTTTATCACAGAAATGAAATAAAGGCATTTGATAAATATTGTTGTAGGGAAAGTTTCTGGAATAATGTGCATGTTGCACCATGTGATAGAGCATGATTTAAGGAGCCATAGGAAATTTGAATAATGCAATTTGGAGTTCATTTGAATATTTGGGAGATTTTGGAAGTTTACTGGAAACAGAAAAAAAGGAAAAAAAGGGGGTTATACCCTTTTACTGCGCGCTGGTGAGGGATAGATGGTGGGCCAGCCCAGCTGCACGGCTGTGCGGGCCGGGGCGGTGACGCCAAAGGCGTCATCTCTGAAGGGCGTTTTCGCCTGGGGAACACGGTTCCCAGCCCGGCCCGTCTCCACTTAAGCTGCTGGGCCGGCCGGCCGGGTCGCTGACAGGCGGGGGCCCCTCGCCAACTGGCGGGACGGTCGTCCCCTACCTCGCGCCTGAGGCAGAGGAAGGACGGGGAGGCCCGGCCGGGCGGCGCTGGCGCCCGCCCCGACGGCTCCAGCCACCAGCGACGGCCCCCAACGCGCCGTAGGATGCAGCAGGGAGCGGCGACCCCGTACGTGCTCTCAACACCCGCGGAGGAGCCTGGGCCACAGAGGGTTCTGGCGGCGGCCGGCGGTGAGATTTTGACCGCGGTGGTGGATAGGGGGTGCGGGAGAGAAAGAGAGGGTCCAGGAGGATCAGGAGAGGGAGAGGGGACCATTGGAGCCGCGAGGGGGCTCGGGGGCGGCCTATTTATAGGCGAGCGCCGGTCCACCGAAGATGCATGCGCCGGCGAGCATGTTGCCGTCATTGCAGGCCACGGGGGCAGCAGTGGGCGTGTCCAGGGCGTTCCTGGAGCTGGTCCACGACTAAAGGAAGAGAGTGGAGGAGCGGGGAGGCGCCAGAGGGGTCGCGCGTGCGAGCTTTTTCACTAGAGCTCGGGGTCGGCCTGTGCGCGTGCGGGCAGGGGTGAGAGAGGAGGATAGAGGAGGGGGCCGACCGCCCAGCGTGTTGCGGACGCCGAGGCCGCCTCGGGGGACACGAGGGGGAAGCCCAAGGCTGTCGGGCGCCCTTGATTGGAGGTGGCTACAGTGCGCCAGGGCACTGTAGCGTGCTCCAGAGCGCGAACTTTGCACGCCATGGCATGCACACGGTGTCATTGGCGTGTCCTCTAGTGTCCAGCTGTGTCCAGAGGGTAGAGGGAGTAGTAAACAATGGGGAGGCAGTCTTGGATGCTCTGGGGAGCCTCTGGGATGAGGAGAGAGGTGAGGAAGGAGGTGAAAACTGTTGTCCAGCAGTGTAACTTGGGGCTTTACCCACTCCAATAATTGAGCTGAGGCCATAGAGAAGTTACTGGGGGTAGAGGATGATCAGGGGAAGGTATGGTAGAAATTTGGGATAAAGGGAAATAGTAAAAGGGGTCCAAACACTTGTTTTGGTAATTTGACAGAAGGTGTTTGATCAGGTTTTGGGGAAACAAATGACCTCCAATTGGCATGGGACTTAACAGGATCAAATGTCACACATAATTAGGCCCCTACACCAAATTTGAGCTCATTTGGGCAAAGTGGCCAATGTTACTTTGGTGAACCCTAGAAATCAACAGAAATGGTTTCACCATGTTTGAGTCAAGCAGTTCATCTCCCCTTGATGCACCACTTGGTGTAGCATCATCATTTGGGGTATTAATCATGCCCACAAAGTTTGAGGCTCCAGATAAAAAGTTAACAATGTAAAGTTGTTCAAATTTGAATTTGAACAGAAGTGATTTTTGGGTGATCTGATCAAGTTGCTCTATTCCAAATCTTGTGCCATTTGGTCTGGATGCCTTATTATGCCATTCTAGCATGTGCACCAAATTTGAGAGCATTTGGACAAGTTTGGCAATGTAGAGTTGCTCAAACTTCAAATATGGACAGAATGGTTTTGAGGGGATTAGAGGATGTTTCCTTGATCTTTAAGGCATGAGGCTTTGCAAGATCATCAAATATGTCATATATGACATGATAGAATTTCCTTGGAATTTGTGGAGAATATTTCCTTTGTAAATATTTCAAAAGCTTGAAATATCCAGAAAGGGTTTTGGAAGGATTTGTCCAATATTTTGAACATGACCATGTGCTGAAACTCTTATATATGGACAATATGTGTCCTATGAGTCTCCCTGAATTTTGGCAAATATTTTTGAAATGATTACATATTTTTTCCCTATTAAAGACCATTTCTGGCCTTAAGAAAAAGCTTTTAAATAAAATATAAAAATAACTTTTAAAATCATACTTTTGTGGTTTCTGGGAGTCCTATACCTAATAGGATTCAAATATACTTTTTGAAAGATTTTTCACACCCTAAATAAGGTACTTGCAGTGCAAACCTCAATTCAGGGGTTTTTGGAAAACTAATTTTAGAAAATACCATTTGGCCAAAATATTTTTATAAGAAAATTCTATACTGGTCTATACACATGGCATGATCATTGGGAAAAGGTTTTGGATCAAGGAGATGAAGTATAAGAGTTGGAGAATATATTTGATTTTTAGAGCACTAGCAAACAGCAGACAAGAGTCAAATCAAGCAAAGTCAACAACACTTAAAAGTTTTTGCAAATCCACATCTTTTTAACATGAAAATAAGCTTAAGCAATGTGACATGAAAATCAGGGTGTGACACTCAGGGCTAACTAATTAAGTTTAAAGCTAAACTAAAGGTTAACAGGGTCTGGGCCCCACGTGTCAGTGACACAACAACTAACAGTGTTAGTTAGCTTTAAGTTAATACTAACTAAACTGTCAGTGGGGCCAGGGCCCACAAGTTAGCGAGTCAGTGGTTAACCAAATGTTAGTTAGCACTAATCAGAAATTAGTAGGGCTCTGGGCCCACCTGTTAGTGACTAGGGGGGGGGGGGTCGTTAGTGCCTAAACTAATGAGGACACGTCAGTTGGCCGAAAGATAGCCGACGACATCCACAGCCAACAGCGGGGGTCCACCGGAGTTGCGCCAGAGGCGATGGATCGAGGCGCCGTGGGCATCAGGAGGGAGCCTACACTCCCGCGCATACAGCGGAGGTAGCAGCAGGTCACAGGGTGCCGGAGTCGACGACGGCGAGCACTTGGGTAGTGGCCGGAGATCGTGCGTCGGCGAAAACGACGCTGCATCGCACGGTACGAGCAGCTGGTGGGTGTTCTAGGCTCCTGACGGCGTGCTGAACATGTTGAAGTGCTCGGTTGCGGTCATAGCTAACTCTGGCCGCGACGGCAATGAGACATAATGGCGGCGGGCTTTGGAGCTCATGCAGACGGTGGCTATAGGATGAAATCGAATGCAAGAAGAGAGGGGTTCGGACATCATAGCGGTGTCGGAGAGGAGGTCAGAAGGCTTAGGGGAGGCTAGACGGTGTCGGAGCATCTCCGGTGATCTAGGGAGTTGGAGGTTGAAGACAACGGCGTCGAGGGCGTTGCGGTGCTTCCCATCTCATGTGGCTCGATGGAGAGGACGAGGAGGTCGAGGCGGAGCTCTTGGGCACGCTAGAAGGGCGAGGCAGCACTGGTGGCTATGCGTGCGGCGAACGGCGGCGACGAGCTCGCTCGGGCTGTGCGAGAGAGAGAGAGAGAGAGAGCAGAGGAGAGGGGAAGGGTCCAGGGAGAGTGAGAGAGATCCAGACGGTCGGGGCGATGTACATGGCGTCGTCGGCCGCGTCGGGGAGGAGCCAGGCAAGCAGGCAGGGAGGAAGGAGGTGGCCACGACGTGTGGCCGCAGGCGCCGGGCACGCGCCCGCGTCCTTCTGGCAGGAGGAGGGAGACGACAGGAGGCCGCTAGTGGGCTGGGCCGCCAGGTGGGCTGGCCAGCTGTGCTGTGACAGGTAAGTGGGCCGAGTAGGTAAGCCCAGGTTAGTTTCTAACCTTTTCTAATTTTGTTTTCTTTTCTTTTTCTTCTGCAGTGTGTTTTGATTTAGTAAAAATACCAAATCAACTTGGAAAATTCTGAGATTAATCAGAAGCACTTTTGAGTTTATTCCCAACAGCCTAAAATTGCTTTCAGAATTATTTGGACATTTAAAAATATTTACAGCATTTTAAATGTCCAAATGCAAATAGTTATTTCTTAATTCAAAGATCCAAAATGGCTCCCAAAATTATGAAACCATTTTTGGCAGAGGTTTTAGCCAAGACCAAAAATGATGAACATTTTGTGAAGGGCATTTTGGGTACATTGAAAAGTATTTTTAGTAAACCCTAGTTGGATTAAAGGGGGTGCTGGGGTTTCTGCCATCCCCATTTCAACTTTAATTGAAATGTAAACATGATGACATGATGATTTAGCAAAGACAAGCAAGGACTGATCTAGGGCTGTGATAGTTTGCATTTGCCCAAGCGCAGCGCCTGGCATGGGAGCCGTTTGCCCCACCAGCTGCCTTATCGACCTCTTCGAGAAGTTCAACCTCTTCGAGGAGGCTACCAATGACGAGTACCCTGGCGATGTGGTCATCATTGATAACCCACTCCCTCCTATCACTAGCAACGTCTCTGCCGGCGCGCTCGACCCTGCCGTCTCCATGGAGACGATGGTCATTGGGGAAAGCCAGCCCGCTGACGGAGCTACTGACGACCCATTACGAGCAGCAATGCGGGACTTGGCCGGTCCCATCGACGACGAAACCGAGCTTGCAGCACTGGATGCAATCCGCGTCAAGATCCTCGACGGCGCCACCAAGCTGGCGGCCATGAGGCGCCGCAGGGAAGCCAACCAGCGCGAGATCGACCACATCATTGATGGCATGCCGGCTGCTGCAGAGCCCAGCCGGGCCGACGCCATCCGGCACCGCAGCGTGGCCATTGCTAGCATGGTGGGAGTCGGGCGTCCGATCTACCAGACCCCGGCGCAGAACCTGCATGCCGTGCTGGCGGTGGCAGAAGACCTCCAAACCCTGGAGGGTCACGAGTGGCGAATCCAGATGGAGAGCCTCCAAGAGCTCCTCAATGTTGCGAACACACAACAAGACACATGCAACCGCGTGTTGGCGGCTGGCAAGTAGGCCGACCTCCCGGAGGCCCACCGCGAGCACGGAGCGTCCTCCCGATCCCCTAGCACGGCGACCACAGTCAGAACGCGAGGCCGGCTGCTACCCGCAGCCGACGCTCTCAGCACACAGGTGTGAACAGCCGGCAAGTTCCTTCGAAACCGGAGGGCCGACACAATCGGCGACAATGACGCTCGTCACTGGATCGTGCAGCTAGCTCAGTCGAAAGGAATGGAGGAAGAGGATACAGTTGGGCCGGCCTGCTTCGCCGCCCGCATCCGCGACGAACCCTTCCCCAAAGGCTTCTCACTTCCCTGCGACACTCCCAAGGACAACGGTGCTGTGAAGCTGTAGTATTGTCTCACGGACTATGCCACAGCAGTCAGCGTAGCCAACGGCAACAAGCATGGTGCCATGAAGTATGTTCCGCTCATGTTGCAGGGCACGGCCCGGACATGGCTGAATAGCCTCAATCCCAATAGCATCAACAGCTGGTTGGACTTCAATGAAGCTTTTGTGCGCAACTTCAACATCACTTACAAGCGCCCCCCAAGCCTTGTCAGCTATCCATGTGCGTTCAGGAGCCAAACGAGTCTGCTCGCGAATACCTAACGCACAAGCCCGAGCTGCGTTACTCGTGCGAGGGGGTGCACGAGGTACAAGCCATCAAATACTTCACCATTGGGTGCAGGGAGGGCACCTTGCTCAAGCACAAGCTTCTGTGTGATGAGATGGACACTTTGGACGAGCTCCTAGTATCGGTGTCAAAACCGGCAGATATCGGGTATGGGGTCCCGAACTTTGTGTCTGAGGATCGATGGTAGCAAGCGACTGGGGATAGGATGTTTACCCAGGTTCGGTGCCTCAATATATAGGTAATACCCTATTTCCTGCTTGATTGATCTTAATGAATATAGGGTTACAAGAGTTGATCTACCTCGAGATCGTAATGGCTAAACCCTAGAAGTCTATCCTATGTAATTATGATTCTGTCCCTATGGAGTAAACCCTCTGGTATATATATGCACCAAAGGGACCTAGGGTTGTAAATAATCATCTTGCAGAGGAAGGAAACATTACACCCGGACTATAAACTTGCCATTCTACACATATAGGAGTCCTATCCGGATACCTGGGATAATCTGCAGCGATGATCTTCACGGCTCACTAGTCTGGCTCATAACGAGTAATCCAGCCACCCGAGGACACCTTAATCCAGGACTCCCTTAGTAGCCCCTGAACCAGTCTTCGATGACAGTGAATCCGGCACGCGTATTGTCTTTGGCGTTGCAAGGACGGTTCCTCCTTCCGAACATATGACGTGTTATTTCCTCCATAAAGGAATTATGTCCGGCTCTGTAGGATTAGTACAACCCTTAGCCACGAAGGCAATGTGTCGCAACAAACATTTTTTCTTTATTGAAAACTTTTCTAGTGAAACTTCATGTCCGAACCTTTAATATTTTGATCCATTTTCTTGGCACTGGTTTCGTGTTTCGAGGCATAGCCTCCATTGGCACATCTTTCCGAAGCAGAGATCATGCCCACTTATTATGGGATCCTCATCAATATGACATTGGTAACCCACCCGCACGTTACGCACGATTACATTGAGCACAGGCAAATTTTACAGCTGGAGTGGGGGAAGTTTGGTATTTGCCATCTATAAAAGGACACAGATCCTTCCCCTTTTACCTCACGTTCTCCTCTAGCTCTTGCTTCTCAATTTGTTAGCTCCAGCGCCCACAGCTCCAACGCCCGCAACTCCCATCTCCTTAGGCAACGCCTCCTTCTCCAACAATGGTTGGATCTGGTTCCAAAGGCAAGTGGGAGGCCTCCACTATCACGAAGAAGAACATGAAGAGTCTCCGGAGCAAGGCTACCTCGCCGACGACATAGCGCACCGGATTCCTGGAGAGGATCAGGAGATCCCCTTCCCTGAGCCGGGTGAGAGGGTGGTGTTCATCCCTCACTTTATTCGGCGGCTGGAGATTCCACTTCACCCCTTTGTTCGGGGTCTATTATTCTTCTACATGCTAGATTTCCACGATCCTGCCCCGAACTCTATCCTCCACATATCAACTTTTATAGACGTGTGTGAAGCTTTCCTCCGCATCCTCCCATACTTCGACCTATGGCTCAAAACCTTCAATCTAAAGCCGAAGGTGGTCGACGGGTAGCACGCGGACAACGAGGGAGCTATGGTGAGCAAGCTCCCGAACGCCACCTGGCCCAAAGGGGATTTTGTGGAGACCAACAAGATATGGGGGCAGGAGTGGTTCTACATCACTGAACCCCACGATGCCAAGTGGGCGGCCACACTCGAATTCAGATCCGAACCCCAAGATAGGCTCACCTTATGAACAACCATGGGCCTTGATTGGGCGTCTCAGACGGAGGTGAAGACGTTAGTGATGGCTAAGGGCACTCAGCTCACTAACGTTATTCAGGTGGTGCTCTTCCGCCGCACACTTCCCTGCCAACTCCGGGCCTCCCGCTTATGGGAGTTCAATCCGAAAGAGCCACGAACCTTGAAGCAATTCTTCGGCACTACACACGAAGACATATGGAAGCAACTTTTCAAGGCCCAGAAGGAGTGTCCTGAGGAGACTGAAGACAAAGGCTTCAACAACGTGTCTTTTTCCTTAGAGCTAAGCATGATTTTGCCAAATACTTATCCCTTCCAAATTTCAATTATAACAGGATTTAGAACTCTTACATTCCATATGTGCCTGGACAAATAAATTGGAAAGTATCGACTGTCCGGCTCCGTAGCCTGAGAAGCCAGCCACGCCTCAACTAACGGCGATGCTGGTTCCGGCACCGTACAAGGCGCCGGAGAAGAAGGCCAAGGAGGTCAAGATTGGCCCGCGCCCAAAGGGTCCTTCGGATACTGTGTCTGTAGAGACCGACGCCCACTCCTCCCATGACGAACATGAAGAGGAGGAGGAGGTGGAAAGTGATTCCCCCTTAAGGGAAGGGGGAGAAGAGAGCGGCCCCCGTAGACACGGGAAAAGGGGTGCCTAGGAAGAAGTGGAACATCCCGGACAGCTTGGATTCAACGTCTGAGGCCAGTTTCCGAGTACAACCTAGGGTCAAGCCCTGGTCAAATCGTAAGTATTCGTACTTTCCCTGCTGGGTTCAGTTTAGTCATTTGTCATTTCTTAAGAAATTTTATTTGTTATTTTGAAGCCCTCCCACACATTCCCTGGCGCTTCAATATCATCAGGGAGCTCTCTGCTAGCTGAAATGGTGGAGAGTGACACGCCACGGCGTGCTCAATCGCCCATCCTATGGGACACCAAAGTGTGTTACCTGTGGGTGTCCCCTGCACAAGGAGGTGGAGGCGGGGCGGACGAAAAGGTGCCCAAGGTGAACACATCAGCCACCGTCAGCCAAGGGGAGATAGTCCCGATGGCGACCGACGACGAGGAGCCCAAGCAATCCAGGCCCCCACCGAACACTATTCCAGAGGCCAGTACGACTCCGGAATCTAGAAGACAGTCCCCTACGATAGGGGGGAGCATCAGCTCCAACGGCGTCCTCCTTTAATCCGGAGGCGGCAAACACGTTGGAGGAAGCACTGCATGGTGCTTCCATCATGGCGGAACACCGCACCCTGATGGGTGGGGTCATGGGAAAGATTCAGTCCGCCCAAAGTGGACCTAATGAAGCCTTCAATAGCCTACTAACAGGCTCAGAGGTATGCGACGTAATATTCTAAAAGAACCTAACATTTTATTTGTATAGGATGACAAACCTATCTACAGATAGTAGCCCATGATGCTTTGTTTGATTTTGAAGAGAATCGGACAGCTGATCCATATAGTGTTAGCTAATAGATCATACTGTGCAATTTTTTAACAGGCTTCCCTGGTTGTGGCCTCTGCCCAGGCCGCAGAGGTTTCTGACCTCAATCAGAAGCTTCAATTAGCTGACGAAGAGGTCAACCGCGTTAACAAATGATTTGATGAAATGCAAGGTGTGCAGACTTTCAAAGAACTGTTATGTCAAAAGACGATATGTTTGATTGTAAGGGTATGAACTCATTATGCGGTGTGATTATGTCACAGTTGGCACAGCTAAGGTCGAGACCCTAAAGGGCGCTCTTGCACATGCCAAGAAGGAGGTTGAGATGAAAAAGGCGGCCGCTGACAAAGCGGCTGCCGAGCTGGAGGCCGAACAGGCCTCTCGCTGACAACATGAGTCGCGGGTGGTAGAAGTCAGACAAGAGATGCAAGATGCTATTCGCAAGTGCGAGGAGCTGGAGTAGAAGACTTCAGATCAAGCATCTGAACTCAACAAGGTTGTCAATGCTTCCAAGGAGGTGTGGATCGAGTCCCGCAGTGCTCGTGAGGTGATCAAACAGGCGCGGCAGATTGTGGTAAGGCCTTTCTTCTGCAGAGTATCTTTGGAGGTTAGAAGTATCTCTCCAGGTGCATTTGCGGATCTCCCGAAGAGCATCGCCAACGCCGACCAATTCTTCAGAGCCCAGGAGGGGAATAGCACGGAGAAGTTGTTCTGGTCGCAATTCCTTGCACCAGAATATCCGGTACCTCTGAACGACCAGTTGCAGTAGCTGGTCGAGCTACACAACATGGCGGGTGCAGCCATGAAGGACTTGATAGTACGACTTTGGCCCGTTGAGCCAATCCCGAGTGGCTACTTTGGATTGGTGAAGCGGCTCATCGATGCGAGGCCGCGGGTCGACGTTGTGAAGCGTTTGACTAGTATAGAGGGTGCACAGATGGCCTTTGCCCGCGTCAAGATGCACTGGGCGAAGATGAAGGCCGCCGACGTGGAAACCGCCGGCCCGCCCGAGGGCAAGGATCATTAGAGGCTAGAGAGGTATTTCGATGACGTCCTAGAAGGAGCCCGTATTGTAGAGGGACAGTGCTCAAAGGACGTGGTCTTTGAATAATTGTATTCAGATTGTAAAGACTATGCTTATGAACCGATATGTATATATTTTTGCGCCTTATATTTCAAGCGACTTTTCCTCCTGTGCGGTTGTTTATTATATCTGAATGTTTCCAGTCATTTGCTTTAGCCCCGTGTAGATAACACAGGGGTGTTCAGTATTGCACGTGATCACTCTATACCCATCGTCTTGGTCCATAAAGGAGGTGTCCGCGGAGCAAACCAGGAAATCGTACAATATGGCTTTATTGCTTTCACTTAGCCATAGGAGCTTGACTTGTTGGGATAAGTACTAGCCCTTGGTGCGTGTGCGGCTATCCGGATTATGGTTCCCACTTTACGTGGCTGGGCGAAGAGCAGCCCCTCATATAACACGGCGTAGATCGCTAACGATCGTAGTATAAAACTAAGTCGTCGGATTGCCGACCAGCTATCGCTTATCATGACAGTCAGTTTTTGGCTTTATCTACTGAGGAACTTGACCGGATGAACTAGAAATACAATCGTAGTATTTCTCCCTTTACTACCTTAGCCGAACAATGCGGAACGTAAGGTGGTAAGCACAGGAGCCGGGCAACCCAACTATAGACCCAAGACATGATTCAGAGCCGATGCATATAAAGCATTATCTGGGGCGCCAAACAGTTCCCTATAGCGGTTCGGGCTTTGAAGTGTGCCAGGCCAAATACAGCCCCTGGTATTAATTCCAAATTTGAGGCACATGTGGCAATTTGAGGTAGGGAGAGAACACATATGTTAATAAAATAAACTCCAAACAAATTGGAACCAAACTGATTCTTTTATATCCCGTTTAATACGGCAAGCCGCGTGGTTACAGATAATGCTAATAATAACTTGGGCATTTTACATGCCCAAAAAAGGAAGAAAATTGATAAATGGAAAGGTTTACACATGGCCTAAAATTAACGATTAAAAAAATCTCGATCGGGGCCCTACCGCACGTCTACGCCATTTCTCATTTGTAACACGTCCTTGAAGGGGAGAGGTATGATGGCCGCTATGAAAAAGGAAGGGGAACACTGAAATAGAATGCCCTGCACAACCATAGATAAGGTGGGTTCTTTTAATGAACCTTAAATGAAATTATGTTTTAGAGTCCAAATAGGGCCAGGCCAAACTATGGATTGTTTCTATGCAGTGTGCCCCCGGTGATGCCGAAGGTAATTTAAGGGCGTAGTTATGTACACGAGGTACATATGCTACCACCTTGTATGGCACTCGGCGGAGGCGTACCTGCTAATAAAGATCAAGTTCTTCTGAGCTGTTGCATTGTAATGGCTGGACACATTTAGAAGTGTCTCTTGTCTTGACAACCAATGTATTATTCAGCTTGAATAGGACGCTTTGAACTTTGGCTGCCAGGGCCGTAGTATCCTCCTCTGTACGGAGGGAACACTCGATGTTTCCATTGACCGTGATGACGCAGCGTGTTCCAAGCCTTTTAAGCTTCAGGTAACCATAATGCGGGACTGCATTAAAGCGGGCGAAGGCCGTTATTCCGAGTAGTGCATGATAGCCACTTCGGAAAGGAGCGATTTCTAATATTAACTCTTCGCTTCAAAAATTGTCTCGAGAGCCGAATACCACTTCTATTGTTAATGAGCCCGTGCAGCAGGCCTCTACGCCGGGTATTACTTCCTTAAATGTAGTGTTTCTAGGCTTGATTCTTGACGGGTCTATCCCCATTTTGCGGACAGTGTCTTGATATATCAAGTTTAGACTACTGCCACCGTCCATAAGGACTCGAGTAAGACGATATCCATCAATTATAGGATCGAGTACTAGGGCCACCGAACCTCCGTGACGGGTACTGGTTGGGTGATCCCTTCGATCAAAGGTGCTAGGACAAGCCGACCATGGGTTGAACTTGGGGGCGACGAGCTCTACGGCGTAAACACTGCGTGCTTGCGCTCCCTATTGGGGTTATGGGTGGCGTAGATCATATTCACCGTTTTCACCTCAGGGGGAAATTTCTCGTGCGCCCCAGTGTTGGGCTGGCGAGGCTCATCTTCTTCCTTGCTTTGAAGTCCTTTCCCCTTATGTTCGACATTTAACTTGCCGGCCTGCTTGAAGACCCAACAATTTATGTTGGTGTGGTTTGCTGGTTTACCATGGGTGCCATGAATCTGGCAAGGTCTCTCTAATATCTGGTCCAAGCCAGATGAAATATCTCTGTTGCCTTTGAACGACTTCTTTCGTTGACCGGGCCTGGAGCCACGGAATCTGGCATTTACTACCGTGTCATCTGTTTCTCCGGCATTGTTCCGACGCTTGTTCTTATTGCGTCGTGGCTTGCCATTGCCATCCCTGACTTTGGAAGTGCCAGGGTCGCTGGTACTGTTGCTTATACGAGCTAGCTAGCTGTCTTCACCTGCGCAAAAGCGGGTCATAAGTGTTCTAAGGGCTGCCATTGTCTTATGCTTCTCCTACCCGAGGTGTCTTGCAAGCCATTCGTCTCGGACGCTGTGTTTGAATGCTGCTAAGGCTTCGGTGTCCGGACAGTTGACAATTTGGTTCTTTTTAGTTAAGAACCGATTCTAAAGCTTGCGGGCTGACTCCCTAGGCTGCTGGATTATGTGACTTAAATCATCAGCATCTGGTGGTTGGACATAAGTTCCATGAAAGTTAGCCCAGAAAGTGTCCTCTAAATCTTCCCAGCTTCCAATGGAGTTCTCTGGGAGGCTGTTCAACCAGTGTCGAGCTGGCCCTTTCAGCTTTAAAGGTAAGTATTTGATGGCATGGAGATCATCTCCACGAGCCATATGGATGGGAACAATAAAGTCTTCAATTCATACTGCATGATCTGTCGTTCCATCATATGCCTCGATGTTTACGAGTTTAAACCCTTCTGAAAATTGGCGATCCATCACCTCATTGGTAAGGCACTGAGGGTGCGCAGCACCCCTGTATCGTGCCATATCGTGACGTAGTTCGGACGGCATCAGTGTTCGGTGTTGACTCTGAACTTTATTGTATCCGGTGTGCTTGGCTTGATAGCCACCATCCCATGCGGGAGCACGTTCTCTTGATCCGTAGATCGGTCTGGCCTGACCGGCTTTTTTATTCAGGTCCTGACGTAGATCGTACTTATGTCCCTGAGCCGCTACATCATTTGCTTTATGGTGGGGAGGTGCAAGCTGGTGTAAGGCATTGCTAGCTGCTTTGTCTCGTCCACGAGGTGGTCGGTCCGGTTGATCAGCCTGGTCATGCCTCGATGGAATTGGCGTAAGGGCCTCGTCATTAAATTGTGGGAGCAACTTGCGCTTGGGATAGCTCTTTGTTTGGCGCTCATATCCTTATCTCTCTTCAGCATCTAGCACTTCATTTCATCTATCGTTGAGCGTATACTGCTCAGCTGTAAGTCGCTGCTGCTATTTTTTCAGGCTCCTTGTTGTGGCAATAAGCTATTGCTGAAAGCATTTTTGTTTGAGGGGTTCCTCTGGATGTTTACCAAGGCGAGTGTGGCCACACCGCTGCCTCCAGAGCCCTCGTCACCAAGGCCTTTTGCCATGGTTTCTTCTCGCTGACTGCCCTGTCGGATGCCAAGGACTTGGTGCACAAGTGCAATGAGTGCCAATGCTTCAGCACCAAGTATCACCAGCCGGCATCCGCCCTCAATACCATTTCCATAGCCTGGACGTTTGCCGTATGGGGATGGGATATGGTGTGCTCGTTCAAGAAAGCACGCGGCGACATGACCCATCTGCTGGTCGTTGTGGACAAGTTTACCAGGTGGATCAAAGCAAGGCCGATCAAGAAGCTGCACGGTCCCATGGCTGGCACATTCATCAAAAACATCACCATTCGATACGGCATACCACACAGCATCATCACCGACAACGACACAAACTTTTCCAAAGGCGCCTTGGCTCGTTTCTGCGCAGCACAAGGCATCCGACTGGACCTTGCGTCAGTTGCTCACCCACAGTCAAACGACCAGCTGGAGCAAGTAAACAGACTCATCATGTCTGGCATCAAGCCCCGACTATTTCAGCCCCTGGAGTGCTTGGCCGGCTGCTGGATCTAGGAGCTGCCGACCATCCTTTGGAGTCTCTAGACTACGCCAAACCGCTCAACCGGCTTCACTCCTTTCTTCCTTGTGTACGGGTCCAAGGCCATCATCGCAACGAATATCGAGTTCGACTCACCTAATGTCATCATGTACACGTAGGTAGAATCAAAGGAGGCAGGCGAAGACGGCGTCGTCCTGCTCGAAGAGACTCGGATGTTAGCACTCAGCCGGTCCGCCATCTACCAGCAGACCCTGCACCGCTGCCACAACAAGAAGGTCAAGCCGTGGGCTTTCTGCGAGGTTGACCTTGTGCCCCGAATGATCTAGCGAATAGCTGTCCAGCACAAGCTCTCGGTCCCCATGGTAAGGACCCTTCATCATCAGCAAGGCCCTGGGCAATGACACATACTATTTGATAGATTCTTAGAAGCATAGGGCACACAAGAAAGACGCATCCGGCGAAGAGACGAGGTGCCCATGGAAAGCGAATCTACTCCCCCCGATTTACAGTTGATGCAGTGTATGTACCATGCTATCTTTTGTATTAAGTAAAGACAACAAGTACCCTGAGGCACAGTCAGGGGCTACCTTTTACTCTCTACGATCAAATTCTCCTGCATATGACTATTTGTTATTTTTGCCCCGCCCAGGTTCGACCAGTCAGCCCGGGGGCTCGCCGACTGGGCCCAACCCGGCATCACCCGAAGTCGGCCTAGTAGTGTGTCGACGCCAAAGCCCTCTCTTCGTCCTAGTTAAAGCTCGCAACGCAACTGTCCGACTCGTAACAGCTAAAGGTCGGAAACATTGTCCACATGCAAAATGACTAAGGAAGAACACCGACTATGGCCAAGCTGGCTCCTTGCCTCCCCCATCCAGCTGCCAAGAAGCCATTCTGCTGCCTTATCACCCGACTAGCTCACGCTCCAAGCGGTGGAAGTACTTCGCCTGTTCTAGCGGAAAAGTCCCAGACATGGCCACATACTGCAGCGCGGATGCTCAGCTGGTAGGGCGGTGGTCAAAGGAATATGGCAAAGGAATAGACCAAAGAGAGCAAAAGCAAAATCGAGTTAGAACTCGGCAAAGTACACAAGCATGAGGAACAAGTAAATTAACTTACATTTCAAAAGGGCATGCGGCTGACATTCAGCATGGTTTAATTACACCCCCAGTGGGTGGAACTATGCACAACTAACAAACTGTTTTCAAGAACAAGACAGCAAAAGCGTCAAACAAGATATGGGCCACCTAAGCTCACGGAACTTTTGGCTACCTAGATGGGTTGGCGGTGGCTGCAGCGCCGGCGTGCGGGGCCTACGGCTGGTCGAGCCTGGTCTGGTTGGTGGTGGCAGCCGAGGTGGCTACCGGAGGCTCGCCACCCGACGCCGGACAGTGCTGGTTCCGGCTGGTCACTCCATCATCTGGTGCGATGCTGTCGCCATCGTAGTCCTCGCCCTCCTCCGCGGCCTCGTCGCAGGAGGCCATCTCCTCCGCCGAGTCCTGGTTCAGCCCGAGCTAGGACGGCGGTACCTTGGTGTCGTCTTCCGCCCACTCCGGGATGAAGACGTCATCGTCGTGTACTCAACAAGGGCCGAGCCTCGGATGGCGATCCCCTCGCGCTCTTGCTCCAGCTGCGGCACGGCCTACTGGCGGAACGTGGCTAACTACGCCAGGCGGACGTCCGGGTATCACGCCTTGACGAACTCAAGCATCACCTTGGCGTCGACCCATGTTGCGGCAGCCTTCCAGGTGTCAGTCGTCCAGCTGGGAGTCCAGGGGGATCTGAGCACCTGGCGAGAGCCCTTCCAAGACTTGTGCGCCGGCGTGTTGAAACCTGCGGAGCAGCCGGTGCACATATATGAGGCACAACTCGACAGCCCGAACCTATTCTCCCAAGGTCCAGGGCCGGCCTGGCACAATGTCCATGCCATTTCACCTCCTCTCCTCGTGTCGCACCTCGATCGCTAGGCCGATGGCTCCAGTGTGGTCCGGGAAGTAATCTATCAGAAGGCAAAAGAGCATGAAGCTAGCTTCTACCAAGCAATCAGCAACCTGCCAATCAAGAAAGAAACATTACCTTCGAGAAGCCCCTGACCCTCGATCACCCCGTAGCACTCCGTCAGGGACCACTCCTTGTCGGTCCAAGCCGAACGATGTGTCTCGAACTCGGCCTTAAGCTCCTCCTTGTGCTTCAGCCGCCGGACCTCCTCCGCGTGCGGAGCCACCTGGTCAGCCAGCAATTTCTCAAGCCACTCGTGTTTCGCGGCCGCCTGGCTGCACTCCTGCTCCTTGGCTGATAGCTGTCCCTCGAGCTCCTGCACGTGACCCTGTAGCTGGAGGACGGACTCTACAAAAGAAACTAAGAACCATCGGCAACAATGTTGGCAAAGACAAGTAGCAGCCGGCAAGATCCCGCCTGACTGCTCAGTAGTCGGCCCGAACTCGGTGGCTACACCCAGTGAGAGTGCTTGCGTGCCCCCACTATAAGCCGGACTACTTACCTCGGCTCCTCCGCAACTTGGTGGTCTGGGCGATGAGCGACTGGTTCTGTGAGTTGTACGCGGCCGCCCCCATGTTGTGGTAGTCCTGCATCAAGAGTAGCGCAAAAGTTAGAAGAATGCCTTAAAGTTCCAACCCGCCTGCTTAGTAGCCGGCTCGGTACTTGGGGGCTACACCTAGTGGGTGCACTGGCACGCCCCCACTCAAGATTTCAAGAAGGAAAAAAGCAACAAGCCAGAAGCATACCCAGACAGACGCCCGCAGTGCTACCATCTTATTCGCCGCCTTCATCAGGGTGGTGCCATGGGCGTTGAACTGGTCCAAGATGTCCCGAACTATAAGGTTTCGGCGGCTGGGCTAGCCGTTGACGTTCCGCCTGGCGGGGCACATCTCGTGGCCTCGGCATCAGCTCATGGCGAGCTCATGGTCCCGGTATCCACCGGCCATGGCTTGGAGGCCGCCCGCGCCTGGAGCTGGTTCATGGGAATGCATGATGTCCGGGTCCAGCCCGTGTGCGCGCCGGTGGTGGCTAGCGGCATGTCCACCCTATGGTGGTCACTATCGCCCGTCTCGCTGGCTCCTAGCGCTTGCTGCGTCACATCCGCCTCCTTGGCTGCTGCATCGTCACTCGCCTGCGTTGTCACCACCGGGCCAACTCCGGCTACTCCAATAGGCGGCGTGAGCTCCACCACCATTGGGTCCGACCTCTCGGAGAAGGCGGCCTCCGGGAACTCGCCACCGGCCGGATCCTCCGCGGCCTTAGCGTCGGCCTCTGCCCGCTTGTTGGTCGCCACCTCCGCCCGCGCCTGTGAAGTCACCTTGGCTTGGGATTTCGCTTGCACGGGTGCGGCGACCTTATCATCGTCCTCCAACTGAGCCACTTCTGCCTCGTGCGCCTCTCGTGCTTCTCGCGCCTCGTGCGCGTTCCTCTCCATCACCCCCCGGAGAGCAGTGGTCGGGTCCATGACGTCAGTGTCAAAACTGGCAGATCTGGGGTAGGGGCCCAAGATGTGAGACTAAGGATCGATGGTAACGAGGGACAATAGGGAGATGATGTTTACCCAGGTTCGAGCCCTCTCAAAGGAGCTAAAACCTACGTCATGCTTGATTGTATTCGATGAGTATAGGGGTTACAAGAGTTTATCTGCCTCGAGATCGTAATGGCTAAACCATAGCCGTCTAGCCTATGATTATCCTATTGTCCCCTACATACTAAACCCTCCTTTTTACATACACACTGGAGGGGCCTAGGGCTATATAGAGTCGGTTCACAGAGGAAGGAAGTATTACACCCGGACACTAAACTTGCTGTTCCACGCACATAGGAGTCCTATCCGAACCCGGGGGGTGGTCTTCTGCTTTGTCTTCACGGCCCATCAGTCCGGTCCACATCGAATAGACTGAATACCTAAGGACCCCCTAATCTAGGACTCCCTCAGTAGACCCCGAGCTTGCCTTCAATGACGATGTAGTATATGGCTTTATGTCTTCTGCTTTGCAAGGCGGGTTCTTTATCATACTCCGGAGTGATGACAGTCTAGCTTTGACCTTTATACCCTTCCTTTATTTCCATGCCTTTATCATACTCCGGAGTGATGACAGTTCGGCATTGCCTCGTTTTCCATGCACCGGGCGAATACGAATGGTCCACAATGTTCATTTTTTACAAGTAAGCCCCTTATCATGTAAGGGCGGCATCTATTTAAGGAGGTCAGAATGGATGACGTGTCTAGAGGGCACCCTTTATGGTGTTACAATAGAATGGATGACGTGTCTCGTTACAAGCGCCAGGGCCAGGATACCTGCTACCTCTTGAGCTTGCGTTGTATTCCCTCGAAGAGGAAAGGGAGATGCAGCACAGTAGCGTAAGTATTTCCCTCAGTTTTTGAGAACCAAGGTATCAATCCAGTAGGAGACCACGCGTGAGTCCCTCGCACGTGCACAAACAAATAAGAACTCCGTAGCATAAGGGGTTGTCAATCCCTTTATGGTCACTTATGAGAGTGAGATCTGGTAGAGATAATAGTTTATATTTTTTGTATTTTTGGTTTAATAAAACAGCAAATAAAAGCGGTAAAAGTAATGTAGATGTAGATTGATATGTTGAGAATAGACCCAGGGGCCATAGTTTTCTCTAGTGGCTTCTCTCATGATAGCAATATTCTACGGAAGGTAAACAAATTACTGTCGAGCAATTGATAGGAAATCGAATAATTATGAGACTATCTAGGCATGATCATTGTATATAGGCATCACATCCGAGACAAGTAGACCGACTCCTGCCTGCATCTACTACTATTACTCCACACATCGACCCCTATCCAGCATGCATCTAGTGTATTGAGTTCATAAGAACAGAGTAATGCCTTAAGCAAGATGACATGATGTAGATGGATAAACTCAAGCAATATGATGTAAACCCCATCTTTTTATCCTCGATGGCAACAATACAATACGTGCCTTGCTGCCCCTACTGTCACTGGGAAAGGACACCGCAAGATTGAACCCAAAGCCAAGAACTTCTCCCATTGCATGAACTATAGATCTAGTAGGCCGAACCAAACCAATAATTCGAAGAGACTTATAAGAATATTATGAGCACACATAAAAAGTTCACAGAAGAACCAAATATGTTTCATAGATAACCTTGATCATAAACTCACAATTCATCGGATCTCGACAAACACACCGCAAAAAGAGATTACATCGAATAGATCTCCTCGAAGACCGAGGAGAACTTTATATTGAGATCCAGAGAGAGAGAAGAAGCCATCTAGATACTAGCTATGGATCCAAAGGTTTGTGGTAAACTATTCAAACCTCATGGTGAGGGTGATGATGATGATGATGATGGCCTCCGTGATGGATCCCCCTCCCGGAGCAGGCTCCAAGACGGGATCTCCACGGGAACAGAAGCTACGACGGTGGAATTAGGGTTTTCTCTCCGCGTATGGAGTTTCTGGGGGTACGTGTATATATATAGGAAGAAGGAGGGTACCGGGGCCACACGAGGCAGTGTCGAGGTAGGGGGCGCGCCCTGGGAAGGGGGGCGTGCCCCTCACCCTCGAGGGCAGCCCCTCTGTCCCCTGACTTGGTCCTAAAGTTTCCTGTGCGTGATTTTCTCCAAAAATATCTCTCGCGAAGGTTTCATTCCATTTGGACTCCGTTTGATATTCTTTTTCTGCAAAACTCTGAAATAGGCAAAAAACAGCAATCTGGACTGGGCCTTTGGGTTAGTAGGTTAGTCCCAAAAATGATATAAAAGTGAATGATAAATCCGATTAAACATCCAAGACTTCATAAATAATAGCATGGAACAATTAAAAATTATTGATACGTTGGAGACGTATCAAGCATCCCCAAGCTTAATTCCTGCTCGTCCTCGGGTAGGTAAATGATAAAGAAAGAATTTTTGATGTGGAATGCTAACCAATATAGTTTTTCAATGTAGTTCTCTTAATTGTGGCATGGATGTTCCGATCTGAAAGATTCAAGATAAAAGTCTATATTGACATAAGAAAGAACAATACTTCAAGCAATACTAACAAAGCAATCATGTCTTCTCAAAATACTATGTCTAAATAAAGTTATCCTACAAAATCATATATTGTTGGCTATGCTCCCTCGTTATCACACAAAAATATTCATATCATGCAAAACCCCGATTTCAGCCAAGCATTTGTTTTCATACTCTATCTTTTCAAACCTTTCAACTTTCACACAATACATGAGCGTGAGCCATGCATATAGCACTATGGGTGGAATAGAGGTGGTTGTGGAGAAGACAAAAAGGAGGGAGATAGTCTCACATCGACTAGGCGTATCAACGGGCTATGGAGATGCCCATCAATAGATATCAATGTGAGTTAGTAGGGATTGCCATGCAACAGATGCACTTAGAGCTAAACAAAAGAAACTAGTGGGTGTGCATCCAAATTGCTTGCTCAGGAATACCTAGGGCATTTGAGGAACCCCATCGCTGGAATATACAAACCAAGTTCTATAATGAAAATTCACACTAGTATATGAAAGTGACTAAACATGAGACTCTCTACAATGAAGAACATGGTGCTACTTTGAAGTACAAGTTTGGAAAAAGATAGTAGCAATTGTCCCTTTTTTTCTTTTCTTTTTTCCTTTTTTTGTGCCTTTTTTTTCTTTGGCCTTTCTTTTTTTTTTTTTTTT
>LR738712.1:210148354-210197085 GCA_902687465.1 Secale cereale
GGAGGGGCTTTATAGATTCAGCCTTTCCTCCCATGGGACAATGCTCTAATAATTATGATCATCACACTTTCATTACAACTCGATATTA
Organism: Secale cereale; assembly: GCA_902687465.1. NCBI lineage: Eukaryota > Viridiplantae > Streptophyta > Magnoliopsida > Poales > Poaceae > Secale > Secale cereale. The sequence goes on from LR738712.1 coordinate 210,148,443, forward strand.
CAACTCCATACTACAACAACAAAGTATGACTCCATATGAATGCCTCCGGTGGTGTATCGGTATGTGCAATGAAACAAGAGTAACATGTATGAAGTTATGCATGGTGGCTTTTCCATAAAATACGATGTCAACTACATGATCATGCATGGCAATATGACAATATGATGCGTGTCATATGAACGAAACGGTGGAAAGTTGCATGGCAATATATCTCGGAATGGCTATGGAAATGCCATGATAGGTAGGTATGTTGGCTGCTTCGAGGAACAATATGGTGGCTGGTTTGAGGTAGGATATATAGTGGGTTTATGGTACCGGCAAAAGTTGCGCGGTACAACAGAGGCTAGCAATGGTGGAAGGGTGAGAGTGCGTATAATCCATGGACTCAACATTAGTCATAACAACTCATATACTTATTGCAAAAAATTATGAGTCATCAAAACAAAGCAATCAACGCATGCTCCTAGGGGGGAGGTTGGTAGGAGTTAACCATCACGCGCCCCCGACCTCCACACAAAGGTTGGCACTCTACAAATACCTCATGCTCTAACTTCGTCACATAACGGTTCACCATACGTGCATGATATGAGAATCACTAACCTTAACACAAGTATTTCTGAATTTCATAATAACTCCACTAGCATTAATCTAATATCACTATCCTCATGTCTCTAAACATTGGATGTTTATCATATCAAGACTAGTTCCTTTAGCCTAAACACTTTGCCGTGATGTTTTAATAGACTCTTAAATAGATCTAAGTGAAGCATGAGAGTTCAACAATTTCAACAAAATATTACCACCACCGTGCTCTAAAAGATATAAGTGAAGCGCTAGAGCAAAAACTATTCAACTCAAAAGATATAAGTGAAGCACATAGACTGTTATAATAATTTCTAGGCCATATTTAACTCTCTAAAATAGGTGTGTCCAGCAAGGATGATTGTGGCAAACTAACAAGCAAAGACTCAAATTATACAAGACGCTCCAAGCCAAACACATATCATGTTGTGAATAAAAATATAGCTCCAAGTATAGTTACCGATGGATGAAGATGAAAGAGGGGATGCCTTCCCGGGGCATCCCCAAGCTTAGGCTTTTGATTATCTTGAATTTACTTTGGGTGCCATGGGAATCCCCAAGCTTAGGCCTTTGCTACTCCTTGTTCCATAGTCCATCAAAACAATACTCAAAACTTGAAAACTTCACAACACAAAACTTAGACAAAAATTCTCGTGACCTCCGTTAGTATAAGAAAGCAAACCACTACTCAAAGGTACAGCAATGAATTCATTCTTGGTTTATATTGGTGTTAAACCTACTGTACTCCAACTTCTCTATGGTTCATATCCTCCAATATTACTCATAGATGCATCGGAATAAGCAAACAACACACGAAAAATAGAATCTGTCAAAGACAGAACAGTCTGTAGTAATCTGCAGGGTTCACATACTTATGGAACTCCAAAAAAAATTAAAAAAAATCGTTAAATTTGCGCAATTTGTCTACCAATCAGCAGCAAAAAGAATCAACTAAAAATCATGCTCCAGTAAAATCCCATGACTACTTTAGCGAGCGCTAACGATTCTGTTTTTCACAGCAAGATCATATAAACTTCACACAAGTCTTCCCAAAGGTTCTACTTGGCACAAACACTAAACAAAACATGAAACCATATCTAATCAGAGGCTAGATGCAATATTTATTCCCTAACAGCAACAAAATCAAAAAAATATAAAATTGGGTTGCCTCTCAACAAGCGCTATCATTTTACGCCCCTAGCTAGGCACGATACAAGATAGATCTAGGTATTGCCATCTTTGGAAGGCAATCCATAAGTGGCTCTCATGATAGATTCATATGGTAATTTGATTTTCTTTGTAGGAAAGTGTTCCATGCCTTCCCTTAATGGAAATTGGAATCTAATATTTCCTTCCTTCATAACAATAATTGCACCGATCGTTCTAAGGAAAGGTCTACCAAGAATAATAGGACATGAAGGATTGCAATCTATATCAAGAACAATGAAATCTACGGGCAAATAATTCCTATTGGCAACAATAAGAAGATCATTAATTCTTCCCATAGGTTTCTTAATAGTGGAATCAAGCTCATGGAACCTAGCAAATCTCACAAAGTTTTTGGGATAGTGGAGACACTTGCACCCAAATCACACAAAGCATAGCACTCATGATCTTTTATCCTTATCTTTATAGTTGGTTACCACTCATCATAAAGCTTTCTAGGTATAGAAACTTCCAACTCAAGTTTTTCTTCATAAGATTGCATCAAAGCATAAATTATGTGTTTAGTGAAAGCTAAATTTTGACTATAAGCATGCGGAGAATTTAGCACGGATTGCAACAAGGAAATACAATCAATCAAAGAGCAATTATCATAATTGAATCCCTTGAAATCCAAAGTAGTGGGTTCATAACTATGCAAAGTTTCAATCTCATCGTTCCCACTTTTAGCAATTTTAGCATTAAGATCTAAAAATTCTGAACCATTGGGACAACGTAAAGCAGAATCATCTCCAATCCTATTCTCATCAAGATTAATACTAGAAAACAAGGCTCTAATAGGAGACACATCCATAACTTTCAGATCTTCATCTTTATTTTCATGCTCTTCCAGTTTAGCAGCCATCTTATTAATCAAGGTGGAGTGTTTATCCGAAATTTAGGCAATTAAGTTCTCAAGATGAGCAACCTGAGATTTCAAGCCATAAAATTCCTTAGACATATCATCAAGGTCCTTATTCATATACTCCATAAACTTTTTCTGTTCTTTAAGCTCACTTCTGAAGAAGTCATTATGCTCAAATTGTATATTCATAAAATGTCTAACATTGTTTTCAATTTCCTCGAGACTCTTGAGGTGAGGGTCTACACTAGTAGGGAGAGCCAGAGTGACAAGCAAGCAAGCAACACACAAGCAAACAGGAAGCAAGCGAACGATAAACACACGGCGGAAGAAGGGCAAATAAAACGGCAAGGGTGAAGTGGGGGAGAGGAAAACGAAAGGCAAATAAATGTAATGCTAAAGATAAGGGTTTGTGATAGGTACTTGGTATATGACTTTTGCGTAAGCCTCCCCGGCAACGGCGCCAGAAATTCTTCTTGCTACCTCTTGAGTTTGCGTTGTATTCCCTCGAAGAGGAAAGGGAGATGCAGCACAGTAGCGTATGTATTTCACTCAGTTTTTTAGAACCAAGGTATCAATCTAGTAGGAGACCACGCGCGAGTCCCTCGCACCTGCACAAACAAACAAGAACTTCGCAGCCAACGCGATAAGGGGTTGTCAATCCCTTTATGGTCACTTACGAGAGTGAGATCTGATAGAGATGATAGTTTATATTTTTGGTATTTTTGGTTTAATAAAACAGTTAATAAAAGCGGTATAAGTAAAGTACATGTAGATTGATATGTTGAGAATAGACCCGGGGGCCATAGTTTTCTCTAGTGGCTTCTCTCATGATAGCGATATTCTACGGCGGGTAAACAAATTACTGTCGAGCAATTGATAGAAAAGCGAATAATTATGAGACTATCTAGGCATGATCATTGTATATAGGCATCATGTCCGAGATAAGTAGACCGACTCCTGCCTGCATCTACTACTGTTACTCCACACATCGACCGCTATCCAGCATTCATCTAGTGTATTGATTTCATAAGAACAGAGTAGAGGGATAAACTCAAGCAATATGATGTAAACCCCATCTTTTTATCCTCGATGGCAACAATACAATACGCGCCTTGCTGCCCCTACTGTCACTTGGAAAGGACACCGCAAGATTGAACCCAAAGCCAGGCACTTCTCCCATTGCAAGAACTATAGATCTAGTAGGCCAAACCAAACCAATAATTCAAAGAGACTTGCAAGAATATTATGAGCACACATAAAAAGTTCAGGACAAAACCAAATATCTTTCATAGATAACCTTGATCATAAACTCACAATTCATCGGATCTCTACAAACACACCGCAAAAAGAGATTACATCGAATAGATCTCCTCGAAGACCGAGGAGAATTTTGTATTGAGATCTAGAGAGAGAGAAGAAGCCATCTAGATACTAGCTATGGACCCGAAGATCTGTGGTAAACTACTCACAACTCATGGTGAGGGCGATGATGATGATGATGAAGGCCTCCGTCATGGATCCCCCTGCCGAAACAGGCTCCAAGATGGGATCTCCACGGGAATAGAAGCAACGGCGGTGGAATTAGGGTTTTGTCTCCGCGTATGGAGTTTCTGGGGTACGTGGATATATATAAATATATATAGGAAGAAGGAGGGCACCTGGGGCCACACGAGGCAGCGTCGAGGCAGGGGGCGCGCCCTGGGAAGGGGGACGCGCCCCCCGCCCTCGAGGGCTGCCCCTCTTTCCCCTGACTTGGTCCTGAAGTTTCCTGTGCGTGATTTTCTCCAAAAATATCTCTCGCGAAGGTTTCATTCCGTTTGGACTCCGTTTGATATTCTTTTTCTGCAAAACCCTGAAATAGGCAAAAAAAACAGCAATCTGGACTGGGCCTTTGGGTTAGTAGGTTAGTCCCAAAAATGATACAAAAGTGAATGATAAAGCCCATCAAACATCCAAGGCTTCATAAATAATAGCATGGAACAATAAAAAATTATAGATACGTTGGAGACGTATCAATACCCCGGCCGCTCTGGCCGCCATTCTGGCAGATCTTTATAAGTGAGAGAAAGAAGAATTCGCCTCTTTAAATTGTCAAGAAGCTTTTTCGATGTATAACCCTATCGAATGGGTAAGTTTTTTGATTATCACCATTATCCAACCTCATTATTGAGATGTGCTAATCAAATCATTCTGATCGTTTTAAAACAGACATATAGGAAGGTGAGCGAAAACGTTCATTGCCCCTCCCCACAGTCAGAGGACTATGCTCGCAACGAAGACCCCGGATTCCATGAGGATACATATATATTTATAGAGCTTGATAATGGAATCTTTTATCAAGCACGCCTTGACGTCTCGGAAGTGGCTATTATGGCCGATTACCCTGGCCTTCTCCGTTCCTCCGATGTATGTACCGAGAAGATATCCTCAAAATGGAGCCCTCCCCTTGCGCCTCACCCATTGCACTAACTTGTGCTCCAAACGGTCGGCGCTCAGTGAGCCGTACTGCATCAAGGGTGGCTTCTAAGAAGATAGCGCCTACGCAGGGCGAGCCTTCATAGCAAAAGGAAAGTGGTAGGGCCGTCGATCCCCCTCCTTCATCAAAGAGGTACAACCTTTAACATATTCTTCGGCATAAGACCAGACTATCACACTTCTCCTCTCGTCTTATTTCAAAAGGAGCATACGGAGAACCGTGTCCGAAGACCCAGTTAGTCGATCACCAGCTAATCTGGCACCGGACTCATCAACCAGGACGAGAGCCAATACGGATGCGGCACCAAATTATTCACCTCATGACGATTAGGATGACGTATCTCTCACAAATTCTGAAGTGGAGAGCACGATGAATCATCGACGACTAAAAGAGGCCATGCCTGCCCTAGCTTTCACTGGGCAGGAATTCAATGCCCTCAGCTCCGTGGATGCATATATCCGAACCGCTCGGGACGGACTTGCAGGAGTCGCTCACCTATTTTCAAAGGATATGTAGGTAAGAGTTTGTGTAAATCTAATAGATATATCCCAGTAGCCCCCGAGACTTGGAGCGGTTGGTCCAACTGATTTAAGGATCGTTATGACCGTAGGTTCTCAAAGAGAAGAACAACGGGTTGTCCCTGAAGCTTGAAACGATCCGGACAAAACTAAATGCCGCCACCACAAAGCTAGAGGAAGTGAAGAAATTCACGAGGGGAGCTCATGGTAAGGAAAAATAGTATCCGAAAAATATGATCCACTACAATGATGTTTAAGCATATATTGTTGTATTTTTGCAGAGGAATCTATAGGTGAACTGGAAGAGAGCTTAAAGGCTACCAAGATAGCCCAAGAATATGCTCAGAGGCAAGTAGCAGCTAGTCCTCGAGAGCTAGCATTGATAATTGATCAAAATAACAAACTGGTGGAGGAAAAGGATAGGCAATCCGAGGAAATAAAGAGCTTAAAGGCTCAATTATTGGATGAACTAAAAGAAAATAAAAGGCGGCGTATTCGATATGACCTTTGAACCATCCAGGGAACTCATATTATCCGGTAATTCAGAGTATTATAATGATGTTCTTGCATGTCTATTAACCAGGTGTCATGAAGAAGAAGTATCTGGATTCCGAGGCGACATACTAAAAGAGCTTTCCATAGTGCATGAGCGGGCCCGAAAAGCCATGAAGAGTATGGATAAAGCCTTATGGCCATTCGATGCCCCTCCAGAAAGTATGGAGGATTTGGCGAAACAATTCAAAGGTGCCCGACGCCGTTTTGAGCTATGGATTGCTTCAACATGCCATGAAGGTGCACAGAGGCATGGGCGATGGTGAAAAAACGCTACACTAGGCTCGAGCCAAATCGTATGGCCCGAGTTGGACCTCGCGGACCAGACAGAAAAGAGATTCACGTGAACTTGGTATATGGCCAAATTATGATAGCTGCGAAATACTCGTAAGAAGACTGTAGCTTAAAAGTCTTATAGATAGCATAGATAAAGAGTAGGTGTTCGATTAGATGTATCAACGTACTATATCATATCAAACTTATCTCCAACCGAACTTTTCAAAATTTGTCATGGCAGGCCTTCGGCTTCAACCTCCGAACCAAAGGATTGGAGTGTTTCCGGATACCATGTTTGAATGTAATAAACACTCAGAATGTTCTAAAACTAGGAAATCCGGTCATATTGCTCAAGTAGACAAAATTTGTTCGGGGAGTTATGTTATATTACTATTTAACATAAGAAACATTTTCCAGGGAAAACAATTCCGTTAAGGGTTCCTTTCCTTGGGTCAGCATGCTTAACTATGCATGCCTCGTCTTTGATCCAAAAGATAGAATTATGGGCAGCCTATCCCTTATTTTTGAGAAGAATTACATAAACGTAAATATTTGTCATTGCTTGCCGACCAATTATTCCCTTAAGAATGCTAGATTTCGGCTTCACCCATCTGAGGTACATATAATGGGTATAAACTCAAGTCGAACAATCAGGAACGTAGGGTATAAACTCAGGAGCGAGGCAACCCAGCTTGGCAAAAACTAAGTCATAGAGGTGCATATAATGGGAAAAAATGTATAGAACAAACGACGTAAACAATGTAAGCAACAAGCTTTAGTAGTAAGCTTCGTCAAAGAAGCCCCCAGTTATTGTGGGGTGTTGATACGTCTCCAACGTATCTATAATTTTTCATTGTTCCATGTGATTATATTATGCTTCTAGGATGTTTTATGGGCTTTTATATAAACTTTTATATGATTTTTGGGACTAACCTATTAACCCACAGCCCAGTGCCAGCTTCTGTTTTTCTCCTGTTTTAGGGTTTCACAGAAAAGGAATATCAAACGGAGCACAACTGACCTAAAATTGAACGGAGCTTATTTTTGGACCAGTAAAAGCCCAGGAAGTGCCGGAGGGGGACCAGAAGGTCCACGGGCTGCCCACGAGGGTGGGAGTCGCGTGCCCCCCCAGGGCGCGCCCCCTGCCTCGTGGACAGCCCAGAGACCCCCCCTGACATGAGACCTACGCCAAAAATTTCTATAAATACTGAAACCTCCGGAAAGTAACCTAGATCGGGAGTTCCACCACCAAAACCCTCTGTTGCCACCAAAAACCAAACTAGACCCCATTCCGGCACCCTGTCGGAAGAGGGGAACCCTCACCGGTGGCCATCTTCATCTTCCCGGGTCTCTACATGATGAGGAGGGAGTAGTCCACCCTCGAGGCTGAGGGTATGTACCAGTAGCTATGTGTTTGATCTCTCTCTCTCTCTCGTGTTCTTGAGATGGCACGATCTTGATGTATCGCGAGCTTCGCTATTATAGTTGGATCTTATGATGCTTCTCCCCCTCTACTCTCTTGTAATGGATTATGTTTTCCCTTTGAAGTTATCTTATCGGATTTAGTCTTTAAGGATTTGAGAACACTTGATGTATGTCTTGCGTGGGATAACTGTGGTGACAATGAGGTATTCTATCGATTCACTTGATGTATGTTTTGGTGATCAACTTACGGGTTCCGTTACCTTGGGAATCCATGCATAGGGGTTGGCACACGTTTTCGTCTTGACTCTTCGGTAGAAACTTTGGGGCACTCTTTGAAGTACTTTGTGTTGGTTGAATAGATGAGTCTGAGATTGTGTGATGCATATCGTATAATCATGCCCACGTATACTTGAGGTGACAATGGAGTATCTAGGTGACATTAGGGTTTTGGTTGATTTGTGTCTTAAGGTGTTATTCTAGTACGAACTCTATGATAGATTGAACGGAAAGAATAGCTTTATGTTATTTTACTACGGACTATTGAATAGATCGATCATAAAGGATAACTTTGAGGTGGTTTCGTACCCTACCATAATCTCTTCGTTTGTTCTCCGCCATTAGTTACTTTGGAGTGACTCTTTGTTGCATGTTGAGGGATAGTTATATGATCCAGTTATGTTAATATTGTTGAGAGAACTTGCACTAGTGAAAGTATGAACCCTAGGCCTTGTTTCCTATCATTGCACTACCGTTTATGCTCACTTTTACCACTTGCTCCCTTGCTGTTTTTACATTTTCAGTTTACAAAAACCTATATCTACCATCCATATTGCACTTGTATCACCATATCTTCGCCAAACTAGTGCACCTATACAATTTACCATTGTATTGGGTGTGTTGGGGACACAAGAGACTCTTTGTTATTTGGTTGCAGGGTTGTTTGAGAGAGACCATCTTCATCCTACGCCTCACACGGATTGATAATCCTTAGCTCATCCACTTGAGGTAAATTTGCTACTGTCCTACAAACCTCTGCAATTGGAGGCCCAACAACATCTACAAGAAGAAGGTTGCATAGTAGACATCAAGTGCTTGAAGGTATATCTTTAGATCTTGCAATCGAATCTTTTAGTTTATTTTTTTTATCACTAGTTTAGTTTATAAAATAAAACTACAAAAAAATGGAATTAAGGTTACCTCATATGCTTCATCTTTTTAATATCTTTCATGAAAATGATGGGAAGGAAAATTGTGCTCAAGTACTAGAAGAAGAATTACATAGAATGCTTGGCACTAAAAACTTGAATGATGAGCATGATTTCAATGATGTTAGTGTGAATCCTTTGAATATCCTTGGTACTAATGATGATTGCACTAGTAATGATGAAAATATCTCATATAAGCATGTTGATTTTTGTGGAGTGCATACAATTTGCATGTATATGCCAAATAGAGAAGATAGATTTTGCAAGAGGCATAAGTATTTAGAAACTAAATGGTTGCTAGAAAGGCTAGATGATAGTGCTGAAAATTTAAAATTTCTTAGCCGTACTTGTGAAGTTTGCAATGAACGTGGTCATTTCATTACCCAATGCGAATTGTTTCATGATTGAATCATGTCCAAAAATTGTGACGACTTGATTTCCCTTGCATATCATAATGAACTTATCTTGCTTTTGGGTTATGAAGAAATCAAATGTAGAACTAAGCATCTTCCAGGATTCGCCCTTGATAAACTCCTTGATTTTGATTTAGAGGAAATTTATATGTATTGTACTGTGAATTGAATTGAAAATCCTTATATTGCCAATTACATTAAGTCAAGAAAGCAAATAGGAGATGAAGAGAATACTAATGAAAGGGAAGAGATTTCCCAATATCCTCCTATTATTTCTTATGATGAATCAGGTAACGAGGAGGAGCCTCCTATTCTACCAATCTCATTAATAAGGAGCTCCAAAAAGAAGATTGAACCCATACTTAATGTGAAGAAGAAAAATAAAAGACAGAGAAGCAAAGACAAAGAGGTATCTCTTCCAAATGATGTTGCTCCTATTACTCATTGTGATGATGATAATTGCTATTCTATCGGGGCTATCCATACTATTAACACTGAGAGTCATTATGCTTATGATATGAAAAGGCCCAAGCTTGGGGATGCTATGTTTGATGAGGATGACATGTTTGAGAATTTATTTCCTGCAATTAACGTTTGGCCCAAGCTTGGGGATGCTACACTTGATTAAGATGATATTTTTAGCCTCCCAAGTCTTGATATGCAAATCTATTATGATGATAGCATGCCTCCTATTTATGATGATTATTGTGATGATTATTAGGATGATTATATCTATAGGACTTGTCATGATTACGATTACCCTTTTTCTGAGCATTACTATTTTAATGTGGAAACAATCTATAGTATTCAAGTCTCTTATGATACTCCCACTACTATGAATGAGAATAATTTTGCTTATGAGGAGAGTACTAAAATTTATATGCTTGGGGATCATGACAAGAATGCTCTATGTTCTGGTTATATTGTTGAATTCATTCATGATGCTACTGAAAATTATTATGAGAGAGTATCATATGCTTGTAGGAATTGCAATAATATCAAGTTTCCTCTCTATGTGCTTAAAGTTTTGAAGCTATGCTTGTTTTCCCTTCCTATGCTAGTTGATTATTGCTCCCGTAAGTTGTTTGATTAAAAAAATCCCTATGCATAGGAAGTGGGTTAGACTTAAATGTGTTAGTCATATTCATCATGATGCCCCCGTTATGTTTCAATTCCTATCTTTTATGCGAGCATCATTGAAATCATCATGCCTAGCTAGCGGCGTTATGCGATAGCGCTTGTTGGGAGGCAAACCAACTTTATTTTTATTTTCTTTGCTTTTGCTTCTATTTAGGAATAAATATTGCATCTAGCTTCTACTTATATGTGGTTTTATGTTTTAATTAGTGTTTGTGCCAAGTAGAACGTTTGGGAAGACTTGTGTGAAGTCTATATGATCATGCTGAGAAAAACAGAATCGTTAGCGCTCACTAGAATAGTCACCAGATTTTGCTGGAGTGCGCTATTTAGTTGATTCTTTTTGCAGATGATTAATAGACAAATTCCTCACGTTTACCGATTTATTTCAATTTTTTTGGAGTTATAGAAGAATGTGAAAGTTACATATTACTACAGACTGTTCTGTTTTTGACAGATTCTATTTTCCGAGTGTTGTCTGCTTATTTTAATGAACCTATGAGTAGTATCGGAGGGTATGAACCATAGAGAAGTAGGAATACAATAGATATTACACCAATACGAAGTTAGAATGAGTTCACAACAGTACCTTTGAGTGGTGGTTTGTTTTCTTATACTAACGGAGCTCACGAGATTTTTGTCTAAGTTTTGTGTTGTGAAGTTTTCAAGTTTTGAGTATTTCTTTGATGGACTATGGAACAAAGAGTGGCAAGAGCCTAAGCTTGGGGATGCCCAAGGCACACCAAGTTAAAATTCAAGGACAACCAAAATCCTAAGCTTGGGGATGCCCCGGCAAGGCATCCCCTCTTTCATCTTCATCTCTCGGTAACTATACCCGGAGCTATATTTTTATTTACCACATGATATGTGTTTTGCTTGGAGCGTCCATTTAATTTATTTTGTTTTGCTTGCTGTTTGAATAATATCCCAAGATCTGAAGTTCTTAAATGTTAGAGAGTCTTCACATGGTTACATAATTATTCAACTACTCATTGATCTTCACTTATAACTTTCGGAGTAGTTTGTTGTTTGCTCTAGTGCTTCACTTATATCTTTTAGAGCACGGCGGTGGTTTTATTTTGAAGAAATAGATGAACTCTCATGACTCACCTATATCCTTTTGAGAGTCTATTAGAACAGCATGGAATGTTCTTTGGTTATAAAACTAGCCTTCACATGACAGGCATCCAAGATCAATGTAGTAAAAACGTTCATACTAAGTGCATTGAATATGATGAGAAGTAGGATGCTTAATAATTGTTTTGAGATATGAGGATAGTGATATTAGAGTCATGCTAGTGGAGTTATTATGAAATTGAGAAATACTTGTGTTAAAGTTAGTGACTCCCGTAGCATGCACGTATGGTGAACCGCTATGTGACGAAGTGAGAGCACGAGGTATTTGTAGAGTGTCATCCTTTGTGTGGAGGTCAGGGGCGCGCGATGGTAAACTCCTACCAACCTCCCCCCTAGGAGCATGCGTTGATTGATTTGTTTTGACGACTCGTAAATTTTTGCAATAAGTATATGAGTTCTTTTGACCAATGTTGAGTCCATGGATTATACGCACTCTCACCGTTCCACCATTGCTAGCCTCTCCTATAACTCTCAACTTTCCCCGGTACCATACTCCCACTATATACCTTCCTCAAAACATCCACCAACTTCCTCAAAACAGCCACCATACCTACCTATCATGGCATTTCCATAGCCATTCCGAGATATATTGCCATGCAACTTTCCATCGTTCTGTTCATATGACACACTTCATATTGTCATATTGCCATGCATGATCATGTAGATGACATCGTATATGTGGCTAGGCCACCATGCATAATTTTTCATACATGTCACTCTTGATTCATTGCACATCTCGGTACACCGCCGAAAGCATTCATATAGAGTCATACTTTGTTCTAGTATCGAGTAGTAATATAAGTGTGATGATCATCATTATTAGAGCATTGTCCCATCTGAGGAAAGGCTAAATAAAGAAAGCCCCTCCAAAAAAGGGAAGGACAACGAAAAAAAGAAAGGCCCAAAAAAAGGGACAATGTTACTATCCTTTTCCACCCTTGTGCTTCAAAGTAGCACCATGTTCTTCATGATAGAGAGTCTCATGTTTTGTCAATTTCATATACTAGTGGGAATTTTCATTATATAAGTTGGCTTGCATATTCCAACGATGGGCTTCCTCAAATGCCCTAGGTCTTCGTGAGCAAGCAAGTTGGATGCACACCCACTAGTTTATTTTGTTGAGCTTTCATACATATTTAGCACTAGTGCATCCGTTGCATGGCAATCCCTACTCACTCACATTGATATCTATTGATGGGAATCTCCATAGCCCGTTGATACGCCTCGTCGTTGTGAGACTATGTCCCTCCGTTTTGTCTTCTCCACAAACACCTCTCTATTCCACATAACGCTATATCCATGTCTCATGCTAATGTATTGCGTGAAAGTTGAATGGTTTGAAAGAATAGAGTATGAAAACAAGTGCTTGGATGAAACCGGGGTTGTGCATGATATGAATATTTTGTGTGATGAAGAGGGAGCATAGCCAGACTATATGATTTTGTAGGGATAACTTTCTTTAGCCATAGTAATTGGAGAAGACATGATTGCTTTGTTAGTATGCTTGAAGTATTATTATTTCTTGTGTACATAGAGACTTTTGTCTTGAATCTTTTAGATCTGAACATTCATGCCACAATAAAGAGAACTACATTGAAATTTTTGTTGATTAGCATTCCACATCAAAAATTCTGTTTTTATCATTTACCTACTCGAGGACGAGCAGGAATTAAGCTTGGGGATGCTGATACGTGTCCAACGTATGTATAATTTTTGATTGTTCCATGCTATTATATTATCCTTCTAGGATGTTTTATGGGCTTTTATATACACTTTTATATGATTTTTGGGACTAACCTATTAACCCAGAGCCCAGTGCCAGTTTCTGTTTTTCTCCTGAGCCAGAAGAAGCCCAGGAAGTGCCGGAGGGGGACCAGAAGGTCCACGGGCTACCCACATGGGTGGGGGCATGTGCCCCCCCAGGGCGCGCCCCTACCTCGTGGACAGCATGGAGACCCCCCTGATGTGAGACCTACGCCAAAAATTCCTATAAATACTGAAACCTCCAGAAAGTAACCTAGATCGGGAGCTCCGCCGTCGAAAGCCTCTTTTCCCACCAAAAACCACTCTAGACCCCGTTTCTGTACCCTGCCGGAGGGGGGGGGACCCTCACCGGTGGCCATCTTCATCATCCCGGCGCTCTCCATGACGAGGAGGGAGTAGTCCACCCTCGGGGCTGAGGGTATGTACCAGTAGCTATGTTTGATCTCTCTCTCTCTCATGTTCTTGAGATGGCACGATCTTGATGTATCGCGAGCTTTGCTATTATAGTTGGATCTTATGATGCTTCTCCCCCTCTACTTTCTTCTAATGGATAGAGTTTTCCCTTTGAAGTTATTTTATCGGATTGAGTCTTTAAGGATTTGAGAACACTTGATGTATGTCTTGCGTGGGATACCTGTGGTGACAATGGGGTATTCTATCGATTCACTTGGTGTATGTTTTGGTGACCAACTTGCGGGTTCTGTGACCTTGGGAATCTATGCAAAGGGGTTGGCACACGTTTTCGTCTTGACTCTCCGGTAGAAACTTTGGGGCACTCTTTGAAGTACTTTGTGTTGGTTGAATAGATGAATCTGAGATTGTGTGATGCATATCGTATAATCATGCCCAGAGATACTTGAGGTGACAATGGAGTATCTAGGTGACATTAGGGTTTTTATTGATTTCTGTCTTAAGGTGTTATTCTATTACGAACTCTATGATAGATTGAACAGAAAGAATAGCTTTATGTAATTTTACTACGGACTCTTGAATAGATCGATCAGAAAGGATAACTTTGAGGTGGTTTCGTACCCTACCATAATTTCTTCGTTTGTTCTCCACTATTAGTTACTTTGGAGTGACTCTTTGTTGCATGTTGAGGGATAGTTATATGATCCATTTAGGTTATTATTGTTGAGAGAACTTTACTAGTGAAAGTATGAACCCTAGGCCTTGTTTCCTATCATTGCACTACCGTTTATGCTCACCTTTACCACTTGCTACCTTATTGTTTTTACATTTTCAGTTTACAAAAACCTATATCTACCATCCATATTGTAGTTGTATCACCATCTCTTCGCCGAACTAGTGCACCCATACAATTTACCATTGTATTGGGTGTGTTGGGGACAAAAGACACTCTTTGTTATTTGGTTGCAGGGTTGTTTGAGAGAGATTGTCTTCATCCTACGCCTCCCACAGATTGGTAAGCCTTAGGTCATCCACTTGAGGGAAATTTGCTACTATCCTACAAACCTCTGCAATTGGAGGCCCAACAACGTCTACAAGAAGAAGGTTGCATAGTAGACATCAGGTATGAGCATTTAAAGATGCGTACCCCTAACAGTTAGGTAGATCCGAACACAGCCTGGGACATTAAAAGGAAAAATAAAAAAGGAGAGGAGAAAAAGGAACCTAGTCAAAATAAAAAAAGTTGCTACCGAACTATTCGTAGAATCGTCGGAGCCGAGTAGCGTTCCATGGATTCGGCTCAAGGCGATTATCCGATGCATTATGAAGGGGCCCTCCCATCTTGGTTTGAGCTTATCCTTTTTCTTCTCTGGGAGAAGCAAGACGAGATCGCCAACGTTGTAAGTTTTGTCCCGCACTTCTCTGCTTTGGTATCACCTGGCCTATTATTGATAAAACACAGAGCGAGCTTGCGCGATATCGCGCTATGTTTCGAGGCCATCTAGCTCAGCCCGTTGATCGATCTCGGCTTCTTGCTCTTCGTACATGTGCACTCGAGGTGAGTCATGAATAATGTCGCGGGGCAGAACAACTTCTGCACCGTACACCATGAACAAAGGTGTGTATCCGGTTGTTCGGTTAGGTGTGGTCCGTAGCCTCGAGAGCACGGAATAGAGTTCCTCAACCTATTGCTTATCTGACTCCCGTAGGGAGCGCACCAGTCTGGGTTTAATGCCGCTCATTATCAGGCCATTGGCCCAATCAACCTGACTGTTTGTTTGAGGGTGGTAGACGGATGCATAGTCAAGTTTAATGCCCAATTTAGGACATTAGTTTTTAACCTCATCGACCTTAAAATTGGAGCCATTATCAGTGATGATGCTATGCGGGACACCGTAGCGGTGTACCACGCCGGATATAAAGTCAATCCCTTGTCCCGCTTCAGCCGTTTTACTGGTTTGGCCTCTATACACTTAGTGAATTTATCCACCGTAACCAGTAAATATTTCTTTTTGTGGCTTCCCCTTCAAGAGGTCCGACCATATCGAGCCCCCAGACCGTGAAGGGCCAAGTGATGGGGATTGTTCTAAAGGAGGTGGGAGGCATATGACCTTGATTGGCGTAAGGTTGACATTCCACACAACGTTGGACAAGGGCTTGTGCGTCTGCTCAGGCCGTTAGCCAGAAAATGCATGTCCATAAAGCATTGCTTACAGGGGCCCGAGCTGCGGCGTGATGGCATCCTAGACCAGCATGTATTTAGGCAAAGAGTTGTCGTCCCTCTGCTTTGGAGAACTCCAGTAGTGCTTTTATTGTACAACTCACCATCATGAACTTTGTAGGCTTTAGAACGCCGAACTATGCGACATGCCTCATTTTGATCGTCAGGAAGATCTTGCTTATTAAAGCGCGCCATCAAGGGTTTGGTCCATGGAGAAATAACGGCCATGATCTCATGAGTAGAGGGTGTTATTTCAGTATCCGAACCCCCGATAATATATTTATTGTGTTCAGTTGCTGGGGGCGTGATCAGGTCCGAACTGGCGTTTCTACTCTCGTCCTACCATACCACAGATGGCTTGAAGAGCCTTTCCACAATGGTGTTAGGCAGGACGAGGTCGCGCTTGGCACCCATGCGAGCGAGTATATCCGCTGCCTGATTACTATCTCGAGCGATGTGATGAAATTCGAGCCCCTTGAACCGAGCCGATATTTTTAATACGGTGTTTCGATATGCCATCATGTTTGGATCTTTTACATCAAACTCTCCGTTTACCTGAGATATTGAAAGGTTGGAGTCTCTGCGCACCTCTACGCGTTGTATGCCAATGGAGGTAGCCATGCAGAGACCATGTAGCAGTGCCTCATATTCGGCAGCACGTAGCGGATTGTGTCCCCTGTAGGGAGTGTCAAGATGATGACAGCCCCAGTCCGGCTAGCATCTTAGAGTCGTCAAAGTACATGGTCCAGTTGGAGTATGAATTATACATTTTAGGGAGCTCGGCTTCTGTCAACTCTGCAACGAAGTCGGCCAACACCTGAGACTAAATAGCTCGGCGTGGCTTGTATCTTATTCCAAACGGTAAGAGCTCAATGGCCCATTTAGCTATGCGGCAGGTAGAATATTTATTGTTTATAATATCATTAAGTGTTACTTCGGATGCTACTGTGATCGCGAACTCTTGAAAATAGTGCCGGAGTTTTCAGGATGCCATAAAGACCGTGTAAGCTATCTTTTGTAATGAGGATATCGAGATTTTCATGGTGTAAGGACCTCTGATATGTAATAGACTGGTTTTTGTACAGGGAATTGATGTACCTCTTCCTCTTGTTCGACGACGAGTACATCGCTCACTACATGGTGAGTTGCTGAGATGTAAAGCAACATAGGCTCGCCAACACTTGGGGCGTATAGGATTGGGCTGCCTGCTAATAATGTTTTTATTTCTTCCAGTCCGGTTGTGGCCACTTTTATCCATTTGAAGTTGTCGGTGCTTCTAAGTAGTCTATAAAGTGGTAATGCTTTTTCCCCCACTTTGGAGATGAAGCGGCTCAAAGCCGCCATGCACCCTGCTAGCTTTTAGACCTGCTTTAAATCTATTTGTGTAGCCAATTGTTACAAGGCTTGGATTTTAGCTGTGTTTGCTTCAATTCCTCAGTGGGATACAATGAACCCCAATAGCTTTCCGTCTAGAACGCCAAAGACACAATTTTTCCGGATTCAACTGTATGTCGTATATTCGGAGGTTATTAAATGTGAGGCGGAGATCATCCACCAATGATTCGACGTGTTTAGTCTTGATGACTACGTCGTCGACATGTGCTTCAACTGTCTTGCCGATTTGTTTTTCAAAGCATATTCGAATCAGGAGTTGATAACTGGCATTAGCGTTTTTAAGACCATAAGGCATAGTGTTGCATTAGAAAGGCCCGTATAGGGTGATGAACGTCGTTGCGGCCTGATCGCACTCCTTCATTTTAATATGATGGCATCCGGAGTAAGCATGGAGGAAACATAGTGAGTCGTGTGTCGCAGTCGCATCAATGATCTGGTAAATGCTGGGCAACAGAAAAGGGTCCTTTGGGAAAGCCTTATTGAGGTCTTTGAAATCAACACAAAGGCGCCAGTATTTATCCTTCTTCGGCACCATGACCAAGTTGGCTAGCCAATTCGGGTGTTTGATTTCTCTGATGAACCCGACCTCAAGTAGGTTGGCTAGCTCCTCCCCCATACATTGTCATTTATGTTCAGAAAATTGCCGCATCGATTGCTTGACTGGTTTGAACCCTTTGATTATGTTGAGGCTGTGTTTGTCTAGTCTGCTTGGGAGCTTGGGCATGTCCGAAGGGTGCCAGGCAAAGATATCCCAATTTTCACGTAGGAACGCGCGGAAGGCGGTGTCTACTCTCGGGTCCAGTTGTGCTCCAATGGATGTTGTTTTATTAGGTTCCATCCGGTGCAGTTGAAATTTAACTATTTCATCTGCTGGCTTAAAAGAGGTGGATTTAGGTCTCTTGTCGAGCATCACATCATCCTTGTCCACCATGGATCGTAGGGTGGTTAGTTCTTCGGTCGCAAAGGCTTTGGATAGTGCCTCAAGAGCCAAGGATGCGGTTTTGTTTTCGGTCCGGAGTGCTTTATCCGGATCACTCATAAATGTGATTATTCCATTGGGCCCTATCATTAAAAGCTTCATGTACCCAAAATGGGGTATGGCTTGGAAGTGTGAGAAAGCGTCCCACCTTAGAAGGGTGTGATATCCGCTATTGAAGGGAACAATGTGAAAGAGCAACTCTTCTAACCTGTAATTTTCACGCGTGCCGAATACTACATCAAGTTTAGTTCTCCCCGAACATCATGCTTCTCGACCGGGGATGATGCCTCGAAAGGTGGTATTGCTTTGCCCGATGTATGTTTTGTTGACCTGCATTTTGTCGAGCGTGTCCTCGTAAATGAGGTCAAGCCCACTACCGCCGTCCATGAGCACTTTGGTAAGTCGAAAGCCGTCCACAATAGGGTTTACTACTAAGACGGCGAGTTCTTGGACAGATCGGGCCCTTGGTTCGTCGTCAGCGGTGAAGGTTATTGCCGCGTCATTCCATGGTCTCACTTCGGTTACTTGGTGGACTTCGGCGAGTTTGTGAAGTGCCCTTTTACGGCGGTGAGTTGAGTCTGTGCTTGACGTCGCATGTATCGGACATGGCTTGTCGAGGAGTTCATCAAGAACAGACCTGTATCCTGCAAAGGGTTTGTTTTTCTTACCGACGGGCTTATGATCAGATGCCCCGTGAGGGTGTATCCGTTTTGCCCGGACAGTACATTACTTGAAAGCAGCAGGTTCCAACTGGGTTTTCTGGGCCTTCCATGTGCTTTCCATCCCGCAGTACTTCCGTACTAAGTGCGATAATTCCGTGAAACTCTGTATGTGATGGTGGTCGAGAGCATTCAAAATTTCATCATCGGTACAATTGCGATGAAAGACCGGAACTGCATTGTCCTCGCAACAATCTTTAATCTTGTTTTTTGACAACTAGGATCCTGGCCCAAAAGTGATGGACCGTTTCCTAAGGTTGCTACCGTACATACATCAGGTCATATTTGCCTAGAGGGCCTGAATTACATGGAGAGTATTGATTGTGGTGGGTCGGTGGGGTAAAACTCGAATCCCGGCCCAAGATTGTATCTAGAGTTTGCAAAATTTCCGAGGTCGCCAGTTCGGGTCTGGGAGGATCCAAGTTCTCCCCGAACTCTATGTCCTACCCTATGTTCGGAGGGTGCGGAGTCCCACCAAAAGGAAGGGTATCCGGCTCAAGGGATTCAGAGGTCCGAACATAGCTGGTCTCCAGTTTAGGAGAAGAAGTGTGTTCGGCTTGTTCCTCAATAACCGCTACCAAGTGAGTGATCGGCGGGAGATTGATTTCCCTCTAGTTGGGTTTAAGCCCAATCTAATCATTGGCGGTTGATAGCCCCAGGTCGGCGATGTGATCTAGCAGCTCGTTTAAGGACGAGGTGTCCGCCGGTTCCATCTTTTCTAAGTATTCGAGACTGATGCAGGGGTGGTGCTTGGCGACCACAGGGGACGCTATCGGCTTAATGGCCATGTGGTCACTCACGATGAAACCGCCGAGCTGGAGGTCATGTCCTGAAGTTAGGCTCCTTCTAGAAGTGATATCGTCGTTGATGACAAGGCGAGCCATAGATCGCTTTCGTGACTACACAACGGAGCTCTGAATGAAAACACCATTGTCGGTGTAAATACCGGCAGATCTCGGGTAGGGGGCCCATGCTGTGATTCTAAGGATAGATGGTAACGAGGGACAGTAGGGACACGATGTTTACCCAGGTTCGAGCCCTCTCAAAGGAGGTAAAACCCTATGTCCTGCTTGATTGTATTCGATGAGTATACGGGTTACAAGAGTTGATCTACCTCGAGATCCTAATGGCTAAACCCTAGCCGTCTAGCCTATGACTATTCTCCTCTCCCCTAGGTACTAAACCCTATGGTTTATATACACACCGGAGGGGCCTAGGGCTGTATAGAGTCGGTTCACAGAGGAAGGATGTATTATACCTGGACTGCTGGACACTAAACTTGTCGTTCCGCGCACATAGGAGTCCTATCCGGACAAAGGGGGTGGTCTTCTGCTTTGTCTTCACGGCCCATCAGTTCGGTCCAAATCGAATAGACCGGACACCTGAGGACCCCCTAATCCAGGACTTCCTCACACGCATCGAGTTCCTTCAAAGCCGCCAGCTGGATCCATAACAGAGGTGTATGGAGTCAGTGAGATGGAGATGGGGGCCATGCGCAAGCAAAACAAGCAAATTGAGAGAAAGCACAAAGGATATTCAACTCAAATAATGAATACCCGTCACACTTACGCGGACACCATGGGGCGCTCCTTCGAGGGCCTTCGGTTGGCCCCTTGAGGGTGGCCGTCTTCATGGCCTCTTGCCGCCTGGTCGCTTCTGACTGTCGGGCCTTCTTGGGCTGCCGGTTGTTGAACATCCCCTCGGCCCGATGCTTGGGTGTGCTGGCGGCATCAGCCGGTGCTCCGACAGACGGATGCACTATTTAGGAGCCAGCGCATATCCTCTCGGTGTCCTCAAGGCGACATTAACCCTTGCTGCCTTTGTCATTGTCCGGCCACGACTGAACTTCGATGTCTGTGCCATCGCTGCCTCCTCCATCACAGCCTCCCCAGGCGGCGTCATCCCCGATCCCATCCTCCAGCGTGGCCGCCCCTAGCTCGGGGTCGCCTATGTTGCTCCCCTTGTGGTCCGGCATGAACTGGTGGCCGGGAGCTGACCCTCTACTTACCGCCTGCTCAGGAGAACGCGGCCCCGCGTTCAGGTGTTCAGGACGGATGAGAAGCACTGCATGAGCAAAGTACAGAGACCAGATACTAACCGGTGGAAGCTGGTTCGCGCGGCTGTATGTCATCTTGCCAAAGCTCTAGTCAGTCTCGCTGAGCTTGCTGTCAAAGAAGAAGTTGACGTGGTGGACCAACTCGACAGCCAGCAGCTCCTTGGTCGACGTCCGGCACGGATCCCGGAGGCCTCTCATGTCGCAGATCTGATGGGGGCGGCTTTGGAGAGGCGACACCCGGTGGTGGACGAAGGCGGCCAATAGATCAGCCGGCTTGAGGCCCTCCACAGTGATCATCACCTCAAGCTGGTCCAAGATGTTCTTGACAAAGGCTGGCAGTGGCTTCGGCTGCTGCCCCCAGTTGTCGTGTGGCCCAGTAGGCGGGCCGGCTACAAAGGCAAGCAGGTTGATGTAGTCACAGGAGGTGAGGTTGTGGATGTAGAAGTGTGACTTCTGCCACAGCTTCGACGATTCCATTACCTTGATGGCCGGAAAATGTGTCCCGGAGCCGCTAAACGGAACCACGATGCAAGCGCCGCATTGGGCCGATTCGCCCTTAGCCCGGGTCCCCAGTTTGAGATAGAAGAACCTGCCCCACAAGAGGAGTCTGGTAAGGACGCCTAAGTACACCTCGCATAGGGTTACAAAGGCGGAGAGGAGGACGACGTTGTTGGGGGTGAGCTGATGCGGTTGAAGGGAACAGAAGTCGAGGAAACTCTGGAGAAAGCCACTCGCAGGCAAGCCGAATCCCCGGAGGAAGTGGCTACAGAATACTATGTTCTCACCAGCCCTCGGCATTGGCGAGATCTCTCATTTGTTGGGCATGCGGGCCCCCATGAGCACTTCGGTCGGCAACCTCCACGTCATGCGGAGGAACTCGATGTGGCCCTCATCGGCGTTGGAGCCATCCCAGTCACCTCACACATCCTTGCGCGATGGACAAGCGGCAGCTCGGCGGGGCACGACACGGCAGCGCGGCGGCGGCAAGAGAGCATGGGAGAGAGCGATAAGGAAACAAGGAGGAAGAATAGGGAGTGGGAGCGGACGCGGGCGCGCGTGTGGCTGCACCGCCCCCACCCCTCTACTTATAAAGCGAGCGGCTGGGATGCGACAACGCTTGTGAGGGCATGGGGTTAACTGCTCCCGCGTCCACCACGTCCCCAATTTTTCGCTCCATTTATGGTGCATAGTTAATGCGCCCCAGAAGGGCAATCTTTTGCCTCGGCCGCAGCGGATCCGCGCGCTTGCCGTGGTCGAGAAGTGGCGGGCCCAGGTGAGGGAGTCCTAGATTTAGGGGTGCTCGGGTGTCCGGGCTACTGAAGTAGGGCCAGACTGATGGGCCATGAAGATAAAAGTGGAAAGTCATCCCCTGTGTGTGTAATCATAGGCCTCTTCCGGCGTGTATATAATTCGGAGGGTTTAGTCCATAGAAGCTAGCAGAATCACAACATCATAGGCTAGACTTCTAGGGTTTAGCCACTACGATCTTGAAGTAGATCAACTCTATTAACCATATTCATCAAGATCAATCAAGCAGGAAGTAGGGTATTACCTCGATAGAGAGGGCCTGAACCTGGGTAAAACATTGTGCCCCCAGTCCCTTGTTACCATCGATCCTTAGATGCACAACGGCACCCCCACACGAGATCTGCCAGTTTTGACACCGACAATGGTGCTTTCATTGAGAGCTCCGCTGTGTACTCACCAGAAGCGATCGGTGTTTCATCTCTTCATCAAAGACAACATCACCCTCGGGAAAAGCCTGGCTCTTGGCCAGGTCCTCTAGCTCGGCGGGTTCGCCATATGCGCCCACATGGCCTTTAAGTCGACCGCATCCCCTGCGATCACCGAGCACCACTCTTACATCGGCTCCGAACACTCTGAAGATGCGAATCCGGTAGACTCCTCGTCCTTAAATGAGCTGCTGGATCGCATTGCCGCCCAGGGCCTTTCAGCATCCAATGATCAGATCGGGCTTAAAACCGATCAGGAGGAAGACAATTCCACCCCGATCACCCACCTAGTGGAGGCCGTCGAGGAACGGGCCGAAGACACTTCTACTCATAAACCGAAGACTGGCTGTGTCCGGATCATCGGACCCTTTGAGCCAAACGCCCCTCCTTCGGGCGGGGCTCTGCATCTTTCGAGCTCGGGGACAGACACCAAGCCCGAGGAACATTCAGATCCCGCTGGCCCCGGGTTGTCGACCCCATAGGTTTTGCAAACCCCGGACACTATATTGGGTCGGGATTCAAATCTTACCACACCCACCCAGCACAATCGATACTCTCCAAGTAACTCTAGCCCTCCAGACATATGTGACTTAATGAACGTGCGGCAGCAGCCCTAGGAGACGGTCCATCACTTCTGGGTCAGATTCCTAGTTGTTAAAAACAGGATTAAGGACTGCTGTGATGACGACGTGGTTCCAATCTTTCACCACAATTGCACGGACGAGGGAGTCTTGAACACCCTCAACTGCAGTCACATATGGAGTTTTACAGAGTTCTTGCACTTAGTACGAAAGTATTGCGCCATGGAAAGTACTTGGAAGGCCAAGAATACCCATCTAGGGCATCCTGTCTTTGTACAATATGCCGCTAAAGCAAAGCAGACATATACTAGCACAGCATCCGATCATAGTCCCGTCGGCAAGAAACATAATCCTTTTAGAGGACAAAGGTCCATTTTGGATGAACTATTAGATAAACCTTGCTCGATACATGTAACCCTGGGGGTAGCTAAAAGCGGTAAGGCCATCCTCGTCATCGCAACTCCAGAGGTGGACAATTTTGACATCCTCACGGTCTTCGAGACCTTCTCTTCAAACAACCGGCGCAAGAGAGCACATCTCTAGCTTGCCGAGGCTCATCAAATAACTGCTGCAAGCCCATGGAATGCCGCAGCAATCACTTTCACTGCCGATGATGAACCACGAGTCCGGATAGTCCGAGCCCGAGCCACTCTTGTACTAAACCCAATAGTAGATGGATTTCGCCTCACCAAAGTACTAATGGACGGCGGTAGTGGACTCAACCTCATATACAAGGACACGCTTGAAAAAATGCAGGTCGATAAAACCCTAATTGAGCAAAGTAACATAACCTTTCGAGGAATCATCCCCGACCAGGAAGCCCGGTGTTTGGGAAGTATCAAATTTGACGTAGTATTTGGCACGCCTGACAACTAAAGGTTAGAAGAGCCGCTTTTCCACATTGTCCCCTTCAACAACAGATACCACGCCCTTCTAAGGCAAGATGCTTTCTCACGCTTTCAAGCCATACCCCATTACGCGTACATCACTACAGGAATCAGGCACTTTGCCGTCCGCCATGGTGGATGACAAAGGCATACATAGCAGACGGCAACAGGTCCGGCTGAACGAGTGCCAGCAAAGGCCTCCTTTGCCGTCTGCTTTGTAGAATGGGATGGCAAAGGGCTTTGCCGTCCGTCAGCAGACGGCAAAGATCGTGGATGGCAGTGGGGTGTGGTGAGCGCTGTCGGGGATATACCCCGCGACGTAACCCGGCCGAAGGTATAACCCTTCCGGACTTGGCGGTTTAGTTGAGACTGTTTACACTTGGTAATTCACTGGTAACCTGGTGGGCGGATCACGGATGACAAGGCCCAAGGCCCACAAGGCCGGTCAATGTTATGGTGAGCCGGTTTATGAAGAAAGCACAAGGAATATTCTCCTACAAAGGAAGCAAGACTAGGACTCCTTGTAATAGAGTAATCCTATTCCTACTAGGACTAGTCATGTAACCAGCCCCTTCAACATATATAAGGAGGGGCAGGGCTCCCCAAAGAGGGAGAAGTTCTCACAAGCAAGAACAAACAATCTCTAGGGCTAGACACCAAGAGCCGGTTTACCGGCGACACCAATAGGATCATAACGAGATCTAGCCTCAAACAACATGTAGGGCTATTACCAGATGATGTTTCCCGAGGCCCGAAGCTGTCTAAATCCTTGTCTTACATTGCGCCTCTCGATTCCGCTCAACCCCTCTCAAGCTACTACATAGATGCACGGCCTCACGACTAAGTCCTTACCCTAGGACATATGCCGTGACAATTCCACGACAATTGGCGCCCACCGTGGGGCCTGCGCACGGTGGTGTTGAGTTCTTGGAGGGATCTTTTCTATGGTTTGAGAAGTTTGCAATTTTCCGGCTCAAACCGGCATGAAAAATTCACATCAGCTACAAGATCATCAGTCAGATTGTCGAAGGATTCTGCGGCGGCAGAGTTGCGCCTGCGACCGCCATAAGTCGCGGGGATTGGGAAGAGATGATTTGGTCCGTACGCCTCCAAGACGCCGAGTCCGGCAAGAGATTGGTCTCGCCAAGACAAGCTGCCAACACGGTTGAGCTATCAAAAATAATAGGTTCCGTTGACCGAAGCCGGCGCGTCAAATCAATCCTCGTCCTGATCGAGTTAAAAACAAAGCAATCGGCGAGTCACCGTCACTATTTCAGGTGTAGCTATCCAAGTTCGAGGTGAGTGGAGACATCAATCACGTGTTCCACGCGGCGGCTGCTTACGGCTTCGTACGGTCTCAGATTGATCTCACACACGCCCGTGAATCAAGTGTTCATAGTGCTGTCTGACACAAAAACAAAAACCGGCCAGATTTCACAGTTCTTCCAACGAACTCTCAACTAGGACAATCCTTGCATATGTATGGATTCCAAAGAAAGACTAGATATAAGGTGTAATCAGCTTACACACGGTGCGGAAGATCTGCCAGAAGATTGGAAAAACAGAGCCTATGGTGATCCGATTGTTTCCACCACTACGGTCACCACAACACGTCCGAGCCGCCCTCATCGCCATGTTTCTAAACCGGGGCTCTGAGCAGCTGCCATCGCCGAGTCATCGCCCTCCGCAGCCGTAGATGTGCTTCACCGTCCATCCGCCTCTGAACTGCCGTCGCCGAACTCGTTTCCGCCTCCGAGCCGCCGTCGCCGATCTCGTTTCCGTTGGCCTATGTCAGCCGCAGCTTTGACCCGCCTGCTGTTTTGTCGCCGCTTCAAGCCGCCTCAATTCTCAGTCAGTGTCATCATGGCCTCATGTGTTTCCATTGTCTAGCCGCCTCTGTTTCTGCCTCGCACAGCTCCACCGGGGGGTCAGCCTCGTACGCACTACAAGTCGCCTCGAGCAAGCTACTAGGTCTCACCAGCGCCGCTTCATCACCGAGTCGTCGCCCTTGACGCGTGCCTAACCCGTCGAGCCGACGGCCGCTTCTACTGCTACGCTATATGACGCTTCATGCCGCCACCGAGGTCCTCACTCAGCTGGTTCTAACCCATTGCGGCATCCCTCTTTGGCCCGCTGTCCGCGCGCCTGGATTGAGTCGCCCCGCCGGCCGACTCCGATGTGCCTTACTGAGCCTTCTTTCAAGTCACCGAGTTTGACACTGCGCCTCGTGCCATCTCCTTGCGTTGTCAAGACGCCATGCTCGTTTCTGCTGCCTCCATCAAGCAAGACAAGTTTTTCTTTGGTCCGTTGTGTCCTCGTAAGGATCATGCATGTGTGATACTAAAGAAAAGTTAACAAGATGGAGATGATACCAAAAAGAATCCTACGCACGTGATTGATAGGTCATTGCAGAAGGGGAACATGCACGTCCCAAACTTTATGGGCAAGTGGTACCCTGCCGAAGATACTACATCAATTGCATGCAACCGCTGATCATCAAATGTTTACATTAGATGAGTCATACAATCGCGAGTTTGTTTGCGGGAGTTTTTGACGTCCGACCAAATCAGGTGAAATCCATCCAAATTTATTTTATTAGCACATATTGTTTTTGTCAAAAGAACAAGTTTATCTTTGCCTTGGTCTGCAATATTGTGTATGTAGGATAATTATTCATTACAAAGTGGTATTATACCATGGAGATGGAGGCACGCCAACATCATTTGGCACAAGTGGACGTCATTACTCAACGGACTCCCAAACCGGCTTACAATGCCGTGGCCGTCTCTCGCGACCGCACCGGTTTACAATGACGTGACCGTCTTTCGCGACCGCGCCGGTTTACAACGTCGTGGCCGTCTCTCGCGACCGCACCAGTTTACAATGCCGTGGCCGTCTTTCGCGACCGCGCTGGTTTACAACGCCATGGCCGTATTTTGTGACCGCGTCTGTTTGCAATGCGGAGGACAAATTTGCTCGTCTGCACCGTTTGCAATGCTGCGGCCGACTTATCTATTGTCCGAGCGAATCATGTGATATCTGTCCTATTTATTTTTAAATACATAGTAATTCATCCGAGCAAAAATACCTCGCCCTGCTGTATTTTATATGTAGGAAAATTATTCATTACAAAGTGGTATTATGTCGTGGAGACAGAGGTGTGCCAATATCATTCGGCACTGCCGGTTCACGCGTCCTGCACCGGTTTACAACACACAGGACAACTTGCTCATCTCCGCCGGCTTACAACACCGCGGCCGACTCGTTTGTGCTGCCTCTGATACTGCAGTTGTTTTACTGTCCGCCCTGCGGTCCGGTTTATTCAACATACCGGGTTGACTAAACAGACCCCGATGAGGGTCATAAAGTCCAAATATATTAGGTGATATCCATCTAAATCTATTTTCTTGGTATATATTGTTTTCATCAAGAAAACAGTTACTTTGATCCGTATATTTTGATATGCAGGACAATTATTTATTAAAGGGACCAAAGAGAGTTTGTTGCACAGCACAACTCAAACATAGGTACCCGGCGAGCACAACTCAGAGAGTATCACATGGGGGCTTCGAAAGAAACCTTCCATGGCCTCTTAAGCCGGCGCCCCTGATAGCATCAAGGAATCAGCCGTGTTCTTCAAAGGAGTATCACATGGGAGTTTTCTACGGACGCTCACCATGGCCTCCTAAACCGGCGCCCCTGATAGCATCAGGGAATCAGCCGTGTTCTTCAAAGGAGTATCACATGGGTGTTTTCTACGGACACTCATTGTGGCCTCCTAAACCGGCGCCCTTGACAGAATCAAGGAATCAGCCGTGTTCTTCAAAGGAGTATCACATGGGAGTTTTCTACGGAAACTCACCATGGCCTCCTAAATCGGCGCCCTTGATGCATCAAGGAACCAGCCGTGTTTTTCAAAGGAGTATCACATGGGAGTTTTCTACGGAAACTCACCATGGCCTCCTAAACTGGCGCCCTTGATGCATCAAGGAATCAGCCATTGACGATCATCGAGTTGATCACCTAAAGACAAGATCCTTACGAGATTTTGAAACATTGGGTGGCTTATCATCGATAAAAAACCTCGAATTTGGAGCCTGGCAGCTCATAAAAAGCCTCGAATTTGGAGTCTGGCAGCTCATAAAAAGCCTCGACTACATGGTCTTATTTTCCCAAAAAACCATATTTCTATGATTTCACAAATCTTGGTCGTCACGATCATTGGTTTTTAACCAAGTCCATTGATGCGAGACTGGACAACTACAAGGTTGACCATATGTCTACAAAGTTAAAAGTCTGGGTTATAAACACCAACACTAAATTACAGTTAAACCGGAGTTCATTATAACCCGGTTCGGCCTTCATCGTGAGCCAACAAATAATCAAGGGAGTCAACAGCACTTACACCTTGGATCGTTCTTGCCGGATTAAGGTTTATTACGATACACATAATCGCAGGTATGGTATATACTTATATTTTTATACACAGTTCATGTTATTAACTTAGACCAAGTGTTTGGGCATTATGACACCTCAAACAATGACTGGTGTTTCTTAAACCGGCCTGGCTTTTGACTATAAGTCGCAAGTATGAGATAAGATAATGACCGGTGTTTCTTAAACCCGGCCCGGTTTGTTTATAAACCGGCGGTCTATGATAATCACCAATGTTCAAATATTGGGTTATCATATTTACTACATTGGCTTGGTAAAAGCAACAGTGTAATCAAATATCACTGGAACCGGTTTTCAAACCGGATTATATTATTCAAATCTTCAAATAGCCAACAAGGCTGGATTTTTATTATGGTTATCAATAACCAGTATTATGATTAAGGTTTTCAAAGTCGCTTTAGCGCAATGGCTATCATATTATCAATGGAAATGATCTATTCTACAATTGAAGGAATAGTCCCGGGTCGCTGCAGGCTTACAACCCGGCACTTGGGGGCTACATTATTCAAATTGAGATTACATCAAATATGCAAGTCCCATGTCACTGCCAGCATGGCACTTGGGGGATAATGCAAAGTCATTTTTTGCTCACCTTATTGAAGACCTGACTCATCACATTATAATGAGCCGGCCCTTGGGGGCTACCAATTGCTCATGTCAACAATTCAAGGTACACAAGTCTTAATCCATTATACTGAATGTTCCACTGCTCAGTTAGTAAAGCACATAGCTCTTAACCTTGTGGACGTGGGTTCAAGCCCCATAATGGGAGTTACATTATATAATGCTATTTTCAATGAAGTATATACAAAGTCCCTGCTCATTATTGCATAATGACCCGGCCCTTGGGGGCTACACCGGTTGAAGTTTTTTGAGCATTGGGCAATTACAAGTCCCAGGTTGCTGCAAGCATGATAACCCGGCACTTGGGGGCTACATATGTGGAATATTCAGTTTTTACTAGTGATTGGGATGAACAATCTAGATTTCTTCAAGGTTGCAACATTTATATTGAAACAAGTCTTAAGCTATCACTATGTTCTCCTCTTAAGACTTGGGGGCTACAGGTAATATGCATATAAAGGAGGTACATCTTCAAATTCTCAGTTTTGGCAAATCAGGAAGATTAACTGTGTGAACCGGCGTTGGCAACAATCATAACCCGGCATTTATAAACAGTCATGACCAGGAATTATCAGTTTTTATAACCTGGCAATTTTGGCAATCATAAACCGGCAAGTTCTACATGATCAACCCAGCTGGATATCAGTTGAATATTTGAAGACCAATATTTTTGTCAAATAGGAGCATTGAAGGCCGATTCAGATGGATTCTTGATTTACAATATTTCTTATACAAGCAAGTTGATTATGAAGCTGGTCTGTTGACCCGGATTTTCTAGAAGAAGGAAAGGACAAGGACTTGAGGATGGTCAAGTGCCGGTTTACAAGAATTCTTAACCCAGAGCACAACCTATCAAATTTGTACTTGTGGTTATTTTGCAGCATAAGTTTACCATGGATAAATCCAAGCTAAACTGGGGGCTAATGTCGGGGATATACCCCGTGGCGTAACCCGGCCGAAGGTATAACCTGCCCGGACTTGGCGGTTTACTTGAGACGGTTTACACATGGTAATTCACTGATAACCTGGCGGGCGAATCACGGATGAGAAGGCCCAAGGCCCAAAAGGCCGGTTCATGTTATGGTGAGCCGGTTTATGAAGAAAGCACAAGGAATTTTCTCCTACAAAGGAAGCAAGACTAGGACTCCTTGTAATAGAGTAATCCTATTCCTACTATGACTAGTCATGTAACCCGCCCCTTCAACATATATAAGGAAGGGCAGGGCTCCCCAAAGAGGGAGAAATTCTCACAAGCAACAACAAACAATCTCTAGGGCTAGACACCAAGAGCTGGTTTACCGGTGACACCATGAGGATCATAACGAGATCTAGCCTCAAACAACATGTAGGGCTATTACCGGATAATGTTTCCCGGGGCCCGAAGCTGTCTAAAATCTAAATTCTTGTCTTACATTGAGCCTCTCGATTCCGCTCAACCCCTCTCAAGCTACTACATAGATGCACGGCCTCACGACTAAGTCCTTACCCTTGGACATCTGCCGTGAAATTCCACGACAAGCGCCATTAGGGGTTAACGGCGTGCTTTGCCGTCCGCCAGCAGACGGCAAAGATCTTTAACTCTTTGACGTCTGCTATCGGACGACAAACATCTTAGCTCCAATAGCAGCAGGAAGCTACCACGGGTCCAGCTATGCCATCTATCGTGGAAATAGCACGGCAGATGTCCGGTTTAGCGGACTTGATGATGGAACCATCGCACGGGTTAGCTTGAAGGGGTTCATAGCACACAAAGGACACAGAGAGTTTATACTAGTTCGGCCCCTTCGATGAAGGTAAAAGCCTACGTCTAGTTGGTTTGGTATTGCTTGGGCGTCGGTTTACAGGGAGCGGATCGCTTGCATGTAGTCTCGACGGGTTGATTCTTGCGTGTAGTCTCGACGGGTTGATTCTTGCCTGTTCTTGAACTGTCGCCGGGTCGTCCCTTTATATAGAGGTGACGCCTGGTCCGGTTTACAGAGTCCCGAGGCCGGCTCATACTTGTGTCCGCCTCGGTCTCTGTCCTTTCTTCCTTATCTCTCAAGTTACATCGCTTGGCGGTTTACAAACCATAATTCTATACATGGGTCCTAAGATCTCATGGGCCGTAGCCTTTACTAAATATTACAACCAAACATATTATAATTAATCCGGTTTACACTAGCCGGTTCATACCTGCTAGTCATATCCCGGACATTAGGCTCCAGAATGATTTGAACTTGTTCATATCAATCTCCCTTGTCTTGTATAATTTTCCTCTGTGTCTTCTCATTCTTGTAAACCGGCTCTGACGTCATCCTCGAGAATCATTGAATCTGACTGTGACATCATCTCCGCATTTAACGCTGCGAGCTGTACTGTGACTTTGTTTTAATGGTTATCCCGAAAATCGAGGCGTCAAGGGATCTTTATCCGATCTTTGCTCCCTCGAATCCCGCACCTGTCGCTTCATATCTGACCTTCCCTTATAAATACCACCATCCTCCTTCATTATTCTCTTCTCGCATGTTCTTCCTCGTCTGTCGCCTGAGCTTCAAGACGCCATTGACGCCCGAGCTCGAACCGCCGTCGTCGACCGTCGAGTCCGAGATTCCACTGGCCGCTGCATCAACCTGATTTTGACCAGGGAACTCCGCCGCTGATCTCCACTGTTCCAGGTATGTCCTTCCTCCTCATTGTAGATCCGCATCCTCTAGGGTTCTTCCCTGTGCCTCCGCCATTAGAGCTTTAACGAAAGCTTTGCCTTGTACATCTTAAACACCCGTTTCTCAAAAAATTTCACCTTTATATCTAGCTCTTAGATCCTTTGCTCCGCTAGCATATGCTTTAGATCTCGTTACCTATACTCATCCTGTAGATTCCTCCGCTTCGCATAAAATCCTTGCAGTTCTTCCCGTTCGTCCTTGTCTTTATTTTCCTTTTTCTTGCATGCTCAGATCTATTCTGCCTTTAGCTATTTGCAAAAACTTGTTTCTTCTCCTTTGTAGATCTATTAGGTATACTCCGGTTTATACTATCATGCCCTGCTTCATAAGAATTTTGAGTTTGAACGTGACGGTTTAGCGGTTCCTCTTTTGCTGTCATGAACCGGCAGTGACATAGCTTCCTGTTATTGCAGGTTTAACCATATCATTAGTCCCCTATTTAAACCGTTGCGTAATCTTCGTAGATATCTTCCGGTTTATACTGATGTACCCGCATAATCCGTTTTTTGCACTTTATCTTTTCAGCACTCGTTCTTCTGCCATTATGGCCAAACAATTTGTGTCTTGTGACTGGGTTCCTTCCATCATCACGGAAGAAGACTTGGTCAAAATTTCTGAAATTGGTACTTTAGGCCCTCAATCCGTTTTGAAGTGGCGGGCTCCAGGAAACGAATGCCCTCCTACCCCCAGAGAAGGGGAGGTTATTGCTTTCTTTGATCACATAACTCGAGGCTTCACACCCCCCGGTTCAAAGTTTTTCCGGGATGTACTCGCCGCCTTTCAACTCCATCCTCAGGACATAGGTCCAAACTCTATCTCCAATATTTGTGACTTCCAAGTGTTTTCAGAGGTGTATCTGCAAGAAGAACCGTCTGTTGATCTGTTCCGGGATTTCTTTCACTAGAACCGGCGTACGGAATTCACCAGCGAACCGCATCAGGAACTCAGCGGAGTTAGCATCCAGAAAAGGAGAGACGCTGTCTTTCCCCACGCCGCTCTCCACACGCACCCGAAGGAGTGGAACAAGTCATGGTTTTACTGTGTTGACACTTCTCCTGAAGGGGAGAACCCACTACCGGGCTATCGCGAGCACCGTCTTCCGGAGGATCATCCTCTGCCACAACGACTCAGCTCCGTCGAACGGACCCGGTTTGCATCTCAGCTTTCCAGACTGAAAACTTTTATGGCCAACGGTTTAATAGGAACCGACTTTGTGCGCTGTTGGCTCTCTTGGAGTATTCTTCCCTTGAGTCGGCGGTCGCAGTTGATGTGCCAGTATTCTGGCAAACCGGACGACCCTCAACGGTTTACCAAGGATAAACTTTCTGAACCGGAGGTTATTGAATCGGCTAAGAAGATGCTCAACGTCTCCTTGGCAGACTGCAGCAAAGTCGGATTAGCTCCGTATTATAAGAA
The DNA here is from genome assembly GCA_902687465.1 of Secale cereale. Taxonomy (NCBI): domain Eukaryota; kingdom Viridiplantae; phylum Streptophyta; class Magnoliopsida; order Poales; family Poaceae; genus Secale; species Secale cereale. The sequence continues at coordinate 210,182,175 of LR738712.1, forward strand.
GAACAAGTTGCTTGCGGTAAGCTTTGCTTTGTTATGTATTTGTAATCCGTTCTTTTAAACCGTCCATTCAATTGTCTTTTCTTCCTTTGAATAGGCTGAGGATCCTTTCTGGAAGAGAAAACCTCAGGAGAAACCCGGCAAACAAGCACGCCGGAAGACCTTTGCTAATAAGAAAAGAAAAGCAGCTGTTGACTCTAGTTCTCACGCTGAGGATGATGATCCGGATTCCGAGGTATGAATTAATCCGGTTTTAATTTGCTTTCTTGTACTCATATATGTATCTAATGATTACTTTCCACAGGAGTTGGCTGAAGGTGATAAACCGGCCGATGTTGAGGTAACTATCCTTTCTTCCGATTCAGAACCACTTCCACAAAAAAGTCGTAGGACAGTCCGGAAATATCAATTTTCTCACCCGTATGCTCAATTGGATCCTAATTTTCTTTTGAAGAAGCAACAACACGAAGCTCTTCGTCGGACCACTCGCCATAGCAGCTTGGCAGTGGAGTCATCCGGAATTTCTCTCACTCCGGCTCGGAAGCGCCGCCCTGAGGTTATACTCTCTCCAACTCTCCTTCATCCCAAGGCCGGGCTTATCCGAAAACCTCTTAAACCGTCTGATCCTGATTATCAGGAGACTCCATTATCCTCCTCTGGTGAATCGACTGCTACGCAACTTCCCCCGTTGAAAATTGTCCCAGGGTATGTCTTTTTAATATTTCCGGTTTATGATTACCTTTTTGCTTCACAATGTTAACTCATTTTGCAAACTTTTTTCAGCAAGCCAAAGCCTAGCAAAAAACAAAAGGCAAACAAACCCGCTGCTGAGATTTCTGCAGATGATCCGGCGGTTGATCCGGCAACAACCATTCCTCTAGAAGGCGAGCCTAAAACTCCTCTTGAAGATCCTGCGCCTACGGATCATATCTCAATACCCGAGAACCCTACTGCTGATGACGTCCACAATCCGCCAAGTCCTGCCCGGGCCAACTCTCCTCAAGTTAATCCGGCATCTCCTAGTCCGGTTCACAATACAGCTCCACCAACAGCACCTGCTTCTCCAGAAGTTGAAGTGACTGGGACTGCTTTTGTTGCTCCGGCTGAGCCCATCGTTTTAGCCAAACGTACTTAAACCGGCTCCACAGTAGCCGAGATTACGAAGCGGGCTTGGTTAACTTGATGAAGGAAAAATATGACGTAATCCTTTCCTTCTGACTTTGTGCTTTTGATATGCTTCTATCCCATAACAGCCCCCAAGTTCCGGTTTAGCTACGCTTTGAAGGTGAACCGGAACTTATAGCATGAGCAACTGATTTTACATTAGCCCCCAAGTATCAAGTAGATAACTTGGTTATGTATTTGATACTTGTAAGAATTTTGTCTCATGCTGCAATTATCCATTAGCCCCCAAGTGTCAAGTAGACAACTTGTTTGTGTGCTTGATACTTTTGACTTTGAATTGCTGTTGTTTATTGCTTCAACTGCCCATTAGCCCCCAAGTGTCAAGTAGACAACTTGTTTGTGTGCTTGAGACTTATCTGATTTTCACTTCTTATCACTTGATTGTACTCGCAGGCTGACTTAAACCGGAATGCTGATGAGATCAATGAGCTTCGGAACCGTCTTGCTGAGACAGAGTCTGCTGCTTCGAAAGCCAAGAAAGATCTTCAGGTGAGTTTAAAGACTGCTGAAGATCTGAAAAAATTCTTTGAAGAAGAACGGACCACTTTTGAGGTTCAGAAGAAAGAGCTGGAGAAAAGGGTTCAGGATGCTGAGGGGGCGCTTAATCCGGTTACTGAAGAGTTAACCGGCTTATAGCAGCAAATTGAGTTGATGACTTCTGCAATCTTTGGTAAGTATAATCTGAACTCCTGCTTTATCCTTGCGATCTTCCATCTGTGCCGGTTTAACCGTGATATTTATATGGAGGGCGCCGTGTCACCCATCTTGGGGATGACCTACGCAAGAAACTTAAGGCATGTTATACTTTGGTCGAGCAGCTGTATTCCGGCTCTCAGAGGATCATTAGTGCAACATCTTTTGGTAAACCGGCCCCCACGACCATCCAAGGCACGTTGGAAAAGTTGTCTGTTCTGCCCGTGCGTCTAGAAGAAGTTAAAAAATCTGCTGCTCGAGGCGGTGCCCTCCTGGCACTTACCAGGGCTAAAGCCTGGGTCCTGGATCTTGATCCGGAAGAAGCTTTGACTGGATTTCCTGACACTAAAGAAGACGGTTCCACTTTTACCACGAAGGACCTCCACGCCTTGACGAAGGAGATGCGCCCCCTCGCCAGCAAGCTTGCAGCTGAATCCGATTTATCCAGGTATCATCCGGGGTACGACTTGCAAAACGAGCGGGTTGATCGGCCGGTTTATGACACCGTCAATTTAATCCCACCAGTTCGCCCTCATACCTTCGCTCCAGATATCGAACGTTCTGAACTTATCAGCGAAGAGATGTACTTTCGGGCTTTGACGAATATTGATTGGCGTGTTCCGGACTTCCAACCGCTTCAAGAGGACGAAGATATTCCGGATCAAGCTGATGGCCAGCCGTCTCAGCAGGAAGGAGCATAACTCAGAATTTATTGTTGTAATTGCAGTCTCTGCTTTATCAAACAATCTTTTTAATCCGTCAGGCTTGCTATGCCTTGTAATAGGATAGCTGAAACTTGATCCGCTTTGAGCCGGATATTCTGACTTCTTGTTTTAATGTTTGCCAAATTAAATTTCGTCTGATGTCGCCTATCTTGCGTGTCATCTGTTCCTACATAAGTAAGACTAAAAACATGTCCTAGTGGTTTACCACTGGACAGATTAAATTGCCCTCACAGTATATCAAACAAGTATATACTTATATCAGAAATAAATTTATACCTGAGACCAAGCATGCTCAATACTCTTAATCCGGTAGAATTTAAAATTTCTTGATGAAGATCTTCATGGATCCAATAACAAACCCGTGCTTGATAAAAGATACCGGTTTATATCGTTCTGAAACTTTGTCCAGAAGTTTGTAGCTTGTTGCCTGATGGATGATCCGGGTTATAATGAACACCGGTTTATTCATGCTGGTATTCATGACCCAGACTTTTCACTTTATAGATATGTGGTCAACTTCTGTAGCTGCTCCACTCCGGTTTAAAGAGTCATAAAACATAAACACCAAAGATGCGAATTTGCAAATAAAACCATGTAGTCGAGGCTTTTTAAGAGCTGCCAGGCTCAAAGCAAGGTTCAGCCAATCACTGGATGTGGATTATCCATCTTTCCAGAGGGCCGGTGGATGTGGATTATCCATCTTTCCATATGAACCATAAGAAAAATTTAGCCAATCACTGGATGTGGATTATCCATCTTTCCAGAGGGCCTAGCCAATCACTAGATGTGGATTATCCATCTTTCCAGAGGGCCGGTGGATGTGGATTATCCATCTTTCCACTTGAATTATAATAAAGAACTTTAGCCAATCACTGGATGTGGATTATCCATCTTTCCAGAGGGCCTAGCCAATCACTGGATGTGGATTATCCATCTTTCCAGAGGGCCGATGGATGTGGATTATCCATCTTTCCACTTGAATCATAATAAAGAACTTAGCCAATCACTGGATGTGGATTATCGATCTTTCCAGAGGGCCTAGCCAATCACTGGATGTGGATTATCCATCTTTCCAGAGGGCCGGTGGATGGATGCGGGTAAACCCGACTGTCCATATAGTTTTCCCTGGCTCCATGGAATCATGGGTAGATCTTGAAGCATCCTCTCTTGAACCATATGTGACCTCATGCTCTTTAGAGAGTTTTATTATTTCTGTGTATATTCTGCAAAAAATCAATTTTAAACCGGCCAACATGTTGAAATATAACATATGATAAAACATGCATGGTTGTTCTCACAAGATATTTGTATTAGAAAAAAGGCTGAGCCCCCGGTTTACCGAGGGTGCCGGTTTATTCATTAATCCTAATATATACATAGGATACAGTGGAGCTCATAGCTCAAGTATAGTATGGCCGCAAATGGGCGATGTTACATGGCCTCTTTGTCTCCTCCTCTGATGTCCGTGAGTCCTTGTGTTCTCGAACGTCCAGCAGGTAATATGAACCATTGTGCCGATTCTTGCTGACCACAAAGGGCCCTTCCCAAGGTGGTGACAATTTGTGCATATCTGTTTGATCTTGGATGAGCCGGAGTACCAAGTCGCCCTCCTGGAACGTCCTTGTTTTGATCCGGCGGCTATGATACCTGCGTAAGTCTTGTTGATAAATTGCAGATCGTGCCGCAGCTATATCACGCTCTTCATCCAGCCGGTCCAAGCTGTCTTGCCTTGCTTTCTCGTTGACCGCTTCAACATAAGCCGTTACCCTTGGCGAATCATGACGGATATCAGTTGGAAGGACTGCTTCAGCACCATAGACCATGAAGAAAGGTGTGTAACCTGTGGACCGGTTTGGTGTAGTGTCGATACTCCAAAGAACAGATGGCAACTCGTCAACCCAACACCTTGGGGTTCTCTGCAAAGGAGTCATAAGCCGGGGCTTGATACCTCGCAAAATCTCCTGATTTGCCCTTTTAGCCTGACCATTGGATTGGGGATGGGCCACAGAAGATACATCCAAGCGAATATGCTCTCGTTGACAGAATTCTTCCATCTCACCCTGAGATAAATTGGTGCCATTGTCTGTGATGATGCTGTGCGGAAAGCCAAACCGGAAAACTACCTTTTTAATGAATTTGACCGCCGTCGCCGCATCACACTTGCTTATAGGCTCTGCTTCAATCCATTTTGTAAACTTATCCACTGCTACTAGTAGATGAGTTTTCTGATCTTGGGATCGCTTGAAGGGTCCGACCATATGAAGCCCCCAAGTCGCAAACGGCCAAGTTATTGGTATCATCCGGAGCTCCTGCGCCGGAACCAGAGCACGCCTCGAAAATTTCTGACAAGCATCACACTTCCGGACCAAATCTGCCGCATCAGCATGAGCAGTTAACCAATAGAAACCATGCCGGAACGCTTTAGCCACCAATGATTTTGAGCCGGCATGATGACCGCAATCCCCTTCATGGATCTCGCGAAGAATCTCACAACCTTCCTCAGCTGATACACACCGCTGAAATACTCCAGAAGTACTGCGATGATGAAGCTCTCCGTTTCCAATTGTCATGGACTTAGAACGCCGGACTCTCCTCGAGTAAGGCTGCGTCCAATCTGGGATTATATGAAGTGCTGCAACTAACTGTGCCTCCGGATCAGGAACAGCTAGGTCTGCTTCTGACGGTACTTGAACCGAAGGACTGCGCAACTCATCCAAAAAGGTATTTGGCGGCACCGGTTTACGTTGGGAGCCTAGCCGGCTTAAAGCATCGGCCGCTTCGTTCCGTCGCCAGTCTATATGATCCACCCGATACCCCTTGAAATATCCTGCAACTGCTTCAACTTCTCGTCTATAAGCTGCCATAAGAGGATCTCGGGAATCCCACTTGCCTGAAACTTGTCGTGCCACCAGATCTGAGTCACCAAAGCACTTGACCCGGCTCAAGTTCATCTCCTTTGCCATCCGCAAGCCATGAAGTAACGCTTCGTATTCCGCCGCATTGTTAGTACAAGGAAACAACAAACGGAGGACGTAACAAAATTTATCACCTCGGGGGGAAGTTAAGACAACTCCAGCCCCCGAGCCTTCCAACTGTCTTGAACCGTCATAGTGAATCATCCAGTACGTAAGATCCGGCTCCTCCTCAGGGGTTTGTAACTCTGTCCAATCATTGATGAAATCCACCAATGCCTGAGATTTTATAGCGGTGCGTGGCACATACCTTAATTCATGTGGGCTGAGCTCAATGGCCCACTTCGCCACTCTACCTGTAGCTTCCCTGTTCTGGATTATATCCCCCAACGGTGCTGAACTAACCACAGTTATTGGATGACCTTGAAAATAGTGCTTTAGCTTCCGGTTTGCCATGAACACACCATATACCAGCTTCTGCCAATGTGGGTACCTTTGCTTGGACTCAATAAATACTTCACCATGATGTTGGAGGGTACAGCCCGGACCTGGCTAAATGGTTTACCCCCTAATTCCATCGGATCATGAGGAGAGCTACGTCGTCAGTTCATCAAAAACTTCAAAGATACATGAAAGCAGCCGATGTCAGTGGTGGATCTAGCAGCCTGCGTGCAAGGAGAGCAGGAGTCTACAAGTGCAAATAGCACGACAGATGTCCGATTTAGCGGACTTGATGATGGAACCATCGAACGGGTTAGCTTGAAGGGGTTCATAGCACACAAAGGACACAGAGAGTTTATACTAGTTCGGCCCCTTCGATGAAAGTAAAAGCCTACGTCTAGTTGGTTTGGTATTGCTTGGGCGTCGGTTTACAGGGAGCGGATCGCTTGCCTGTAGTCTCGACGGGTTGATTCTTGCCTGTAGTCTCGACGGGTTGATTCTTGCCTGTCCTTGATCTGTCGCCGGGTCGTCCCTTTATATAGAGGTGACGCCTGGTCCGGTTTACAGAGTCCCGAGGCCGGCTCATACTTGTGTCCGCCTCGGTCTCTGTCCTTTCTTCCTTATCTCTCAAGTTACATCGCTTGGCGGTTTACAAACCATAATTCTATACATGAGTCCTAAGATCTCATGGGCCGTAGCCTTTACTAAATATTACAACCAAACATATTATAATTAATCCGGTTTACACTAGCCGGTTCATACCTGCTAGTCATATCCCTGACACCATCCGTCAGCAGACGGCAATGAACTTTGATTCTTTGCCTTCTGCTGACGGATGGCATAGCTGGCCCTAATTGGCAGCCCTATTTGGGCACTTTGCCGTCCATCAGCAGACGGCAAAGAACTTTGATTCTTTTCCCTCAGCTGGCAGACAGCAAAGTGCCCAAATAGGCAACCCAGTGTTCCCAGTTTACACAGGTGAGTGCCACGTGGCCTCTTTGCCATCTGCTAGAGTACGGCCAAGCTCTTTGCCGTCCGCTTGCAGACGGCAAAGAGGCTATATATCCCCTGTTTTTATTTTAATCCATTTTATTTGACAGGTTTTCACACACAGATATACATATACATACATATCCAACATATCCACAAACATATAACAGCTTGTCCAACAACATATTTCATCAAATCCAACATATCCAACAACATAGTCAACAAAGTCGTATCCAACATATACATATATATACACATACATATCCAAAAAGAAGTTTCCAACGACAACATATCCATATAGACATACATATCCAAACAAGTTTTCATAATCAACACGGAAGCACCAGAATAATAGTACACTCCATCAATGCAAGCTTCCTCGTCTAAATCAAATCTGCAAATTGGGAAAGATGAATGTTAGAATAATAATAATAAGAAGAAGAAGACTATTTAGAGCTAAGGTAGGTAAAAATGCTAAGTGTGTAGGTCAATTTAGAGCTAAGGTAGGTAAATATGTCATTTAGGAGCTAATGTAGGTTAAATGGAACATATTGGAGCTAACCTACTTAAACTTGGTCATTTTTAAGCTAACCTAGCTAATTATGCCATTTTTGACCTAACTAAGCTTATTTAGGCATTTTAGAGGACAACAAGCTAAGTATATGACATTTATGTGGTTAGCAAGGTTATTATGCCATTTACAAATAAAAACAAGTAAGAGGAGGAAAAGAAGAAGAAGAAGAATAAGAAGAAGAAGAAAAAGAAGAAGAAGAAAGGAAGAAGAGGAAGAAGAAGATTCTTTTCTTCCTCTTCCTTCTTTTCTTCATCTTATTATGTCATTTGTGAGCTAAATAGGCTAAATTATGTCATTTAGAAGCTAACGTAGGTTAAATGGATCATATTGGAGCTAACATAGTTAAACTTGGTCATTTTGAAGCTAACCTAGCTAATTATGCCATTTTTGACCTAACTAAGCTGATTTAGGCATTTTAGAGGATAACAAGCTAAGTATATGATATTTATGAGGTTAGCAAGGTTATTATGCCATTTACGAATAAATAAAAACAAGTAAGAGGAGGAAAAGAAGAAGACGAAGAAGAATAAGAAAGGAAGAAGAATAAGAAGAAGAAGAAGAAGAAGAGGTTCTTCTTCTTCTTCTTCTTCTTTTCTTCCTCTTCCTTCTTTTCTTCATCTTATTATGTCATTTTTGGACTAAATAGGCTAAACTATGTCATTTAGGAGCTAACGTAGGTTAAATGAATCATATTGGAGCTAAAATAGTTAAACTTGGTCATTTTTTAGCTAACCTAGCTAATTATGCCATTTTTGACCTAACTAAGCTTATTTAGGCATTTTAGAGGACAACAAGCTAAGTGTATGACGTTTATGAGGTTAGCAAAGTTATTATGCCATTTTTGGAAAGGAAGAAGAATAAGAAAGGAAGTAGTAGAAGAAAAATAGCGTGGTCACGGAGGTGAAGGATGGGTCGGGGCTGCGGGAGTGGAAGATGGAGGTGAAGGACCAGTCGGGGTTCCGCCATTGCCAGACGCAGAAGGATTGGCCGATGCTTGTCGGGTGGCATGCTGCACCAAAGATCATTTCCAATAATGTCTCCTTAGCATGATGCAACTGAATATGTGAATACTAGTAACTAACGATCATTGAAATCAAACTCACCGTGGCTGCAGGAGCGATCTGGGGCATCGGCGGATGGGTCTGGCTGTTTTGCTCGCACATGGTCTGCACATTTGATTATCACGAGTTAGTCATGTTAGTTAGTAATGCGATCATTACGTGCATGATTTGGCTAATATGCACGAGAAACGTACCACAAGGAGCTCGTATAGGGCCCGATGAGACGCCTCGTTCCGGTTCCTCTCCTCCTCCAATAGCTTAGTGGTCCTCTCCTCCATCTCCTTCTCCCTCTCCGCCGCCTCCCTTTTTGCCTTCTCCAAAAGCGCCTGGGTGTTCAATCTCTCTTTCTCAAGGAATGCATGCAACACACCACTCCTCATTAGCATTGTAATCATCGATGGGCGCACAGACAATCTAATGGAGGAAAGGTGAGAGAGTCAGTATAACTAACCGCCATGGCGAGCTCCGAGAGCTGTGCACGAGGCATTATCTCAGGATCAGAGCTAGTCTGGCGCTTCTTTATCTGCGGGAAAGTCCTAGCATAACTTATCAGTCCATCACCAATGGCCATGGCGCCATGGGGCCTCCCGCCACCAGATATCATGACGAGCTCTATATCAAAAGGATCCTGGCTCGGGTTAAAGTCCCCCCCTTTCCTCACCACCAGAAATTTTAGCGCTACTCCTATGAATCAAATCAAGATAACTAAGTTCAAGGCCTTAAGAATAGGTAATTACCAGCATGTACTTGTCCTTACTCAGAAACTTTCCGCGACACTTCTTCTTTGCCCTCCTAATACCTTTCGTGGCGTAGTAGTCTCGAATGGCCTGCACCCGAGCCTCGTGCCATAAGTTCTGAAGTAGGAGCTTGCACTCGGCATCAACAACCTTACACGCGGCCTCCTGCTCTCCATCTGAAACCCTGTAGAAGGTCTGCAATCAAACAAGACAACACTGATTAGTACAATCACTAGGTAGTGTTGTTTTTTAATTCTGTTAAGGAGAAATTACCCAAAACCGTTGGAACACAATCTCGGCCACCGTCTCGCACATGACACCGACGACCAAATACTCCGTTGGGGCCGGGGGAACCGAGTACAGCTCGCAGGTCAGTGCTAGCTATGGAACCTGACCCTCACCGGGCAACGTGACCCACCCAGGGAAGTGCTGCCGGCAAAGCACACCAAGGACCTGGTTGGGCCCACAGGAACCACGGGGGTGTACCCAGCCCCTGTAGTATGACAAGGCCAACACATTAGATATTAATTTGAAGAAATGTGACGACAAAAGGTTAAAAAATGGTAAATGCACTTACTTAAACCCAATAGGGGAAATCAATACCCTCTGCTCGGGGGTTGTCGGCACGGGCGGGAGCTTTGTACCACCACGCTGGTAGACCTTCTTACCCTTCTCAACCAGCTCGCTGTCGTTGTAGCTATCATCAGAAAAGGTGTCCTCACTACCATCAGCAGGGCGACTAGCCTCCGGAGTCTCGTGGGAAGAAGACTCCGGGGCCGTACTCACGTGGGGCGAAGGATCAGCAACCCGAGTCTGGTGGGCCGAAGGACCCGAGTCTGATGGGTCCACGTCAGGCGAAGGATCAGCGACCCAAGTGTGGTGGGCTGAAGGACCCGAGGCTGACGGGTCCAAGTCAGACGGAGCAGTCCTATTGTCGGGTGAATCAGCTGGGGGTGGCAGCGAGGAAGGCACAGTAGCCTTCCTACCTCTCCCGATGTCACGTCCACCTCTAGCAGCCTTCTTCGACCTCCCCCGACATCTACTAGCCGAACAAGAAGCGCCCACCATTGCTGTCTGCATACTATCTAGCAGCGCTCTCCGGAGGGGCTGGGGTGGAATAATGGGACTACCCCTCCGCCCAGTAGCGCTCGCAGGATGCTCTGGGCACTCTGGACCCTTGCCCACCATCCTGTCAACACCTGCAAAGACAAAAAGTAAACACAATTAATACGACATAAAAAAATTGAATACCTGACATGAATAATATGTATATAATTTAAGTGTACACTCATCATGAACATAATAAAAAATGAATACCTCACATTACTAATATTACTCTGAATTGTATATATATGCATCATCATCATCACTATCAGTGACATGCTCATCATCATCATCAATAAATGCATCAACATGTGGAAGGCCTCCTTTACGTAATCTTTCAAGCATTGACAAGTCATCTGCAACAGTAATTCCTTCCAGTTCCGGCTCTTCTCGTTCTGGCTCATGGGTGAAGTAGGATTCACTATTGTTGTCTACTTCTATGTTCAGGGGTGGAGTAGAGCGCTTCTTGAAATGTTTTTTGGAAAGACGTGTTTCTTGGAAGAATACTCCTTCGTTATATGTGTCTTGGTTAATGTGAGGTTCATAATCCTCTTCATTGGGGGAGGTGATCTAACACGTGGCGGCACTTCATAAACGAAATCCCAACCACTGAGATTTGGATCACTTTGACAGGCCCACGGTAGATAGAAAACTTGGGTTGCATGTTGAGCCGTAATATAGACATGGGGAACATCCAAATGGGTGCTTTGTTTGATTTCGACTAGCCCTATATGTTCATGAGTGCTTCTAGTCTCCCTCGGCTGGAACAAATAACATCTGAAGACTACGACGTTTGGTGGGTTTTCACCGTTGAGTTGAAGTTCATAAATTACTTCAACTCTTCCATAATTCTTGATATTTCCTTCGCTGATAGTAGAGACACAACAATTTGTAGACTTTAGGTCAGCCATAGATAGCTCTTTGCCATAGGTACGAAACCGATACCCGTTGATGTCGTATTTGTTAAATTAACGGACCTTATAGTCAAAACCATTAGCTACTTGTCTCAATTTGGCATCCATAATATCTAAATTAGCCTACAAGTTCAATACGAAAGGATTGTTGCATTAGTCTCAAATTAGACAAAGAAATGAAATGGTCTAATGGAAATTACAGTTTTTTTGAACCAAGAGATGAAACCGGGATATTCGCCTCCTTGCTTTGCTAGAAGCTCATACTCTTCGACGGAATCCTTTTGGATCAGCGCTCCATATGAGAATATGACGATGTATCGACTACATCAAATATCCAGGAATAAGAGCAGTTCAAAGGAATTAGAAGTTGCGAAGAATTGTATGTACCAAGATCTTACTCGATGTACGGCCGCACTTCTGTTAGGTTGTTGAAGAGATACATCGAAATGGTCCGCCATCCTTCAAATTCCAACAATACTGGTTTCCATCCACTGGCTGGTCCGATATTCCCTTTGAATAGGCTGAGGTTGCAACGACCCTTTTTAGGGTCCTCAGCATTTTATGATTATGCAAATAACGATTTTTGGCTTCATAGTGTGTTGTCACGAAGTTTGCTGCCAGCTCAGTGATGAATGCCTCGTCCAACGATGCTTCAATTTTACGTTTATTTTTACATTTTGCTCGAAGCGTCTTCTTCATCATCTCAGTTGGGTAGCACCAATGATTTCACAAGGGCCCCCACATCTTGCCTCGGTCGGGATTAAAGAAACTTGGAGGGAAGATCATCTCTAACTTGAAGATCAACTCCGGCGCAAATTGTTCCATTTCTTCTATGAGGCCAGCGATAGTTCTTTAGCACAAAGACCACGGAAGAAATAGCTCAGCTCTACCAGTACTAGCCATTCATCCTTATGGGTGAATCCACGCAACATCACCGGCATTATCCGCTCAATCCATATGTGCCAATCATGACTTTTTAGACCAAATATTTTCAATTTTTAAATACTCGCTACCCTCTTTAGATTTGCTGCATACCCATCGGGGAACATCAACTTCATTTTCACCCACAAAATAATTTCCCTCATAGCTGGCCTTCCAAGATTGAACCATGCCTTAGGCTTCATCCAGTCCCACTTTCCTTTTGGTTCTCGCATGTTTTTTAACGGTCTATCACATAGCTCCTGTTGATCGACACTAGCCTTAGTATTATTTTTCTCAGTGTGCATCACGTTGATGTTGTGTGGGCAAAGGAGGTCTTTAAAGTAAGGCAGATCCCACAAGCATGTCTTGTGAGTCCAGGCGTGTTCCTTAGGTGGTGCAGAGTGTTTGACAACTTTACCTTTGATGAAGTTCTTCTTGTCTTTCCTGAACTTATGGCGAGGATCTAGAAAATGTCTATGCAGGTAAACTTGTGCCCTGCCGTCAGCCAACGAAACTCAAGAGCTCCCTTGCATGTGGTGCACGAGAACCTTCCATTTACACACCAGCCAACGAATAGCGCATACGCCGGCAAGTCATGCGTCGAGTACATGTACCAGGTACGCATTATGAAGTTCTTTTTGCTAAAGGCGTCGTGTGTCTTGAACCCACTATCCCAAGCATCTTGCAATTCGTCCTTAAGCGGCTGCATGTACACAGTCATATTCTTCCCCGGATAGTTGGGCCCTGGAATTGTCAACGTCAGGAAAATGTTCTTTCTTTGCATAATCTGCCCGGTCGGGGGGAGATTGAGTGCAATGACAAACACGGGCCAACAACCGTATTGGGCTGCCGTTTGACCAAACACACTGAACCCATCCGTGCTGACGGCGACTCGAGGATGCCTTGGATCTGCCCTTTTTTCTTATGTAATGCATCGAAGAGCTTTGACGCTTCACCATCCGATGTGTGCACCATCATCACATTCCCATCTGCATCTAGTTCGGTTCTTTTGCCCGTTTTGTGCCATGTCATCTGTCTGGCCGTCTCTTAGACCATGAAAAGACGTTGAAGTCTTGGTACAATTGGCATATACCAAAGAACATTAATGGGTATTTTGGTATGCATCTTCTCACCCATACCATTGTCTACAACAACATACCTGGAAGACATGCAAATGGGACAATAGGTCAAGTCCTCATACTGAAGCCTAAATAAGACACATCCTTTCTCACAGGCATGTATCTTCTCATAGGGCATCTTAAGAGCACGGAGGATTTTGTCCAACTGGTACAGTTTGCAGGTAGCACATGGCCTTTGGGTAGAAATCGTTCAAATACTATCATCATTTCGTCGTAGCATTCTCTGCCCAAGTTGAATTGAGCCTTCAAAGCCATTACTTGTGAGATGGCATCCAGCTGACAAAGCTCAGTGTGCTCGTGGAGAGGACGTTTTGAGGACTCCAACATTTCAGTGAAGGCCTTTGCAGATTCCTCCATCTCCTCGTCCGAGTCCAGAGCATCGTCATAGTCTTACACCATTCTTCCATCCCGGTGCCATGCTCGTCGGTGCGAAGATGAACCACCTCGGCTCTGGCACGTTGGGCAGACTCACCATGAAATGTCTAGACCGTGTAACCAGGCGTAAAACCAAACTTCTACAGGTCTTTACTCATTTCAAGCTCGTCCCTCTTACTGTAGTTGTCGCATTGGACACAGGGGCGGCAGCTTTTTTTTGTCCTTTTGCAAATGCGGCTCTAACAAACACCTTGCTTTTTGTTAACCATTCCTCGGTCCGAACTTTTTGTCTAGTGTAACCGGTGTACATCCACGCACGACCACTCATATTGACTTCCTACTGGACACACTAGAAATATATACATAATTAAACAAACCATATCCATCAGTTAATAACACGCTAATAGGTAAAGATAGGTCCTAATCCCACCCGAGTATGTGTAGATTGGGTTCGTTTTCCCATGCTCTGCAGCGGATCCGACGCAAAATTTCGGCAGCACCTCCCCGCTGTTCCCCTGATACACTTCTCGGCAATAAGCAGAGAGGATGTGTACCCGGAGAACAACAGGGGGGCACTGACGAAATTCTGCATCGGATCCAAAGCAGAGCATATGGGAAAATGAACCCAATCTACACATATACTCGGGCTGTCCATGGATAACGTTGGACAATTCGAAAGAATCACGATTATAAATATGCAAATGCATGCATATTTATAGATGTAACCCTTTCGAACGGGAGACACATAGTGGTTACGCATACTGATGATTAACACCTATAGCTAGCAAGTTTCATCGACACGAAGACCGAAACAGAGCAAATGAAGGGGGGAGGAGATGTCATTTGGGCTCACCAACAAACGCAGGGGCGGAGCTCGTCGAATGCACGGGGAGTTCATCAAACACCACACCCTCACGGCGACGAAACAACTGCACATCTAAATCTACCCGATAAACACAAATATATATGATGTTTTGCATAAGAAAATCAAAAAATATACAACCTAACTCATAATTCACAAATATATCACCCCGTCTCGGGGTGTCGGTGTCGGGGTCATGGTGTGGTGTCAGGGTGTTGGGGTGTGGTCTCAGGGTGTCGGGGGTCGGGGTGTCGGGTTGTCAGGGTGTCGGGTTGTGAGGG
>LR738712.1:210197457-210216353 GCA_902687465.1 Secale cereale
GGCGAGGGGGCGGCGAGGTGGGGCGGCGAGGGGGGCAAGGAGGGGGTCCGGGGGCGGTGAGGGCGGTGGGGGGTCATGGGCGACGAGGGCGGAAGCTGGTGAGGAGAGAGTGGGGGGTCGGGGTGGGAAATAGGGGCGATGGGTCAGGGGCGGAGCGCCATTAGCAGCAGTTAGAGGGCGGTTTCTTTGCCGCCCGCTGGCGGACGGCAAAGAGGTGTGTGGACCATTGTAGTTTACTGGCGTCTAGTGGACCCCACCAGCAACTCTTTGCCTTCCGCTGGCAGACGACAAAGAATATTTGCCGTCTACCAGCAGCCGGCAAAGAGCTGGCTGATGGCAAAGATAATATTTGCCATTAGTCATTTCTTTGTCGTTTTCTTTCTTGTGGCTGACGACAAAGACCTTCTTTGTCGTGCGCTAGCAGACGGAAAAATCCCTGATTCGAGTAGTGCATGAAGCTTAAAATGCCAGGGCCCAATGGAATAATCACAATCATAAGTGATTTGGACAGAGAACTCCGTGCCGAAAACAAAACCGCATCCTTGGCCCTAGAAGCACTATCCGAAGCATTTGCGGCCAAAGAATTAACCACCTTACAATCAACGGTGGATAAGGATGACCTAGTCCTTGATAAAAGATCTAAGTGTACCTCCTTCAAGCTAGCAGATGAAAGTATAAAATTTTAGGTACATCCAATGGACCCCAATAAAACAACATCCAGTGGAGCATAGCTGGATCCAATAGTAGACAACAATCTGTGCGCATTCCTACGAGAAAACTAGGACATATTCACCTGGCATCTTTTAGATAAGCCTGGAATCCCATGTAGGCTGGCCGAACACAGCCTCAACATCATCAAAGGTTTTAAAACTATTCAAGCAGTCACTGCGATGATTTTCCGAACCCAAAAGACAAGCTATGGGGGAAGAGCTGGCCAAGTTACTGGAAGCCGGATTCATCAGGGAAATTAAACATCCGGATTGGCTAGCCAATATGGTCATGGTCCGAAGAAGGATAAATCCTAGCACCTTTCTGTCGACTTTAAAGAGCTAAATAAGGCTTGCCCTAAGGATCCTTTTCCATTACCCCGCATCGACCAGATCATTGATGCATCAGCAGTACATGACTCGTTATGCTTCCTTGACACTTACTCCGGATACCTTCAGATAAAAATGAAGCAATCTGACGACGCTGCGACGGCGTTTATCACTCTGTATGGGCCTTTTTGCTTCAACACTATGCCCTTTGGGCTCAAAAACGTCGGTGCCACATATCAACGCATGATTCAAACATGCTTAGAGAAAAAAATTGGCAAGATGGTGGAGGCATACGTTGACGATGTGGTCATCAAAACCAAACGCGTCGAAACATTGGCGGACGATCTCCGCCTCACGTTTGATAACCTCCGAACATACGACATACAACTCAATCTGGAAAAATGTGTCTTCATTGTTTCGCCCGGAAAGCTATTAGGGTTTATTGTCTCCCATAGAGGAATTGAGGTAAACCCAGCTAAACTCTGAACCTTGTCACAGCTGGCTACGCCAACCGATCTAAAACAAGTCCACAACCTAGCAGCGTGTGTGGCGGCCTTAAGTCGCTTCATCTCCAGACAGGGGGAAAAAGCACTACCACTTTATAGGCTGCTAAGGCGCATGTACAACTTCGAATGGACGGACGGGCCATCACTAGTAGATAAAGGGACATCTGACCTGGTTCGTTAGGGCCTTGAGCCCCGGTTCTTGAACCGGGACTAAAGTGTCGGTACTAATGCCCTGGCCCTTTAGTCCCGGTTCAATCCAGAACCTGGGCAGATGGGTCTCCACGTGGCCTATGCGCGGAGCCCAGGCAGGAGGGCCTTTTGTCCCGGTTGGTGGCACCAACCGGGACCAAAAGGCATCCACGCGTCAGCATTTCTGTGGCTGTGGTTTTTGTTTTTTTTTTTGAAAAGGGAGGGGGGTTGGAGGTTTTGGGGGGTTAATTTAGGTGTTTCATATTGTGTTAGCTAGCTAATTAATAGAGAGAAGTGTCCTCTCTTATGTCCGTGCTTGGTCGACGCTACGTACTACACATACGTATAGAGAGGACTACACACGCTAGCTAGCTAGCTAGTAAGCAAACGAAGGAAACAGAAGATCGTAATCAACATATATATGCATAAAGAGAGAAGTAATATCGACCACCTCTCCTTCTCCGAGAGATTGGTCGAACAACAAGTTCTCGTATATCTATCCGACACTACCGGGTACATATATACAATACTTATCTCTTACAAATATAATCTCCTATACGATGGACGCATGGTCCACATAGTATTCTCTGTCTGGCGCGATCACGTGTTCAAGGAAGAAAACCGCCAATTCCTCTTGGATTGCTCGCAGACGATCTAGTGCTAGGAGTTCATCACGCATCCGAAACATCTAATTTGAAGAAGGGGGTCAATACATGAAATGATGCTATAAAAGTGTGAATATTATTAATTAATTGCTTACGCACTTCAAATGATGGTAATGAAATAAAATTGTGAATATTATTAATTGCTTACGCACTTCAAATTGTGCTTCAGAGTAGCCCCGCTCACAGGTCGTGTGGCGGATGGACTCACAAATGTAGTATCCACAGAAATCATTCCCGGGTTCCTGCTACAACCACTTTACAAGAAATAGAGGTCAATCAAACTGATAAGCAAGAATTCCAAATGGTATTGATGAAACTAGCGCTTGAATCAAGATATAGGAGATGCGCGGAACATGCTACTATATAGTACTTACTATCGGGTGTCTAAATTCTAGCTTCTTCGGCAGTCCCGGAGCTTTTTTGGTGAATTTTCTCCAAACCCTGCCAGACAAAGAAAACAATTACTTGATATCAGAAATGAACAAAGTTGCTGATATGCATGGTGGATAATATTGATCGATTTAACTTACCTATCGAGCATTTGAGTCATGTCCGCATACTCCTCGGGATCTTTACGTTTAGAGTCCAAGACAGTTACTACTCCCTTCTCAAGCTTAATCTCTAAGAGAATATAGTGGAAGCTGCGCACGCATGCATGAACTCATCAATTATATTACTATAACCTTGACTGATATATAAGGGAAACCAAATATGCACAAGACAGTAACACTCACTTGAAGTTGTAAGGAAAGAGTATTATATCTTTGTTTTCATTTACCACCAACGATCGTAGCAAGTTGGTCTCGGTATCTGAGGCACGCCATTTAACCTCGGTTGCATCTATGAGGTATGTGTTAATGAACCAAATATCACCGACTTGTCTTTTCTTCAATTCGATGATCTTCAATCTGCATAATATAGTGAGGATAATTATAAATACATGCAATGAAAGAGCTGAGCTATATAGAGAGACTTAATGACAGAAGTAGTACTACTTACAGACAGTAGCAGGTGACTGTTGCTTTATCGAGGGCCAATTCCAACGAGGTCATGCTCCGGTTTAACTCTAAGATACAAACTATCCCTCCCCTCAGACTCTCTGCAGATTTTCAAGTAGCAATCATGCAATCTTCGCATATTCGTTGATAGAGATCTTTCATTTTTGACAAGAGGCTTCCCGTACTCGTATCTTTGTATCTGCACCTCCATGAAATCATAATGTACATCGTGGGACAGGTAATCTCCAAGATTGCTATAACCGGGCACCATCCTCGGAGATGCTAAATTTAACCTCTCGACAATAGGGTCCATCTTGATCTTGTGATCATCGATGACTTCCGCAACATGCAACTCCAATTCCATCTTCTCCTCCTCCATTTTTTCCAATTTTTTCTTTAAGTAAATGTTTTCCTCTTCAACTAAATTTAACCTCTCCACAAGAGGATCGGTTGGAATTTCTGGTTCAACTACCTCCTAAACATAATAAAACATCTATGCATGTCAGGTTGGTCGGCATAACTATCATAAACACTAAAACAAATAGTTATAAATTAAAGATAATATACCACATCCGAATCGTAGATAGGACGAGGGCTCACGTGGGCGGATATCAAAACCATCGCACTATATAATAACAAGCAATAATAAACGTAAGAAAATTAGACAAATATCTATCTAAAGAAATAATAACAAGCAATAATAAAAGTAAGAAAAGCATGGACATAACAAGAGGCTCACCACTGTGGTGCCGGTGACGAGATCGGCGGGGGCGATCGACGGCGGTGAAGACGGGGACGGGACGTGACAGACCGCTAAACCTAGACAAATCTCGGAGAAAATTGAGCTTCGAGAGGAGAAAAGCTTAACTACTGTGGCTCGGGCATTCCATCGAACACGTTGTGTGCATAGGTGGTGAGCTAGAGCACCACTAACCCCTCTCCCCCTCGGCCAGAAAAAAAAACAGAGCAGTGTGCTCTGCTCTTGCGCGAGGGGATATATATAGGCACCTCATTGGTCCCGGTTGGTGCTACGAACCGGGGCTAAAGGGGTGCCTTTGGTCCCGGTTCATATCACCAACTGGGACCAATGGTGGTGGGCCAGGAGCAAGACCCATTGGTCCCGGTTTGTCGCTCTAACTGGGACCAAAAGGTCCAGACGAACCGGGACCAATGGTCCACGTGGCCCGGCCGGCCCCCTGGGCTCACGAACTAGGTCCAGTGCCCCCATTGGACCCGGTTCTTGATTGAACCGGGGCTAATGGGCTGGACAGGCCTAGACCAAAGCCCTGTTTTCTATTAGTGCATAGACAAACTAGAAGAAATAAAGACCCTCTAAGCGGGCAATCGAATCCTAGCTGCTCCAAGTATTGGTGAGCCAATGCTGCGTGACATCTCAGCAACTCACCAGGTTGTGAGTGATGTACTCGTCCTCGAACGAGAGGAAGGACATAATTTTCCCATCCAAAAACCAGTATACTACGTATCAGAGGTTCTTACACCATGCAAGTCACGATACCCCCATTATCAAAAAATCACCTATGCGGTTTTCATGGCCTCCCGGAAGCTCCGACACTATTTTCAAGAGTGTTCAATTACTGTGGCATCCAAAGTACCACTCAAAGATATTATTAAAAATAAATACGCCACATGCCACATAGCCAAATGGGTCATCGAGCTCTTGTCGTTCGAAATAACATACAAACCACATCGGACTATTAAATCTCAGGTGCTGGCAGACTTTGTCTCAGAATGGACTGAGGCCGAACTCCCTAAAGAGAATGGAGCATACTCCCACTTGACAATGTATTTCGACGGCTCCAAAATGCTATCCAGATTGGGGGATGGCGTCATCTTGATATCTCCCACAGAGGATACAGTCCGCAATGTTCTGCAAATCATGTATATGTACTCAAACAATGTTGCCGAATACAAGGCACTACTACACGGCCTCCGCATGGCCATAAGCATGGGCATACAATGCCTTGAGGTGCGCAGAGACTCAAACCTTGCAATATCTCAGGTAAACATAGAATTTGATGCGAAGGATTCAAAGATGGCGGCCTATCGAAACGCCATATTAAAAATATCGGCTCGTTTCGAGGGGCTGGAATTTCACCATATCGCCTGGGACAATAATCAGGCAGCGGATATACTCGCTCACATGGGCGCCAAATGGAACCCGGTCCCTCCTAACACCTTTGTAGAAAGGTTTTTTAAGCCATGAGTGACATGGCAGCATGAGAGCGGAGATGCTAATTAAGACCCAAACACGCCCCCACCAGCCCAACTTAATATAGATGTCATCCGAGATTCAGATATGGAAATAACACGTTCGGCTCATGAAATCATGGCTGTCATCTCCCCCTGGACTGAGCCTTTCATGGCCTACCTTAATAGGCAAGAGCTCGCCGATGACCAAAATGAGGCATGTCGCATAATTCAGTGTTCTAAAGCCTATAAAGTTCACGAAGTTGGACTATACAAGAAAAGCACTACTAGTGTTCTCCAAAGGTGCATCTTTGAAGAGGAGGGATGGCAAATTTTAGTCAAAATACACGCTGGTATGGGCAGCCACCGTGTCGTAGCTTGGGCTCTCGTAAGCAAGGCTTTCTGGACAGGTTTTTTCTGGCCAACAACCCGAGCAGACGCAGAATCCCTGGTCCAACACTGTGTTGGATGCCAGCTTTTCGCTAATCAAAGTTATATGCCTCCCACCGCTTCGAGAACCATCCCTATCACTTGCCCTTTGCGGTCTGGGGGTTGGATATGGTCGGACCCCTTAAAGCGGGAAGCCACAAAAAGAAATATTTGCTGGTCATGGTGGACAAATTCACTAAATGGATAGAAGCCAAACTAGTCAGAACGGCTGAAGCAGGGCCAGTGATAGATTTTATATCTGGCGTAATACACCGTTATGGTGTCCCGCATAGTATGATCACAGATAACGGCTCCAACTTTACAGCTGACGACGTGAAAACTGGTGTGCCAAGTTAGCCATTAAACTTGATTACGCCTCCGTGTACCACCCTCGACATTATTCATGACTCACCTCGAGTGCGTATGTATGAAAAGCGAGAGGCTGAGCTCGATCGGCAGGACGACCTAGACGGCCTTGAAGTGGAGCGCGATATCACGCAAGCTCGTTCCGCATTCTATCAACAACTGGCTAGGCGATACCAGAGCAGAGAAGTGAGGGCCAAAACATACAATGTTGGCCAACTCGTCTTGCGCCTCCTGGAGAAGAAAAAGGATAAGCTTAAACCAAGATGGGAGGGCCCCTTCATTATTGACGAAGTACTCGCCGGAGGAGCCTATCACCTTCGAAATGCATCAGACAATCGCCTTGAGTAGAATCCATGGAACGCTGCTAGGCTCCGACGATTCTACGGATAGTTCGGTGGAACCTTTCATTCCTCTTTCTATTTAGGTCTCTTCCCTTATTTTTTCTTTTTTTCCTCTTCATCTTTTGTTTTTTCCTTCCTAGAAAGTGTTCGGCTATACCGAACTGCTAGGGGTGAACATCTTTAAATGTATATACGTCAAGATACCTAGGGGCTTCTATAATGAAGCATACTATTACAAGATTATTGTATTACTATTACAAGCTTAATGCTTAGAGTATCACCTCTTTCATACAGTCTCTTCGCCATTATATGCACCTTTATGACTTACGTGTTTGCCAAGCTGGGTTTCCTGGCTCCTATGTTTATACCATATGTTCCCGATTGTTCGGCTAGGGTGTAAAGGGAACACCTATGTCATCTCTACAACCGGGTAATCCAGACCTGTTCCTCAGACGGGTAAAGCCGAAAGCTAGCATTATTAAGGGAATCATTGGTTGGCAGACGAACGATGATTTGCTTTTTAGCACATAATTTCTCAATCTTAAAGGATAGGCTTCCGGTAATCCTATTTTTTAGGATCAAAGCCTAGGCACACATATATACGCATGTTGACCCAGGGAAAGGAACCCTTAATGAAACTATTCGCCCTAGAAGATGTTTCTTACGTCAAATAGTAATATAACATAACTCCCTAAACAAAACTTGTCTGTTCAAGAAAAAATGATCGGATTGCCTGGTTTCCGAACATATTAAGTGTTCACCACAAGTATAGTATACGGAAACACTCCAAACCTTGGGTTTAGGAGGTTGAAGCCGAAGGTCTGCCATGACAAAGTTTTTTTAAGTTCGGTTGGAGATAAGTTTGATGATAAAGTACATCGTTACATAGAATCAAATGCCTATTCTTCATCTATGACATCTATAAGACTATCTAACCTACAGTCTTCTTGCAAAAACTTTCCGGCTATCATTACTTGGTCATACACGAAGCTATCGGTAATTTCTTGTTCGTCTGGTCCCCATGGTCCAATCCGGGCCATATGATTCGGATCAAGCCCGGTATATCGCGTCTTCACCATGGCCTAGGCCTCTCGTGCACCTTCTCGGCATGCCGATGCCTTCCATAATTCAAAACGACGCCGATCTCCTTCGAATAATTTCACCAACTCCTCCATAAGTTCTGGAGGAGACTCGGAGGGCCATAAGGATTTAGCCATGTTTTTCATGGCTTTCCAAACTCGATCATGCACTTTGGAGAGATCTTGTAGCACGCCGCCTTTAAATCCGGATACTTCTCCTTCGGGCCGCCCAGTTAACAAACCTGCAAGAATAACATTGTAAAGATCTGAATCGTGGATAAATATGAAAGATCGGTTAAAGCTCATACTGAATATGCCGCCTTTTAACTTTATATTTTCCTTCAAAGCATCTAACAGTTGGGCTCGTAGATCCTTTAGCTCTTCAACTTGCTTGACATTCTCATCTAGCAGTTTGTTCTTTTCATTAATGGTCCATGTTAGTACACGTTGACTACTAGCTTCTTGCCCTTCAGCATGTCTTTTGTCCGCTTGAGTAGCCCTTAACTTCTACTCCAATTGATCTGTTGAATCCGTCATCGTACCTGAAACAATGAATGCGTTAACATCATTGATGGTGAAATTAGGTATTTTCCGGACACTATTCGTCCTTACCATCAGATCCCTTTTTGGATTTCTACAAATCTTCCAGCTCGGTGGTGACAACATTTAGCATAATCCGGCTTGCTTCAAGTTCCTTGGCCAATGCGTCATTTCTTTCCATGAGAACCTACGGGCATAACGATCCTTAAATCAGTTGGGCCAACTGCTTCAAGTCTCGAGGGCTACAGACATATGCTTATTCAATTTCTAAAAATTCTTACCCGGATATCCTTTGAAAGTACATGAGTGGCTCTATCAAGTCCATCCCGAGCGCCTCGGATATACGCATCTACAAAGCTGAGGGCTTTAAACGCCTCCTTATTGAAAACTAAATCTCGCTAGGCCTCTTTTCGCCACCGATGGTTCATCGCACTCAAGGACTATGGTGTCCATCTGAAGCATGTGCCACTCTACTGCGACAATGAAAGCGCCATCAAGATTGCCAGCAACCCAGGTCAGCACTCGAAGACAAAGCACATTGAATATTGATATCATACACATCAACACTGAAGAGCAACTGGTAGATATCTTCACAAAGCCCTTGGACGAGAAAAGTTTTTGCAAGTTGCGGTGTGAGCTAAATATCTTAGAATCCTCAAATGTCCTGTAATCAGGCACACATCCTAACACTTATGCATATTGATGACTTAGATGTGCAACACATGAAGTAAAGTATATCTTCGATCGATGAAGACTTAAATTCTAAGTATGAATACATTAACGTGGAATTTAACTTCGGAGCGCCACGATAATTGTGCGCCGTGTCTGGCTCTAATACTTCCTATACGGTGGGTAACGCCACCACCAAATCTTTGTTTGAAGTGTTTCTCGTGGCGTTACATTTGCAAAGTCTTCACACTTGGTTTATCTTCATATATATATATATATATATATATATATATATATATATATATATATATATATATATATATATATATATATATATATATATATATATATATATATATATATATATATATATATATAGCCGGTCTATTCTCATAACATTATGAGAATAATATTCTCATAACACTTCCGAACTGCATTATAATACTGCATTGGAAAGCTATACGCACCGCACCACAGAGACCAGCGAACTTCATGTTTGAAAAAACTGTACGTGTTGTTTTTTCGGTACCTTTTTTGCTCTACTTTTTTAACCGTTTATCGGAATTATGCGTGTAATATACCGTTGAAAAGTTATGGAGTAGACGCAACTTCGCGAATGGCAGCGAGCGTTTTTTGCCGTTTTTCTAAACCGCTCGTCGGAATGAAACATATGATACACCGTTGGAAAGATATCGTCGACGCGCATCTTTTTCATATCTATTATTTTTTCTAATTCGCTACGGTTTAAGAGCAGTTTTGAATTTACTAAATCGCGGAATTGTGTTTTTCGAATTTTTTTAAATTTTCGGTACTGTTTTCACTCCAGTTTTCTAACCGTTTGTCGAAACAAGGCGTGTAATATACCGTTTTAAAGCTACGAACGAGACACAACTTTCATATGTTGAAATGTTTTTTATATTCCTTACGGTTTTTAGTTAAATTTGAAAATTGTGCGGCTGACTATGAACGGCAGCGGCCGTTTTGTCGTGAAATTTTTAAAAAACGTTGGTCGGAATGATCCAAATGATACATCGTTGGAAAGACATCGTCGAGACGCTACTTTTTCATGTAGAACACGCCCTCTAATTCATTACGGTTTAAGAGCAGTTTTGAAATTACAAAAACGCGGAAACTCTGTTTTTCGCGACAAAAAAATCAACGTGTGCACTGCATCGGACAGAAAAGCGCACTGCTTCAAACTGAAGAACACACTGCATCAGACAGTCAATCGAACCTCATGATTTATTTTGTTGGACGTAGATTTTTCTCAGAGGAGTTTTGTTGTCTTTTTTCCAACTTTTTTTTCGAAGGAAAGTGGACCGCAACACTCCCGAAAGTGAAGCAGAACACTACCAAAAGTGAACCTCATGATTTTCTGTTGTCTTTTCTAGTACTAATTAAATTTTTACGCGCGTTTGAGAAGTGTTGAGAAGTGAGCTGCTTTTCCGATGTGTTTTTGTTTTTCGATCACCAAGTGAACCACAATGGTTTTTTTATGGCCAACTTCGTGAGAGAAACAAAGTGAGCTTCAAAGAGTCCTTTGCAATGGACTTTTTTAGACGAAAGTGCACTGCATTTTTACATATTTTTTAAAAGCATTTTGTTCGAAATGAACTATACCGAGGAGTCCTCCGTAGCAGACTTCTTTTTTACCCAAGTGCACTGCACGTTCACTTACCTAACAAACCACCACAAAATGAACCAGACACCTTTCATAGACACCACAAAATGTGTTTTTACTTTGGGTCTGTTCTCTTCTTTTACATCGAATAAAATAGAACCAGACACCTTACTTTTTCTTTCTCGAAGTACATACCATGAATAATAAACCACAAACTGCTAGTTGTTTGTCTGTTCTCTTCTTTTACATCAAATAAAATAGGACAAGCCGCCATGCACAAACAAATGGACCCCTGCACAATGTACAAGAGAACCACCCGACGCTGAACGGGAAGTGGATGCTCGCCGGCACCACTTAATTTTTTTCCCTGCAAAATAAGCAAATGAACCTAAGAGAAAATCATAGTGCACTTCATTTACAATTTGATTTTTCTTTAGAAAAAACACCAAATAGTGAGGCGAGCAACTCGGCGGCCGTTAGAGTTTCTTGAATCGGTGACTGCAACCCGGCTAAGCTGCATCGCTGATTGAGGTGAACTGAGGCACAACCCATGATTTTGAAATGGGGGAATTCCACCTGTGAGCACAAACTTTCACCGGCAAGCACAAACTTTCATTGGCAACCATGGGAGAAGGCGGGCGGACTGCATCACCTATCATTTTCTGCAAAAAAGAGAGTAAAATGATCCTTAAGAGCAAAGAACAATGGACTGCATCGGTACTCTTATTTCTCTTCAGAAGAACAAAAAGCAAAAATCTCGTCGTCGTCGGGGGCGCGACGGAGGAGGTCGCTTGGGCAGGGGGGTTGGAGGTGCATGGTGCTGAGTGGTGCTGGCCACCAACCACCAAGCGAATCCGGCGCGGGATCCAGGGATGCGTGGTCCGGGGTCACCAGATCGAGCAGTGTGGGTCGGGGCTAGAGCGCCGTCGGGGCACGGTGGTGCGGCACCCGTAGTGGTCGCGCGAAGGAGCTCCGGTAGTGGTCGTACGCGGCCGGTGGCCGCCAGATCCGGTGGAGAAGGCCTCGCCGGGGGCCAGTGGCGGTCGGATCCCGCCATCGCCGCGGGGGTGCGCCGGCAGTCGGGGCGCGCCTGGAGGGGTGGAGTGGTGGAGCGCCGCAGGGCTGGGAGGTGGTGGCGCGCCGAAGGGCTGGGAGGTGGTGGCGCGCGCGGAGGCGGGGCGGCGATCTGGGGTGGGGATCCGGCAGCGGCTCCGGTAGAAGGCGGGGTGGGGAGGGGGCCGTGGTGTGCGGGCGCCTCCGCGCTAGAAGGCTGGGTGGGGAGGGGTGTGAGGGGTGTTAGGAGAATTAGGTTAGGTGTTATGAGAATAAGGTCTTAAGGGGTGTTATGAGAATAGACCCACCCTATATATATATATATATATATATATATATATATATATATATATATATATATACTTGTGTTCTGTCCTCTACAGCATTCACTTATAGCTATGTCTTCTTATTTGAATCTTTTGAACTAAGTGAATGTGATCGGACCCTAACCTCTCTATGCTCTCTCATCTCAAACTCTGTCTGTCCAAGTCATATGCATTATGTTGGAATTGTTGAATATCTTCTCTGCGTCCTTGTCAGCAGAAGATACGGAGACAAACTTTAAATCTGATTTTAATGCTCCATCCTTTATGCCTGAAACCCGGACAAGCCGGAACGACCAATCCGATAGTCGTGGCGTACGTGGGATCGTGGAACAACTCCCAATGTGTTACATGTACGCCACGTGTCCCTCATATGTGATCTCCAAGGGCACCTGCGTAATTGCGTTGTGCCGTCTCCCATGCTTATAAATGCACGTCCCATCATGGTCAAAAATTCTTCTACCACCTCTCCACCTCGACCAACCCTAGCGCCTCCGCTAGCTCTCGACGATGCCGACAACGAAGCGCTTCGCTGCCGCAACCTCGTCGACGCCGTCTTCATGCAGGTCGCAGAGATCGTCTACTCCGCCGTCGCCGTAGCTGTCCTCGGTCGCCAAGTTAGGGCACGGAAGATCGAACCACTGGGCATCCAACCTCTCTCCTTCTAAGCAGTTTATCGTGTGGTAAATTAAACTCTATTTTTACCATCTTCTTGATCCAGAAAGATTCATCACTTTTACCACAAGAAGTTTCTGCCTACACATATATAGATCTATCCTGTCTGCATCTCATATCTTGCCTAGTACATTCACATATGCTTCAAACATAGTTAGATTCCTCACTTATACCTATTCATGGATTCGTACAAATCTGGAACCAACTCTCATCATATAAGTTAATGTCTTTGCGCTATGAGGTCAAAGTCTTCTAAACTGATTTATCTTCTAAAGCTTCTGAGAATGCATATGACCTCTTCCCCTTCCCTCGCATCTCTAATGCTGTCACAGGTACATGTCCGTGGGAGAATCCCTTGGTTCTCATAGTCTGCATTCATTTGCAGAATTCTTGCAGCGTCATATTCACTCTCCTGAAGCCAGTTCATGTCTGACCAGCAGACCGAAGCATTTGCCAGTGTTGAAGCCATTCAGTTTGAAGCCTTTCAGATTGAACCCAATGGCAACCAACAAGTTAGTTAGGAAGGGTGGCAGACAGCGCCGTGGCAACACCTCTAAAGATTTGCCTCCTATTCTAAGTGAAATGTACAAGACTTATCCAGAGGAGGATTACAATAAGAGGAAGACACGAATCCAATGGATTCGAAGATATTGGGCTGAACAGTGGTTCAAGTACAGGTTCGTGACCCAAGAGTATGCTGAAAATAATGCCATCAAGTGTCCATGGGGAGATATTACCTACAAAAATCTTCCACCCAAGACTCAAGCTGAAGCCATTGCTCAAGGCTTCTACCCTTGCATGGTCAGAGGGCCTCAACCTGCTGATGCTGATCCTTCTTATCTGCTCTGGTGTCGCGACGACAATTTGTTCAAGCGAAATCTTCAATATGCCAAGAACTCAGCCAAAGAGAACAAGAAGAACTTGGGATTGGACTTCAATCCTGGCCCCTCTGCTCCCCGTGCTGATGGCACGCGCGAAGCTGGACCATACATGGTTGGGCCTTTCTACAACTTAGAAGGCCTCATCAGTCACATCAGGGTTCAAGGGGCGGATGTGGATCAACCTGCAGATGACGCTGATTCTGATGAAGCGCCCGCAACTCCAAAGCCCAAGAAGAAGAAGAAATCCAAGGGTTCGAAGACCACTCCACCAATTGCTTTGAGAGTGAAGCCTTTGGCCACTTCTCCACCAGCACCAAGTGTGCAGTCTGAGGAGCAATCTCGCATCTCCAAGAGCAGACAACTAAGGAAGAAGCCCTTGCACAACCCCAATCCAGCTCTCACTCCTGATGTTGTTCTGAAGACTGCCAATGAAGCCATTGATCTCTCGAGCAATGAAGATCTAGGTGATGATGCTCTGGAACAATTGATCAAGAGCAATCAAGACACAAAAATCTTCAATGAATTGCCCCTCTTCGGTGTGGAAGTGCTAAACAATTTCATTGATGAATGGTATGACACCCCCAACCTCAGCTTCGATGATCTGTAGCTTCCAGTTGGCCTCAGCGTCTCTTTCCATGGCGCCATTGCTTCTGAGCTAGCTCTTGCTCAGAGAATTGTTGAGCTGAAGCAAAAGATTGATTTTGAAAAGGCCCAGTTCAAGAAGCATGTGGACAAGCTCAGCGTCCAAGAGATCCAGAACTTCAAGGTAATGATGCATGAGCTCAAGGAAGACTTTCGCGAGAGGCATGAAGAAGCCAAAGGCTCTCGTGAGCGAATCAAGGCCTTGGCTGCCAAATGCGTTCAAGCATATAATGAAGCTGAAAAGCGCAAGGCCCTTGGCCATCCTGGCATTGACCCTAGGATGGCTGCCAAGAAGAAGAAGAAGCAACATGTGCCCGATGCTGACGAATCCAGGCAGGAAATGCCTAGCATTGTCTTCCCTACCAGCATGACTGGCACGAAGCCTAAGGTCACCCCAGCTGCTTCAGAGCTCAAGAAGACCAAGGTGGCTGAAGCTGAAGCTCGCAAGCGCAAGCAAACTACTGATGATGCTCCACTCGCCAAGAAGCGCAAGAGAAAGAAGGACAAGGTTGCTTCCACAGAGCCCATCTTTGTCGAGCCCATATCAGTTGCTCGCCCCGCATCTAAACACCAAGAACGTCGCATGACAGTCCATGAGCCTGCTCCCACAGAGGCTGAAGACATTCCAGCTATTGACCCCACCGCCGCTGAAGACATTGGTCCTCATGACAATGTTGAAGATGATGTAGTCCTTCCTCAGATCGAGTACAACGCGGAATCTTCGCCTGTTCTTACGAACAGCGAACGCATCAGCATTGGTCATCCATTGACACCAATTGCACATGATGACTCGTGGGCTGATCACCCACAAGATACAGTAGCAACTACCCAAACTCAAGTCACCAGTTCGGTGCATGAAGATGAAGATTTTGAGGCCCAACCAACTCCATCCCCTCAGGCGTCGCCAGCATTTCGCAGGCTTCGCAAAAAACCAAGGCCTCAAGTCGTTACCCCAAGTGTTCTAGAAGGAGAAGAGCAACAATCAGTTCCTTAAGCTACTCCTACTATGAACCTCTCAGAATCTGAAGCCAAAGCGGCTGAAGATATTCCGGCTGCATCAGGCGAAGAAGAACAACCACAAGAAGAAGAAGCACGTGCCGCCACACCCCCTGTTCTCGAGGAGAATGTGTTCGATCCTCCAGCTCCTGAAGTGGAGGTTAAAAATTCAGAGGCTGCCACCACCAACACTGAAGCCAATGACATGGTCATGGCTGAAGCCAATGTGGCACCTGAAGTCATAGTGGTGCCTGAAGTAATGGCGCCTGAAGCAAGTGATGCACCTGAAGCAAATTAGCAGCCTGAAGCCACTTCCTCTGCTCCTGTTCCACCTCCAAGGCCCCATACAATTGAGCAAGCTTAACACAAAGATGATCAGCTCATCTCTATCTGATGGCCCATTCTGACTCCTCCACCTGCTGGTGGACCGCATGCTGCTGGTCCTCAGTTTGACCAACATGTTGAGCACATGCCTCAGGTTCAGAAGCCTAAGCCAAGACTGCCAAGGTTTCCAGGTATTGCCACCTCTCAAGGATCCTTAAATGCCAATAGCTTCACTACGCACAACACATTCTTTGACAGCGCCAAGAACCCCTATTCCAAGCCAAGAATATCATTAGATAGGTTCTGGAGCTATCAGCAGCACAATTATTACTCAAGAGTCCTCTATGATCAAGGGCGCATTTTCCCTCATATGCGTCTTGACACTGAAGCTATTACAGGACCGCCCTGTCTTGAGGAAGCTCTTGATTGCTTCCGTGATGCTGGCCTTCTCAACTTTGTGACTCACAAGGAGCATTGGAATGAAGAGCTGCTTCTGCAATTCTATGCAACCCTCCACATTCGAGGCTACAGCAGGGATCCGAAGACATGGGTCATTGAGTGGATGACATGCAATGTCCATCATGAAGCCAAAGCCTTTGATCTCATTGAGCTTACTGGCCTGCCCTCTCGAGGAGAATTGTATGAACCTGGCTGTCAACTGCACAATGAAGCTTTGGAGAGCATCTTTCAGAAGCGCAAGCCCAACATGAGCCAAATGCTGAGCATGATGAAGCCTTTGCCCAGCGATGCCGAATATCCAAAGGAATTCTTTGTTGAAGACCCAGAGTATCTGCCACGAACCATCTATAATATCATCAGGCGTACTCTATGGCCTGTCAAAGGGCATTCTTCATCAGCCAAGCTTGAAGGCACAATGAAGACATTGGTCTTCTATATCTTCAATGGCGTCAGCTTCAATGCTCAAGATTTCTTCATCCGAAAGTTGGCTGTGTCTGGCTCTGATCTGTTTAGTCTCAAGTTCTATACTCCATGGATTATGCGCCTCATCAAGCTTCATTCAGCTATCACCTATCAGCCTTGTTCTCGCAACCATCATATATTCTTGCCAGAGGTTGATATGTCAGCTGAAGCCATATATCAAGAGCCTGCAAAAGAGCCTGTCAGTCTTCACAACGCTGATCACCAAAGCTTCACTCAGGAAATTGAAGGAGTTCCAGCAGTCTCTCGCGTTTATCCTCTGGCTGGCCGTACTCGTCTACGTCGACATGCTGAAACTGAAGCCACTAAGAGCACCATTGCCCAAAGGCCTCAGAAGCGTTTTCGTGTTCTCAATAACCGAGAGCTTCTTGTTGCCCTCCATCAGAAACAGGATAAGCATCACTACTGGCTGAAGCGTCAGATGAAAAGCCTCTTGGTGGACGTCAATCGCATTCGCAATCTTGCCACCAAGAATGCCTTTGTTGCTCATGAAACCTGTCGGCGGTCATGGAAGAGTTTAACTTTGCTGAGTGCTGAAGCGGATCTTAAAGACGATGGCTTCACAGAACGATTCAAGTTTGACCACACTCCTCCAAGGAATGTTGCTCTGCATCGAACTCCATCTCTTGAAGACACTGACTACTCCTCCGCTGCAACGGTTGATGCCCGGGTGATAGATGATCAAGATGATGCTACCTCACCACCTCCTCCTTCAATGTGTGTCGACACTGCACCAACTACTTCTGCACCGCCAAACACCAACGCCGACCCTGCATCCTCTCCTGCTCCAACTATGAATGAGTAGAGCCTCTATGTCTTCAAACCTTTTTGGTCCTTACTGACAAAAGGGGGAGAAGCATATGAGTTGATAGTCTTCAAGCGGCTCCATATGGGCGGGTGCTTTATATTTTGCCTAGTGTTTAAAACTCTCGTTTTTGCTACATTTGGTTCTTTGAGTTGTAACACTTAAACAGATGGTCGTCTGCTATGTTTTCAGCTACTCTGTAATGCGATGATAAATTCCGCATGTGCTACGTTATATTCCGCACTTAGTCATTTTTGCAGACGTCCATTTCTCATTATGCATATCACATATTCGACATATTAATTGTGCATGATGAATTGTCTTCATAAGTTGAAGGGGGTCTCCACAAGTACAACCTGCCATGTGCATTTGTATTCAAAGGCAAATCAACTATGTCGGGGGAAACTGTCCGCCACGAACACCTATGGGACCGGAGCCCCTTGTCTGTGCGGTACAAGGGCGGAGGGAGCACAAAGAGCAGATCGAAGCAGACGCGCGGGCAGTTTTACCCAGGTTCGGGCCGCACGGATGCGTAAAACCCTACTCCTGCTTGGTTGTGTATTGAGTTGAGTGCTCGGGAGCTTGAAGAAGCAGCTACACCGTGCGTGAGAGTAATCTAGGTTTCGAACCCCCTCCACGTTGTGCATGGGCCTCCTTTTATAGCGCAAGGGGTCACCGACAGGTGTCAACGTAGGAGAAAGGGGTAAAAAAGTAAAAGAGGTGGTAGTTGTAACAGTGCGGGAACGGTGGAGCTACAGTACAGAACAGTGGTCTATACCTACTTTAACAGTGGGGGACAAGGGCATTTAATGCCCGTCGCCGTCGACCCCAAAAGCTCCCGCCTTAGCGTCTCCGTCCGCCACGGCGACGGATTTATCGCCGTGGTGCGCCACCGTGTACCCCAGGCTACACAGCCATCCGCCACGCGTCCCTGGTTAGGCCCCAGGGTGACGCGTGGGCCGATGAGCTGGAGCGCGGGCACACAGCGTAGCCTTCCCGGCAAGCACCTTGCCGGGGCCTTGATCTTGCCGGGCCCGGGAACTTGCCGCTCCCCGGGCCCCTTGCCGGGGCGCGCATAGCGCCGAGGCGATATCTTCTAGTCTTCCTGGCAAGCTCCTCTTGCGAGGGTCTTGTGTTAGTGGAACAGCCTTGAGCCTGGTACGGCCTTCCCGGCAAGCTCCTCTTGCCGGGGTCTCGGTCTTCTGTCTTGTATACTTTGTTTTTGAATGGTTTAATAAGAAGCAGGAAGGTCTCCGGCGAGCACGCAGTGAACCTTGCCGCGGGAAGCCGCAACTGCCCGTGCACAAGTTGGGGTACTGGGGTACCCCTACCTTAGTACACCGACAGGAGCCCCCGGGCCTGGGCCACACACGGTGCCGAGCGCTGTTGGGCCAGGCCCAAAACAGTGCACGGGCACCCGCGGCCCGCGGCGCGCCGAATCCACTTCCATATCCGCCGCACCCCACGGTAACGGCACGCGTCGATTGCGGCGCCGTGGGATGGGACGTGCCCACGATCTCTTAATGGAAAGGGCGAAACGCCCCCCACTCCCCCATAAAAGCAGAGGCAGCGGGCGCGGTTCCCCTCCCTGTGCTCTCATTACGTCGTCT
>LR738712.1:210217353-210259503 GCA_902687465.1 Secale cereale
TGAAGGTGAGCGCCGAGAAGGTTGCCGCGCTCATCCTGGAGCGCGAGAAGGATGCTCACACAAACTCAGAGCTCCAGGTGAGTTTATCCAAGAGGGGTGACGAGCTGAAGGCCGCCAAGGATTCCATTGAAGACTTGGAGCTGAAGGTCACCACCCTGAAGGAATCGCTTGATGCTGCCCGGGCCCAGGAGACCAAGTTGAAGGATGAGCTCCGCAAGGAGCGAACCTTGGTGGAGAGCGTCAACAAGGCCTCCGAGCTCTTCCGGCAGACTATCGAGGTGTGGACCGAAGAGCTGGTTTCTTCTGCGTCCAATATTGACCAGGAGTTGCTGGCGTTGAAGGTCGAACATCTTATCTACTCGCCGGATCCAGATCTCCCGCACAGCGCCAAGCTCAGCCTCTTCTTCAGAGGCGTCGCTCCGGCTCTTGCAGGTCTCCGGAACCGCATCCCCGCACAGCTGGCCGAGGAGTCGCGCCGACTCTGCGCGGGAACTCTGGAGCGGGTCTTGACGAAGATCGTGTACCGCAACCCGGGGATTAATCTCACGAACGTTCTTCGCACCCTGCCGGCAGATGCAGACACGGAGGCCCTGAAGGAGCAGGTCGGCCACATCATCGCCAAGGTGGCAAAGCTTGGCAGGAAGGAAGGCGACCGCGTAGACTAGGGCTCCATTTATCTTTATCTTTTTGTTGCTGCACATTATGTTATGAACTCATTAGTCTATTGCGACAAGTTATCCTTGTAAGATATTTGTTTTACTTCAATCAATCAGTGCAATGTTATCTTCCTTGTTTCAATCTTTGACTTTGTGTGTTTTTCACCCTTCGCTCCCGGGGAGCTTGCCGGCAAGGGGCCCTTGCCGCGGGCGCTGAGTGCTGGACTCTGAGCAGCCTGCTGGCCAAGGTCCTCGCCGGCAAGCAACCTTGCCGCAGCTGGTCGCAACGCACTTAGCTTGCTGAGCGTACTCGGAAACGAGGCAAGGGCGCGACACTTGTCGCAGCTCACTTAAATCGTTGA
Source organism: Secale cereale (assembly GCA_902687465.1). Taxonomy (NCBI): domain Eukaryota; kingdom Viridiplantae; phylum Streptophyta; class Magnoliopsida; order Poales; family Poaceae; genus Secale; species Secale cereale. The sequence goes on from LR738712.1 coordinate 210,218,372, forward strand.
GTGGACTCGAAAACAAGATAAGGGTGCGGCAAGCTACGGGTAGGTTCCTCCGCGCACAGGTTTTCCATACAAAGTGTGATCGTTCAAGGAAGACAACCAAAATTTAAAATTTGAACTGGTCAAATTCTAACAACTTATCTTTCATATGCTGCTTGCTCATGTTGCTTGCTTTCCGGTAAGGCTCTTCTTACTTGAACAGTACTTAGTCCCTCCTCCATCTCCCCCCCGGCAAACTTGTGCGCGAGGAACGTTCCTTCTGCTTAAGAAAAAAGGAAAGGGAGAGGGAAACAAGCATATTGCCTTTCGGCGTAATAGTGTTTACCGTATGTCTGAGTGTTGCATCAAATGCCAAACAGAACATGCAAACAGCAAAGAGAAGCATGCAAAAGGCAATCGACGCGAAAAACATGAGAACTTTACTGATGCACGGGGTCTGCGCCCGGCTTTGTACAAAGGGTTACATGCAACAGCGGCAAGGCTTGTACAAAAGGTGGTTGCCGGAGCGGATCACGGCAACCGCGCCTTAGGGGTGAAACTTGCGAAGATGCTCTATGTTCCAGGAGTTGCTCACCGGTAAGCCTTCTTCGGTCTCGAGGCGGACAGCGCCGGGCCTCGTAACTCGTCTCACCCGATAAGGGCCTTCCCACTTCGGCGTCAACTTGTTGGAATTCTTGGCGGACTGAACACGCCGAAGAACAAGGTCGCCTTCCTCGAGACTCCTGGCCTTGACTTTGCGGCTATGGTAGCGGCGCAAAGCTTGCTGGTATCGAGCAGCTCGTACAGCAGCCTGGAGACTTCCCTCCTCAAGGAGCAATGCGTCATCTTGCCGCAGTTGCTCTTGCTCGAGCTCATCATAAGCGAGTACTCGAGGAGATCCGTATACGAGTTCCGTGGGGAGAACTGCCTCTGCTCCATAAACTAGAGCAAAAGGTGTCTGTCCGGTGGCTCGACTTGGTGTCGTTCTGATTGACCAAAGAGCCGCCGGGAGCTCCTCTATCCAATTCCTTCCGCACTTGCGCAGCCTGTCAAAGGTCCTTGTCTTGAGTCCGCGCAGCACTTCAGCATTTGCCCTCTCCGCTTGGCCGTTGCTCCTCGGGTGAGCAACAGAAGCGAAACAGACCTTGGCGCCAAGGTCTTGGACGTATTGCATGAAGGTGCGACTAGTAAATTGCGTACCGTTGTCGGTGATGATCCTGTTAGGGATCCCGAAACGGCAAACAATCGACCTGAAGAACCTGACTGCTGACTGTGCTGTCACCTTTCTCACTGGCTCCACTTCTGGCCACTTTGTGAACTTGTCGATTGCAACGTACAAGTACTCAAAGCCCCCGACAGCGCGAGGGAAAGGGCCGAGGATATCGAGCCCCCAGACCGAGAAGGGCCATGACGAAGGGATTGTTTGGAGAGCTTGAGCTGGCTGATGAATTTGCTTTGCATGGAACTGGCACGCTTCACACTTGGTTACTAGTGCAGTTGCATCTTGGAGGGCTTCTTGCCAAAAGAACCCTTGCCGGAAAGCTTTCCCGGCAAGTGCCCTTGCGCCAATGTGGTGGCCGCATATGCCTCCGTGTATTTCTGCCAACAGCTTCCGTCCATCTTCTCTGGAGATGCATTTCAACCTGACACCGTTGAGTCTTCTTCTGTACAGCTCGTTATCCACAAACTGATACATACTTGACTGCCTGGTTATCTTCTCCATCTCTTGAGGGTCGTCGGGAAGTTCTCCAGTTTGCAGAAAACGGACGATCTGCTGCGCCCATGCTGGAGCCCGAGGCTCGACTGCAAGGACTAAAGGCTCGAGGGCCGCTGCGGGAACCTCGGCTTCTACGGCAAAGACCTCTGGTCCTGCCGGAGCTGACGGTCCCCCGGCAAGCTCGCCGGGGCGAGGCTTGTCGGGAACACTTGCTTCAACTGCACAAGCCCGAGGGCTTGCAGGAGCAAACTGTTCCTCAGCGTTGTTGTTGATCTTGGGAACTTTGGCGGCGGGTTCAGGAAGATCCGCCGGCAAGTAGTCGCCGGAGACCAACTTTCTCTTCTTGGACTGCCCAGTTGATGGTGTAACTGATGGCTGAGTCAGCTTGAGCAAAAAGGTCCCTGGTTCCACAGGTAACTTCATCGCGGCGCACTTTGAAAGGCCATCTGCAATCTCATTTTGAGCTCTTGGGACGTGCTCCATCTGCAGACCTTCAAAGTGCTCTTCAAGCTTCCTCACTTCATCGACATATGCTTCCATCAAAGGGCTCTGATAGCTTTTGTTAACTTGTCGGACCACCAACTGAGAATCGCCCCGCACAATCAGCTTTCTGATCCCAAGTTCGGCCGCAATCCTGAGGCCGGCAAGCAAGCCTTCATATTCTGCAGTGTTGTTTGTCGCTTGCTCCCTGGGAAAGTGCATCTGGATAACATATTTGAGGTGCTCTCCGGTGGGCGCGATGAGTACCACGCCGGCACCGGCGCCTTGCAGCGAGAAGGCACCATCAAAATACATTACCCATTCACTTGTCGCTTCTTGCACGGGTACACTCGTTTCTTGAACTTCTTCTTCTGGCGTTGGGGTCCACTCAGCGATGAATTCTGCCAAAGCTCGGCTCTGTATGGTTGAAGTACTTTCAAACTTGAGTCCAAAGCTTGACAGCTCCAGTGCCCACTCGACGATCCTGCCTGTTGCCTCTGGATTGTGCAATATCCTCTTCAACGGAAAGCGAGTGACCACTGTTATCTCATGGGCTTGGAAGTAGTGGCGCAGCTTCCTCGAGGCCATGAGGAGGCCGAAAAGCAATTTTTGCACACCAGAGTACCTTGATCTAGCTCCCTGGAGAAGGGAACTTACAAAATACACTGGGCGCTGCACCATCTTCTTCCGCACCTCTCCTTGTTCCTGCGCAGAGTCTTCCTTGTCGGGGCCAGAGCTTGTCGGGACGGTCCCCTGCTTGCCGCTGGATTCGCTTGCCGGTGATGCTGACTCCTCGTCGGACTCCCTCTCCGCTACTAACGCAGCACTAACCACCTGGTTGGTTGCCGCTAAGTATAGCAACAACTTTTCTTGTGGTTTAGGTGCGACAAGTATAGGAGTGGAGGACAGGTACCGTTTCAAATCCTGCAACGCCGCCTCCGCTTCCGGAGTCCACTTCATGGGACCTGCCTTCTTCAAGATTTTGAAGAAAGGTAGGGCGCGCTCTGCGGATTTTGAAATGAACCTACTGAGGGCAGCAACACAACCTGCAAGCCTTCTGACATCCTTGACGCGCTTCGGGGCTTCTATCTGCTCGATGGCTTTGATCTTGTCGGGGTTGGCTTCAATCCCCCTCTGTGATACAAAGAACCCGAGAAGCTTGCCGGAGGGAACTCCAAAGACGCACTTCTCGGGGTTCAGCTTGAGTTGTATCCTGCGCAAGTTCTGAAACGTTTCTTCCAAGTCTTGAATCAGGGTTTCTTTGCTCTTGCTCTTCACCATGATGTCATCCATGTAAGCTTCTACATTCCTGTGGATCTGTGGCTCAAAAGCAGTGTACACTACCCTTGCAAAAGTTGAGCCTGCATTCTTCAATCCAAATGGCATGCGGATAAAGCAATAAGTGCCACATGGGGTGATAAATGCAGTCTTCTCTTCATCTTCCTTGGCCATGAAAATCTGGTGATAGCCTGAATATGCATCAAGAAAACAGAGTAGCTCACATCCGGCAATGGAGTCAACGATCTGGTCAATGCGCGGCAAAGGGAAGGGATCCTTGGGACATGCTTTATTGACATCGGTGAAGTCTATACACAGTCTCCACTTCCCGTTGGCCTTGCGCACGACGACTGGGTTTGCCAGCCACGTCGGATGGATCACACCTCTAACTAGGCCTGCTGCCTCTAGTTTCTTGATCTCCTCATTGATGAACTCTTGGCGCTCCACGGCTTGCTTCCTCACTTTCTGCTTGATGGGCCGCGCATGAGGACAGACAGCAAGCTTGTGCTCAATCACCTTCCTGGGAACGCCGGGGATGTCAGATGGTTGCCAAGCAAACACATCGACATTCGCCCGCAGGAAGGCGACGAGCGCGCTTTCCTATTTGCTGTCAAGGGTGGCACTGATGGTGAAGGTACCACCAGTGCCATCCTCCTTTGCGGACACTTTCTTGGTTGCCGGAGGAGCAGCCATTCCTTTCTTGCTCTTGCTGGTGGAGCTCGATGGAACGTCCTCGACGGCAGCGCAGCACTCCGAAGAGGTGCGGTTGCCGGAGTGGGTCCCAGAGCACTTGCCGGACTTGGTCTTCGTCTTCTTCCCCCCGGGAGCTTCAGCGGCAAGAGTATCCTTCTCGGCCGCAGCTGCCGCATCCCGGTAAATCTTGTCGGCGCAGATAAGCGCATCTTTCTTGTCGCTGTGGACAGTGATGACGCTTATCAGCCCCGGCATCTTCAGCACGTTGTAGGCATAGTGGGAAGCTGCCATGAACTTGGCGAGGGCGGGACGGCCGAGTATTCCATTGTAGGGCAATGGAATATCAGCAACGTCAAAGGTGATGCGCTCAGTCCTGAAGTTGAGCTCCCCGCCAAAGGTCACTGGCAGAGTGATCTTTCCCTTGGGCTTGCTCCTTCCCGGGTTGATTCCTTGGAATGAACCGGTCTCTTCGAGCTCGCCATCTTGAATTTGGAGCTTCTTGATCACAGCAGAGGAGATCAAGTTCAGCCCGGCCCCGCCGTCAACCAACATTTTGGTGACCTTGAGGTTGCGGATGGTGGGAGAAACCAGCATTGGCAAGCACCCGACCGCCGTGGTGCGGTCAGGGTGATCCTCAAGGTCAAAAACGATGGGCGTGCTGGACCATTTGAGGAGCCTGCGCGACTCCACGGGCGGCTCCGCTGCATTCACCTCACGCACCCACTGTTTCAGTTGGCGGTGGGAGGTGTGCAGGGAGGCGCCACCGTCGACGCACAGGACCTCCGTGGCCTTCTGGAACTCCTGCTCGTTGTTCTCGTCGTCCTCCATGTCTTCATCGTCGTCTTCGTCGTTGTCGCGGCCCCGGGGAGGTCGATCTCCTTGCCGCTGCTTGGCCTTGCCGCGGCGTCCTCCCCGGCCGTTAAACGGCCGCTTCTTGCTGGGCTCTTCCCCGCCACCTTGGGCCTTCTCCTTGTCGCGCCTCTCGTACTCAGCTTTTTGCTGCTCGACGAGGTACTCGACGCGCTTGCAGTTGGAGAGATCGTGACCCTTGGTGCGGTGAATCTTACAGTATTGCTTGTCGGAGCTACCCGGCTTGTCGGCCGCCGCCGCAGGGGCAGGCTCCTTGCCGGAGCCGCCAGCCTGCGCTTGTTTGGCGGGGGCCTCCTTGCCGGACTTCTCGACGGCAAGCACTTCCTTCTTGCCCTTCTTTCTGTTGTTCCGCCGCCGGCTCTTCTTTGCCGGGGCGGCGTCGTCGCTGTCGCTTCCCCCTGCGCCAGCATCCTCCCCGGGGAGCTTCCTCCCCTCTTCCGCGCGGGCGCACTTGTCAGCAAGAGCGTAGAGCTCGCTGACGTCCCTGATCTTGGTCATCGCCATCTCCTCACGCATGCGGCGGTTACGCACGTTCTGATGGAACGCGCTGATGACCGCGGCAGGGTGAACGTCGGGGATGTTGTGCTGCACCCGGCTGAAGCGTTGGATATACTTGCGCAGGGGTTCGCCTTCCTTCTGGGCCAAGATGTGGAGATCGCTCTCCTGGCCATGGGGTTTGTGGCCGCCGGTGAAGGCGCCAACAAACTGATGGCAGAGGTCGGCCCAAGAAGAGATAGAGCCTTCCGGCAAGTGCATGAGCCACGAACGGACGTTCGGCTTCAGCACGAGCGGGAAGTAGTTGGCTAGGATCTTCTCGTCGCGCCCCCCGGCAGCTTGCACTGCGATAGTGTAGACGCTGAGAAACTCCGAGGGGTGTGTCTTGCCGTCGTACTTCTCCGGTACGTCGGGCTTAAAGTTCTTCATACTGGGCCACTGGACGCGCCGCAGCTCGCGGATGAACGCAGGGCAGCCTGCCGCGTACGGCAAGTCGCCTGGTTCACCGGGCGCGGGTGCGTCGACAGTGTTCCCAACTCTCTTGTCGGATTGTCGCCGAGCTTCTCGGCGGCGCTCGATCGTGGTTCGAGCGTCTTCATCTCGCCTGTCGTCGAGGACCTGGCGCTGGTCCCGACGAGCCCGCGGGTCCGACGAGGCTGTGGAGCCGTCGTCGGGGTTGTTCCGGCGGGGTGGCGTCTTCTGCTTCTGTGGCGGGGAGTGCACGCTTGTCGCACCCCCGGCAGTCTTGTCGCCGATAGGCTTCGTCTTCTCAGCCTGCCGCGGCCGTGAGGTCGACGGCTGCTGCGGAGAGTCGTTGTTGGCGAAGTCTATCAGGCTCCGGATAGTGGCCCTCCATTCTTCGGCCTTGTCGGCCGCCGGAGGAAAATCGAGGAGCAGCTGCGCCCTTGCGAGCGCTTCTGCCGGAGTAGTGGGGAACGCGGGCGAGCGGTGCGAGGAGCGGGATACGCTCGGACTTCTAACGACGTTAGAAGGAGCGGGGTCCCGCGCCGGCGCCTTCGCTTTGCTTGTGCCCGGACGGGGGTCCGGGGCGTCCCGCGAGCCTCCAGTTTGGCCTTGTCCCAGCAAGCGGATACCACCTCCCGTGGTATGGCGCTGCGGGGTCGTCGTGTGTTGTGATGGACGCGGCGCGTCCACGGAGACCGAGGTCCGGTCGTCCGTCTTGTTCTTGGATCTGGTGGCACCGTGAGTGTCCTCGCCGGCAACCACCCTTCCGACGGCGTCTCCCCCGCCCACCGTTGGCTCTGGTGGCGGCGGGTGAGACGCAGACGGGCCTCCGACCTCCGAAGGCTTCTTCTTCGGGGCCATGGAGTTGTCGCTGATGAAGTCGCTGATGAAACTGGAGAGGTTGATGAAGAATGCGCCCGCGCGAACGCCGGATCAGGTTCGCACAACCTCGACGCCCCCTACCTGGCGCGCCAAAGATGTCGGGGGAAACTGTCCGCCACGAACACCTATGGGACCGGAGCCCCTTGTCTGTGCGGTACAAGGGCGGAGGGAGCACAAAGAGCAGATCGAAGCAGACGCGCGGGCAGTTTTACCCAGGTTCGGGCCGCACGGATGCGTAAAACCCTACTCCTGCTTGGTTGTGTATTGAGTTGAGTGCTCGGGAGCTTGAAGAAGCAGCTACACCGTGCGTGAGAGTAATCTAGGTTTCGAACCCCCTCCACGTTGTGCATGGGCCTCCTTTTATAGCGCAAGGGGTCACCGACAGGTGTCAACGTAGGAGAAAGGGGTAAAAAAGTAAAAGAGGTGGTAGTTGTAACAGTGCGGGAACAGTGGAGCTACAGTACAGAACAGTGGTCTATACCTACTTTAACAGTGGGGGACAAGGGCATTTAATGCCCGTCGCCGTCGACCCCAAAAGCTCCCGCCTTAGCGTCTCCGTCCGCCATGGCGACGGATTTATCGCCGTGGTGCGCCACCGTGTACCCCAGGCTACACAGCCATCCGCCACGCGTCCCTGGTTAGGCCCCAGGGTGACGCGTGGGCCGATGAGCTGGAGCGCGGGCACACAGCGTAGCCTTCCCGGCAAGCACCTTGCCGGGGCCTTGATCTTGCCGGGCCCGGGAACTTGCCGCTCCCCGGGCCCCTTGCCGGGGCGCGCATAGCGCCGAGGCGATATCTTCTAGTCTTCCTGGCAAGCTCCTCTTGCCAGGGTCTTGTGTTAGTGGAACAGCCTTGAGCCTGGTACGGCCTTCCCGGCAAGCTCCTCTTGCCGGGGTCTCGGTCTTCTGTCTTGTATACTTTGTTTTTGAATGGTTTAATAAGAAGCAGGAAGGTCTCCGGCGAGCACGCAGTGAACCTTGCCGCGGGAAGCCGCAACTGCCCGTGCACAAGTTGGGGTACTGGGGTACCCCTACCTTAGTACACCGACAAACTATATGCACATCTTCAGGGGGAGCCTTTTGCTACTTACGAAGACAATACCTTTATCCTTTACAATTTCACATACTTTTATCCCCGTTGAAAACTTCAACCAGTTTTTCATCAATCACCAAAAAGGGGGAGATTGTAAGTGCATCTAGTGCCACCCCTAGTTGGTTTTGGAGTACTGACGACAAACCTGGTTGAGGGACTAATGTGTTTGTGATAATTGCAGAATAACACAGGTAGTACTCCCTCATTGATTTGGTTTACCTATCGGAGATGACCCCTAAAAATGTATGAAGACATTGACAACAGTGGTGGTACATGAAGATAATCTTATTGAAGACTATGACAAGAGAAGACATTGTGTGAAGACTATGGAGCGCGAAGACTTAGATGTTTCGTTGTTTTCTTTTCTTCTTTGTTGAGTCATAGGAACTACCGTACTGTTAAGTGGGGTCCAAGTGAACTAAGTAAGAGTGACTGAAGTGATGCTCAACCAAATCCTATGTCTTTGAGCGAAGACAATAATAGCAAATCTTATCTAGAGCTGGAGGAGTCAGCTTTACTTGTAGCCCAAGTAAAGTGGCCGTGTGAGTGTTTGAAATCTGACTGTTGGAACACGTGTTAGTTACTTAGTGACCCAGGGTAACTTCGTACAAATCAGGTCGGGTTGCCCAGTGGCTATAAATAGCCCACCCCCTACACCATAAATGGTGGCTGTTCAGAGTTATTGCACGGCTTTTGTCGTTTGAGAGCAACCGACCTATGAAGCATTTGAGAGAGACATCCTTGCGAGGACAAAGCCAAAACACCCAGAGCCAAAGAGTGTTAGGCATCACTGAAGTCTTTCTGTCTGTGTGACCTGAAGACTTATTACACTTGAGGACTATGTTTCCTCCAGCCGGTTAGGCGTCGCGTTCTGAGCATCCAAGAGTCATTGTGGATCACCGGTGAACAAAGTCTATGAAGGTTTGGAAGTCTACCTTGAAGACTTACCAGAGTGATTGGGCGAGGACTAGGTGTCCTTAGCTCAAGGGGAATAAGGTGAAGACGCGCTCTTATGAGTTAAATCTCAGCCTCCCTAACCAGACGTACAGTTGTCACAACAACTGGAACTGGTCTAACAAATCACTGTCTTCCCCGAGCTACTGGTTCTATCCTTTCCTTTCCCTTTACTTACTGTCTTATGTCGTGAAGTCATTGCCTGCCTGCCTTATCTGATGGACTTCACTGTGTGACTACTTTTTCTGATTGTCTTCATTCCTTCTTCCATCTTGATACTTACTGCCTAGCTGCTATTAGTCTTCATGCTTTCACTTTATTGAATACCTGACTATGGCTTGTCTAGTGTAGTCTACCTTCATCTGCATATAGATAGGATTGGATATATCCTTTGTCTTTGAAACTTCCATGTTTTGAAGCATTTCATAAAAATCGCCTATTCACCCCCCCTCTAGTCGATATACTGCACTTTCAGTATGTCTCTTGGGTAATTACATGGGAGGAGGGAAGAAGGCCCGGGTAATCAGCGATAATCGACACTTGTGTGCCATCATGGCTCGCCTGGTGAAAACTCCGTTAGCAAGCTCTATGAATATGTCTGGATGTTCTTCAAATCCAGGATCTTTGTCGCGAGCATGGTCCTCTGGCTGCGGAGCGGGGCAATAAACCCCCGCGATCACCTCCCTCCATTCCTATGGAAAACAGCCGGCTTTAGTTCGGTTGGCATATTTTGGAAAAGAGATTATATAAAGCTAGCAACCGAAAAGACTCACCCTGTCGATGGGGTTATACATAGAAAAGCTTTCCCGACATTTCAAGTGGACAAAATCTTCATTTTCCCCCTTGTACAGATCGGCTAAAATGGTGGCCAATGCAGCAGGGGTATCTGGACCCTTGCATAAGCAGCGAGAGGCATCGTCTTGCCCATTATAATGCCACATGGGAAACCCTCTGGACTGAAGTGGGTGGACGCATTGCATTATCATAATATCCATTACTTCAATTATTGAGAATTCAGAGTGGGCAAGTACTCTCATCCTACTGACTAGCCTCTTAATATCTGCACTGTCCTCTTCCTTGAGGCTTCGGGGACGCCATATTTGGAGTATTTTTCGTGGTTGGCTCTAAGAGTTCCTGTGCGGTGTGGAATGGCATCTGAGATCCAATCGCTTTGAATAGACGGCATCCCCGCACGGCCAAGGGTTTATTTTTAAAATGTACATGGACTGTTCGCATTCGTCTGACACGTGGAAGCCGAGGCGATGGCATGAAGGAATCAACAAGGCGCAGTATCAAAATCAGAACCGAACTGTCATTTGTTCCAAAGAAGAACCTTCCTTGCAAGACCGAAGAAATGAAGCCGGATACAACCTCGTAATTGAAGGCAAGTTCGGGGGCTACTGATGGAGTCCTGGATTTAGGGGTCCTCGGGTGTCCGGGCTACTGAAGCTGGGCCGGACTGATGGGTCATGAAGATAAAAGCAGAAAATCATCCCCCATGTCAGGATAGGACAACTATGTATGTAGAATGGCAAAATAGATGTCCGGATATAATGATTCCTTCCTCCCCGAGTAATCTTTTTGTAACCCTAAGCCTCCCCCGATGTGTATATAAGCCCGAGGGTTTAGCACGTAGAAGCTAGCAGAATCACAGCATCATAGGCTAGACTTCTAGGGTTTAGCCACTACAATCTTGAGGTAGATCAACTCTTGTAACCATATTCATCAAGATCAGTCAAGCAGGAACTACGGTATTACCTCGATAGAGAGGGCCTAAACCTGGGTAAAACATCATGTCCCCAGTCCCTTGTTACCATTGGTCCTTAGACGCATAGCTTGGGCACTCCTACCTGATATCTACTTGCTTTTACACCGACACTGGGACTATGGCGACGTCCCGTCACGAGCATGGGCTGGCAGGCCAGTCTGACTGGCTAACGACACGTGTCAAGCAGACAACGAGCAGGCGGAGCACAAACCGGTGGCATACCACTTGGCACCCGCCATGGCGTTTCTAATTCACCAGAAAGCCGGCCAGGCCTCGGCCGGCTCCTCGCACGCGGCTTCTACCAGCCGGACGAACAAGGGCATTAGATCTCCTAGAAGAGGAAACTACTGAGGCACCCCGGCTTTGAGCCGTGATACCTCACTAGCTTCGGGGGCTAATGTCGTGTTTATGTACCATGGGTAGCCTCATCCGTACCCAAGGATATTTCAAGACATCAGGGCCAGCAAAGCCCCGATGGCTGACTGGGCAAGCGACCGGCTTATAGGCCAGATTCCAGGAGATGACACGGTCCTCGAAGGCGGCATAGGGGGCAGGTCGGCTCCCAGCAGCATGCCCCTCCTCCTAGAAGTGTGCACTCACCTACCATGAGAAGACGGAGCATGGCAACAGTGCACCTGCTCCCCTCGAATCCCGGGGAGGCGTGGCTACAGTGCACGCTGACCAGGCGGCCACCTACCCGCACGGTGCGGGATTGTAGCCATGCGACGCATCACGCCACCCTCGTCAGCAAGGACGACGCCACAGTGAAAGGCAATCGGCATGGCCCACGGGCGGTGAACCATACCTGTTGGCCAGATTCTCGGCAGCCGACCGGGCCCACTGGAGGCGGGCCCCAGCAGCCAGCGGAGAACCTGGCCACCCTATACACTGATGTCCGGGTCCCACATCTCGGCCATATTACCATTGTACCCCTGGGGGTTGCCCTATAAGACCCCCTAGGGCTCACCCATGCAAAAGGTTCAAGTTCACTCCCACGCACACACACACCATAGCTAGGAGAAGAGGGATAGATCTACCCTTCTTCCTCCTCTACCAGCATAGCTCAAGGAGCACCTTGTAAGCTATTGATCATAGTCATATCAGCAGGATTAGGGGTGTTATCTCTCCGGAGAGCCCCGAACCTGGGTACATCTCGTGTGCACCCAGCTCGTGCTCACTCCCGCTTTCGGATCCTATCGACGTCCTCATGGCCCTCACCTCATGTCACCCCGTGGCATCTGTCGTCTTACCATCCCCCCTGCCTAGTGACGTGAGCATACCATGGCATAACCAAGTCGATCTTCAACACTAAAGACAATAATCTTGACACCAATGCTAAAGAGAGTGATGACGATGAAACTTCTCCCACCTACTACTTCATGGCACGAGGTGCCAAGGTAAACTCTCGTGATGCTTACTTTCAGACCTCTAGTGAAGTTGATTCTGAATGTGAATCCAAACTGAGCTATAAGATACTTGCTAAAATTGCAACTGAACAAACAACCATGGAAAAGATTCAAAAATTGCTAGATAAAAGCGATGATCTATTGTATGAGGAAAGGAATCGAACTCTTTCCTTAATTGAAGACATAAAAAATCTTCACGTTAAGTAAAAAGATCTTGAAAGTCGTCATGAATCCCTCTCAGCTAATCATGAGAAGCTTTCCTATGATTATCTTCAAAGGAAGCAGGATCTTGAGAAACTGAGAGCGTCTCATGATGATCTTCAAAAGGAAAACGATTCACTACTCACTCAACAGATCAGTTTCGCTCAGGAAGACTTTGTGACACCTTGTCTCAAATGTCTTGAGCGTGACAATGCTAAATCCATTGGTGAATGCTCTACTGCTTCTGAGCCTATTATGTCTTCAACTGCTGATGTGGTAACTAACCCCTCTTCGGAGGAAACACTACTACTGCTGATGAGAATGCTAGGTTGAAGACACTGCTTGAAACAGGTATGTACAAAAGCCTCAAAGGATATCAAACACTATGTGATGTCCTCAAGAAACATATCTTGAACCGAATCCCTAGGAAACAGGGTGTTGGTTTTGAGGGGAACAGGAATTTTGATGGCTCTTATTGGAATCCTGAGCAGTACCCCAAAACCAAAAGGGTTGCTGCTAAGGAATCCTCAATTGATCCATCCACCTTATCTGGCTTCACTTGTGCTAACCCTATTATCATTGACGAGTCATTGGACTCAAACTATAAAATGTTCAAGAATCACAATGGTTAAGTGTTTGCCAGGTTTATTGGAACTAACTACATGAATGGTTCTCCTATGAAGAAGATCTGGGTTCCAAAAAGTATTCTTGAAAACCTTCCTGCGAATGTCATTATGATGCCACCCACGAAGAAGACAAACCCCAGACCAAAGGCTTCATATGGCCCAAAGGATTTATACAGGCAATGGACCTCATATGTCCACCCTAACGCCAATGTTTTGAAGGGAAACTATCGCCAGACCCATGAATATGATCATGTTTATTCGAACCGCTATGCTCACAAAACAAAGAATTTTTATGCTTATTCTTATGAGAACTATTCATCTCATGCAAAACTATTTGCTCGGGCCCCAAAGCCATAATTCTCTGATGCTGCACTTAGACACATTCGTTTGAACCCACCCCAAAAGGTGTGGTTGGTTAAGAAGAATTAACTTCTCTTGCAGGGACGGGTATCCAGCCAAAAACCATTGTATTCTAAAGACAATGCTGCGGACCTAAAACATCTTGTGGGATGCAACATAAAATGTCAAAATGGTCTTACCATTTATTTCGTCCCTGGGTTTCTCAATGAACATCCTATCTTACCAGCCAAGAATCTTAACTTTTATAGTTTGCTTGTATGTCAAATATTTATGCTTCACAATACTCTTGGTGAAGCGTATCCTACTAACTGTACAATAGGGTATGCCTTTGAAAGCAATTGAATGGATCATGGATAGTGGATGCACTCATCACATGACTTTTGATAGAAGTCTTCTCATGGATTCTACTCTTCGTCATTCTATCAAAAGCCATATCACATTCGCTGACACTGGTAAAAACAAGGTATTGGGCCTAGGTAGAGTTGTTATGTCAAAGGATCAACACATGGATAAAGTGATGCTTGTTGAACCCCTTGGATAAAACTTAATGTTCGTCTCAATGCTTTGTGACCTTGACATGATTGTGATATTTGCAAATTATCGATGTCTTGTACTTATGGCTTCTAACAAATATCTAGTATTTGAAGGTTATCGAAGAGGTGATCTGTATATGGAAGATTTCTTCGGAGGACCACAGCTTGTCGTATATCTTCTAGCAAAGGCGTTAGAGTGCTAGCTATGGCACCGAAGACTAGGACATGCATGCATGAGGAACTTGCAGACTGTCGTGAAGACATCACTAGCATCGAGGGTGTAAAGTTCAAGAAGGATCATCTATGTGTTGCTTGTGAAGCTGGGAAGATGACTAGGGTGAAAAATCCCTCGAAGATAATCATGACGACATCATGACCCTTCGAGCTGCTACACATGGACTTATTCGGCCCTACTCACTACTCTACACTTACCACTATAGCTTGTTTATATGGCTTCGTGATTGTTGATGATTACTCTAGATATACATGGGTACACATAATACACTAAAAGACTGTCGGTGAACAAAAGAAGGGGTCATTTTGCACCCGTTTACTTGTGCACGGGCAGTTGTAGCCACACCTACGGCCACGCTTGCCGGAGAAGAAGAGGAAGGAGCACGAGACTGCTAAGTCAACACTTAAGCCAGAGGCATGAAGAATAGAGGGGAAATGTGGACTCCCCCCCGGCAACGCCCTCGCCGGGTCGGCCTATGTGACCTGGGCAAGAGCCTTGCCGGGGCAACTTGCCCAGCACCAACAAGGCCACCACCCTTAGGTCTGAGAGCTCTGACACCATCGACAACTTCAAGACCAAGATTCAGGAGCGCATGTGTGGTGGCATGTAGATCTTTGTGGGACCAAGAGCCTGCAAACCTAGACAAGGGACGAGAATATGAAGACCCCCGGCAAGAGTCTTGTCGGGGACGACCGAAGACCCCCGGCAAGATCCTTCCTGGGGACGTCCACAAGACCTCGGCAAGACCCCTTGTCGGGGGCATCTGCGGGGCCACAGCCAGGCCCACGCCCGCCAAGGTTTCGCTGCCCCGTGGCTGCTCCTACGAGCCAACCAACTTGCCAACTGGACAACTGCCTGCGTGGTAGCATGCAGCCTCCAAGCAAACTAGCCAAGCACCTGCATGGTGGCATGCAGATCTTCGTGAAGACCCTGCCACCACACCAGTCAGCAGCCAGCGTGGCACTGCATACCTCGTCAGCCTGGACGCGTCTTGGAGAGAGGTGAGGCGGCAACGAGCGGGACAAGCTCCATCACCTTCCCCGATAAAGCTAGAGGACACATAGGCGACACATTAAATGCGTTTATCTGATGATGTCAGGAGAAAACATTGTACCTTGTAGATACTTTCCACCTCCTGTGTGCCGTTGTGGCAACCCCTTTGTCATATAAAAGGAGGCCCGAGGCATACTGAGAGAGGATTCAGACTTTTTGGACAGGCACGCATAGTAGCCAGTTCAAGACCTCAAGAACACCAAATATAACGGACAAGCAGGACTAGGGTTTTACGCATCACTCGCGGGCTGAACCTGGGTAAAAATTCCCACGCGTTGATTGACTTGACCTACTCTTTGCACAACTCTACGCCCCTTCAACCATAGTAGGGGTCCCCGGGATCCCATAGGTGTCATTTCACCGACATCTTTGGTGCGCTAGGTAGGGGGCACTAGGTTTTGAAAATCTGGTATAGGAGTGAACGCACCACCTTCTCCATCGGCCGCGGAGAAGAAGGCGTCGGAGGAGGTCAACATCATCCCCATCGTTTTGGTGCCACCGGCCAGGCGGGCGATGTCGTCTGCAGCTGCAACCACCATTTACATGACGACGAAAAATCTAAGTCAAGAAAAAACTTGAGCAATTTCCTTTCTATAGGGTTATTTTCCTCGAAAGATCCCGCTCCTTGTATGGAGAACCTGCACGCAAATGAACCTTTTCGCTATTGCCAACACTCTTGTTCTATTTCGAGTCCTCTCAACAGTTCAGTGGTTGCGCCGAGAACGGCTAGGTGGCTTGCCCAGCAGCAAGCACCCCCGGAAGGCTGCTAAGGATCCGTCCTAAAAGCGCACCGGCACGGGTTTACGCACTGGCAAGCCTACCTAACTAACGGTAGGGTGCATACATACCAAAAAAGATCCAACAGGAAGATCATGCACTATTTCAAAATACTGCGAAGTTATATTACATCAGTCATTGTCGCGGTTCTAACTCAAGATAAATTTGTCTTGGGCATGAACTCGCAGCGGCAATAAGAAGCAGGGTGGCTAGTCCCGGCGCTGGCCTTCCACTCTCTTGACTGCATCAACGCAGCTGATGTTGGGATCGATACGCTCCTCGAGTGCAATGAGGTCCACGCCCTCCGGCAAGCTCTCAAGCATATTGGCGAAGTTGACGATGGGGTTCCAGAACGCCACCTTGCTGAGCACCTTGGTCAGGGTGCCCCGACAAACGTTTTGAGCCTCATTGGCTAGATAAGTTGCTCGATTGGAGTAGAGCTGCTCCATGGCCTCAAGGACACGCCCTCAGAACAAGGTCAGCCTGGCGCTGTGGGTTACGCTCGCCTCCTAAGAGTACTTGGAGATCAGCATACCCATGACGGATAGCTGTGTGTTGAGCCTCTCTGCGATGTCGATAATGCGATTGGTCCAGAGCTGTACCCTGTCCACACAGTTCTTGTGGGCGGTGGCGTCATCCTGCCACAGCTGCTTCTAGCTCTCAAGGGCCTAATTCATGGTCTCCTCATGGGCCCTGATCTCCGAGAGCGTCCCTTCCGAGGCATCCAGTTTTAGCTTCAGATCATTGATGGAGATGTTGGAGTCGGAGAGCAATTTGGTCTTGTCGGAGACGGTGACTTGCAAATCCGCCAGAGTGCGTTTTCTTGTGTCCCTCTCCTCCGCCAATATCAAGATCTCCTCCTTCAGCCCCTCCCGCTCCAGCTCCGGCTCCTCCACCTTGCCGGCCAGGTCCAGGGCCAGAGCATGACGTGCATCTTTGTGCTTCTGCTCCAGCGCCTGGGTTCGCTGCGCGACAAGCTTTTTGACCTCCTCGTCCTTGCTGCGGAGCGCGGCGGCAAGCTCTGTTCACGAGCGATAAGGTCCTCCTCTTGGGCATACAGAAGAACCTTCTGCTGCCTCTGGGCAGCCTCGTCCTTGGTGGCCTGTTCCATCGCCAACTCCTGGGCCTTCTTAGCGTCAGCCTGCTTAAGGGCAAGCTCTCGCCTGCGCTGGTCCTCCTGGTCCTGGATGGCACTCAGTTCCTCCCAGACTTCCCCAAACCAGACTTGCGTCTGGGTGACGCGCTCCTAAAAATCCGCCTCCACTTTGTCCATGGCCGCCATCCTGGAGTTCGCCTTATCCTAGTGGGCACGGTAGAGCGCCTGAAGCTTCTGAAAATTGGCCCTCATGGCCCGAAGGAGCTGCTCCTCTTGAAACCGCTGCCACTGGCGCTCCGTTCGTTGAAAACCTAAAGCCCGGCGGTGGCAAGGACCTCATCGTCAAAAACCTCCCCCTCGGCAGGCACTCTGGTGCTTACCGTCCCTAGGAGGAGGACGAACAGATCGTTGCCCACCTTCAAGTATTTGCCCGGGGCGGGAGAAGCAAAGGAGGAAGGTTGGTCATTGACCACCTCCTCCCGGCGGGCTCCTTGGCGGCCTCCTCGGCAGTAGCCTTGCCGGTGTCCCCAGCGGGCTCCTAGGCGGCCTCCTTAGCAGCAGCCTTGCCGGTGTCCCTGACAGGCACCTTGGCGGCGCCTGGGTTCGCTGCGCGACAAGCTTTTTGACCTCCTTGTCCTTGCTGCGGAGCGCGGCGGCAAGCTATGTTCATGAGCAATAAGGTCCTCCTCTTGGGCATACAGAAGAACCTTCTGCTGCCTCTGGGCAGCTTCGTCCTTGGTGGCCTGTTCCTTCGCCAGCTCTTGGGCCTTCTTAGAGTCAGCCTGCTTAAGGGCAAGCTCTCGCTTGCGCTGGTCCTGCTGGTCCTGGATGGCGCTCAGTTCCTCCCGGGCTTACCCAAACCAGACTTGCGTCTGGGTGACACGCTTTTAAAAATCTTCCTCCACTTTGTCCATTGCCGCCATCCTGGAGTTCGCCTTATCCTAGTGGGCAGGGTAGAGCGCCAGAAGCTTCTGAAAATTGGCCCTCATGGCCCGAAGGAGCTGCTCCTCTTGAAACCACTGCCACTGGCGCTCCGTTCGTTGACAACCTGAAGCCCGACGGTGGCAAGGACCTCATCGTCAAAAACCTCCCCCTCGGCAGGCACTCTGGTGCTTACCGTCCCTAGGAGGAGGACGAACAGATCGTTGCCCACCTGCAAGTATTTGCCCGGGGCGGGAGAAGCAAAGGAGGAAGGTTGGTCATTGACCACCTCCTCCCGGCGGGCTCCTTGGCGGCCTCCTCGGCAGCAGCCTTGCCGGTGTCCCCAGTGGGCTCCTTGGCGGCCTCCTCAGCAGCAGCCTTGCCGGTGTCCCTGGCAGGCCCCTTGGCGGCCTCCTCGGTAGCAGCCTTGCCGACCTCCCCATCAGGCACCTCGCCGGTCTCCCCGGCAGGGCCCTTCGGGGCCCTCTCGGTGGCGGACGCTGCTACTTCTCGAGCTTGCGTTGTATTCCCTCGAAGAGAAAAGGGTGATGCAGCATAGTAGCGTAAGTATTTCCCTCAGTTTTTGAGAACCAAGGTATCAATCCAGTAGGAGACCACGCACGAGTCCCTCGAACCTGCACAAACAAATAAGAACTTCCCAGCCAACGCGATAAGGGGTTGTCAATCCCTTTACGATCACTTACGAAAGTGAGATCTGATAGATAGGATAGTTTGATATTTTTGGTTATTTTTAGATATAAGAATAGAAAGTAAAAACAGCAAAGTAAAGTAGATTGTAGATTGATATGTCGAGAATATACCCGGGGGCCATTGGTTTCACTAGTGGCTTCTCTCATGATAGCAGAATTCTACAGTGGGTGAACAAATTATTGTCGAGGAATTGATAGAAATGCGAATAAATATGAGAATATCTAGGCATGATCGTTATATATAGGCATCACGTCCGTGACAAGTGGTCCGAAATGATTCTGCATCTACTACTATTACCCCACACATCGACTGCTATCCGGCATGCATCTAGAGTATTAAGTTCATAAAAACAGAGTAATGCTTTAAGGAAGATGACAAGATGTAGAGGGATAAACTCAAGCAATATGATATAAACCCCATCTTTTTATCCTCGATAACAACAATACAATACGTGCCTTGCTGCCCCTGCTATCACTGGGAAAGGACACCGCAAGATTGAACCCAAAGCCAAGCACTTCTCTATAGCAAGAACTATAGATCTAGTAGGCCAAACCAAACAGATAATTCTAAGAGACTTGCAAGGATATTATAATCGTACATAAAAGAATTAAGAAAAGAACCAAATATATCTCATAGATAATCTTGATCATAAACCCACAATTCATCAGATCTCGACAAACACCCCGCAAAAAGATTACATCGAATAGATCGCCTCGAAGACCGAGGAGAACTTGGTTTCGAGATCCAGAAAGAGAGAAGAAGCCATCTAGCTAATAACTATGGACCCGAAGGTCTATGGTAAACTCCTCACAACTCGTGGTGAGGCAATGGTGTTGATGTAGAAGCACTCCATGGATGTTCCCCCTCCGGCGAAGCTCTAGAACCGGGCCCAAGATGGGATCTAACGGGAACAGAAGGTTGCGGCGGTGGAATTAGGGTTTTCCCTATGGCCTTTATGTTTTCAAGGTACATGGGTATATATAGGAGGAAGGAGGGCATTGGGGGAGCCAGAGTTCGCCCACGAGGGTGGGGGCGTGCCCTGTAGGAGGGGACGCGCCCTGGACCCTCGCGGCTGCCTCCTTCGTTCCCTCGCGTGTACTCAAAGTTTTCTGTGTTGATATCATTCCAAAAGTAACTCTCGCGAAGGTTTCATTCCGTTTGGACTCCGTTTGATATTCCTTTTCTGCGAAACCCTGAAATAGGAAAAACTAGCTATCTGCACTTGGCCTTTGGGTTAATAGGTTAGTCCCAAAAATAATATAAAAGTGTATGATAAATCCCATTAAATATCCAAAACACCATATATAATAGCATGGAACAATAAAAAATTATAGATATGTTGGAGACGTATCAAGCATCCCCAAGCTTAGTTCCTGCTCATCCTCGAGTAGGTAGATGATAAAAACAGAATTTTTGATGTGGAATGCTAACCAACATAATTTTGAATGTAATTTCTTTATTGTGGCATGAATGGTCACATCCAAAAGATTCAAGACACAAGTCTATATTGACATAAGAAATAATAATACTTCAAGCATACTAACAAAGCAATCATGTCTTCTCAAAATAACATGGCCAAAGAAAGTTATCCCTACTAAATCATATAGTCTGGCTATGCTCCCTCTTCATCATACAAAATATTGATATAATGCACAACCCATATTTCAGCTAAGCACTTGTTTTCATACTCAAATTTTTTCAAACCTTTCAACTTTCACGCAATACATGAGCGTGAGCCATGGATATAGCACTATAGGTGGAATAGAGTGGTGGTTGTGGAGAAGACAAAAAGGAGGAAGGTAGTCTCACATCAATTAGACATATTAATGGCCTATGGAGATGCCCATCAATAGATATCAATGTGAGTGAGTAGGGATTACCATGCAATGGATCCACTAGAGCTATAAGTGTATGAAAGCTCATCAAAAGAAACTAAGTGGGTGTGCATCCAACTTGCTTGCTCATGAAGATCTAGGGCATTTGAGGAAGCCCGTCGTTGGAATATACAAGCCAAGTTCTATAATGAAAATTCCCACTAGTGTATGAAAGTGACAAAACAAGAAACTCTCTATCATGAAGATCATGGTGCTACTTTGAAACACAAGTGTGGAAAAGGATAGTAGCATTGTCCCTTCTCTCTTTTCTCTTTTTTTTGTTTTTTTGGAGGGGCTTTCACCTCTTTTTTTATTTAGCTCCTCTCTAAAAAAATTTGGGCCATCCTTTTTTTATTTGGCCTTTCCCCACATGGGACAATGCTGTAATAGTGAAGATCATCACACTTTTATTGACTTACAACTCGAACATTACAACTCGATACTAGAACAAAATATGACTCTATATGAATGCCTCCATCGGTGTACCAGGATGTGCAATGAATCAAGAGTGACATGTATGAAAAATTATGCATGGTGGACTAGCCACAAATACTGTGTCAACTACATGATCATGCATGGAAATATGACAATATGAAGTGTGTCATATGAACGGAATGGTGGAAACTTGCATGGCAATATATCCCGGAATGGCTATGGAAATGCCATGATAGGTAGGTATGGTGGTTGTTTTGAGGAAGGTATATGGTGGGTGTATGGTACCGGCGAGAGTTGCGCGGTACAAGAGAGGCTAGCAATGGTGGAAGGGTGAGATTGCGTATAATCCATGGACTCAACATTAGTCATAAAGAACTCATATACGTATTGCAAAAGTTTACGAGTCATCAAAACAAAGCAATCAACGCATGCTCCTAGGGGGGAGGTATGTAGGAGTTAACCATCGTGCGCCCCCGACCTCCCCACAAAGGATGACACTCAACAAATACCAAATTCTCTAACTTCTTCACATAGTAGTTCACCATACGTGCATGCTACGGGAATAACAAACTTTAACACAAGTATTTCTCAAATTCATAATTACTCCACTAGCATGACTCTAATATCACCATCCTCATATCTCAAAACAATCATCAAGTATCAAACTTCTCATCATATTCGATGCACTTTGTATGAATGTTTTTACTACATTCATCTTGGATGCCTATCATATTAGGACTAGTTTTTAACCAAAGCACATTACAATGCTATTCTAAAAGACTCTCAAAAGCAAATAAGTGAAGCATGAGACATCAACAGTTTCTACAAAATAAAATCACCACCGTGCTCTAAAAGATATAAGGGAAGCACTTGAGAAAAACTATTTAGCTCAAAAGATATAAGTTAAGAACATAGAGTATTCTAACAAATTCTAGACCATATTTATCTCTCTCAAAAAGGTGTGTCCTGCAAGGATGATTGTGGCAAACTAACAAGCAAAGACTCAAATCATACATGACGCTCCAAGCTAAACACATATCATGCGGTGAATAAAAATATAGTCCCGAGTATAGTTACCGATAGATGAAGACAAAAGAGGGGGTGCCTTCCCGAGGCATCCCCAAGCTTAGGATTTTTGGTTGTCCTTGAATTTTACCTTGGGGTGCCTTGGGCATCCCCAAGCTTAGGCTCTTTCCAGTCTTTGTTCCATAGTCCATCAAAGCCATACTCAAAACATGAAAACTTCACAACACAAAACATAGCCAAAAATCTCGTGAGCTCCGTTAGTATAAGAAAACAAACCACCACTCAAAGGTACTGTAATGAACTCATTCTTTGTTTATATTGGTGTTAAACCTACTGTATTCCAACTTCTCTATGATTCATACTCCCCAATACTACTCATAGATTCATCAAAATAAGCAAACAACACACAAAAAACAGAATCTGTCAAAAACAGAACAGTCTCTAGTAATCTGTAACTTTCAAATACTTCTGTAACTCCAAAAAATTTGAAATAAATTGGTAAAAGTGGGCAATTTTTCTATCAATCATCTACAAAAAGAATCAACTAAATATCACTCTCCAGTAAAATCTGGTGACTATTCTCGTGAGCGCTATCGTTTCTGTTTTTTTACAACAAGATCATATAAACTTCACACAAGTCTTCCCGAAGGTTCTACTTGGCACAAACACTAATTAAAACACAAAACCACATATAAACAGAAGCTAGATGCAATATTTATTCCTAAAAAAAGGAAAAACAAAGAAAACAAAATTTGGTTGCCTCCCAACAAGCGCTATCGTTTAACGCCCCCGGCTAGGTACGATACAATGATAGATCTAGGTATTGCCATCTTTGGAAGGCAATCCATAAGTGGATCTCATATTGGATTCATAAGGTAATTTTATTTTCTTTCTAGGAAAGTGTTCCATGACTTCCCTTAATGGAAATTGGAATCTAATATTTCTTCCTTCATATCAATAATTGCACCAAGCATTCTAAGGAAAGGTCTAACAAGAATAACAGGACATGAAGGGTTGCAATCTATATCAAGAACAATAAAATCTATGAGCACATAATTCCTATTGGCAACAATAAGAACATCATTAATCCTTCCCAAAGGTTTCTTAATAGTAGAATCCGCAAGATGCAAATTTAAAGAGCTATCATCAAGCTGATGGAAACCTAACAAATCACACTAAGTTTTTGGGATAGTGGAAATACTTGCACCCAAATTACACAATGCAAAGCATAGATGATCCTTAATTTTTATTTTAATAGTAGGTTCCCATTCATCATAAAACTTTCTAGGGATAGAAACTTCTAGTTCAAGTTTTCCTTCATAAGATTGCATCAAAGCATCAACTATGTGTTTGGTAAAAGCTTTATTTTGACTATAAGCATGCGGAGAATTCAGTACAGATTGCAACAAGGAAATACAATCAATCAAAGAGCAATTATCATAATTGAATCCCTTGAAATCCAAAGTAGTGGGTTCATCACTATGCAAAGTTTTAATCTGTTAAATCCCACTTTTAACAATTGTAGCATCAAGACCTAAAAACTCGGAATCATTGGGACGCCTTTTAATTAAAGTAGACTCATCTCCAGTCCCATCTTTATCAAGATTCATACCAGAAAATAGGGATCTAATAGGAGACACATCAATAACTTTTAGATCTTCATCCTTATTTTCACATTCTTCTAGTTTAGCAGCCATCTTATTAACTAAGGTGGATTGCTTGTCCGAAATTTGGGCTATTAAGTTCTCAAGATGAGCAAACTGAGATTTCAAACCATAAAATTCTTTAGACATATCATCAAGCTCTTTATTCATATATTCCATAAAGCTTTTCTGTTGTTTAAGCTCATTCATGAAGAAATCATTGTGCGCAAATTGCACAGACATGAAATGTCTAGCATTGTTTTCAATCTCCTCCAACCTCTTAAGGTGAGGGTCAACACTTATAGGGGAAGTCATAGTGACAAGCAAGCAAGCAAACGGTAAACACATGGAAAAAAGAAGGGAAAATAAAACGACAAAGGTGAAGTGGAGGAGAGGAAAACGAGAGGCAAATAAATGTAATGCAAAGGATAAGGGTTTGTGATAGGTACTTGGTATATCACTTTTGTGTAAGCCTCCCCGCCAACGACGCCAGAAATTCTTCTTGCTACTTCTCGAGCTTGCGTTGTATTCCCTCGAAGAGGAAAGGGTGATGCCGCACAGTAGCATAAGTATTTCCCCCGGCTTTTGAGAACCAAGTCATCAATCCAGTAGGAGACCACGCGCAAGTCTCTCGCACCAGCACAAACAAATAAGAACTTCGCAGCCAATGCGATAAGCGGTTGTCAATCCCTTTACGGTCACTTACAAAAGTGAGATCTAATAGATAAGATAGTTCGATATTTTTGGTATTTTTGACATAAGAACAGAAAGTAAAAACAACAAGGTAAAGTAGATTGTAGATTGATATGTTGAGAATAGACCTAGGGGCCATAGGTTTCACTAGGGCTTCTCTCACGATAGCAGAATCCTAAGGTGGGTGAACAAATTATTGTCGAGCAATTGATAGAAAAGCGAATAATTATGAGAATATCTAGGCATGATCATTATATATAGGCATCATGTCCATGGCAAGTGGACCGAAACTATTCTGCATCTACTACTATTACTCCACACATCGACCGCTATCCAACATGCATCTAGAGTATTATGTTCATAAGAATAGAGTAATTCTTTAAGCAAGATGACATGATGTAGAGGGATAAACTCAAGCAATATGATATAAACCCCATCTTTTTATCCTCGATGAAAACAATACAATACATGTCTTGCTGCCCCTGCTGTCACTGGGAAAGGACACCGCAAGATTGAACCCAAAGCCAAGCACTTCCCCCATTGCAAGAACTAAAGATCTAGTAGGCCAAACCAAACCGATAATTCGAAGAGACTTGCAAGGATATTATAATCATACATAAAAGAATTCAGAAAAGAACCAAATATTCTCATAGATAATCATGATCATAAACCCACAATTCATCGAATCTCGACAAACACACCGCAAAAAGATTACATCAAATAGATCTCCTTGAAGACCGAGGAGAACTTGGTATTGAGATCCAGAAAGAGAGAAGAAGCCATCTAGCTAATAACTATGGACCCGAAGGTCTATGGTAAACTACTCAGAACCCATGGTGAGGCAATGGTGTTGATGTAGAAGCACTCCGTGGAAGGTCCCCCCTCCGGCGGAGCTCCGGAATAGGCCCCAAGATGGGATCTCATGAGAACAGAAGGTTGCGGCGGTAGAATTAGGGTTTTCTCTGTTGCCTCAATGTTTTCAGGGTATATGGGAACATATAGGAGGAAGGAGGGCATCGGGGGAGCCAGAGGGGGCCCACGAGGGAGGGGGCCGCGCCCTCTATGAGGGGGCGCGCCCTGGACCCTCGTGGCCGCCTCTTTCATTCCCTCGCGTGTACTTCAAGTCTTCTGTGTTGATATCGTTCCAAAAATAAGTCTCGCGAAGGTTTCATTCCGTTTGGACTCAGTTTGATATTCTTTTTCTGTGAAACCCTAAAATAGGCAAAAATCAGCGATCCGCACTGGGCCTTTGGGTTAATAGGTTAGTCCCAAAAATAATATAAAAGTGAATGATAAAGCCCATTAAACATCCAAGACATCATATATAGCATGGAACAATCAAAAATTATAGATACGTTGGAGACAGATCAGACGCGGCAGTTTCCCCAGCCATAATCTTGGTGGCCTCGGCTTCGGCATCCCTAGCGACCTCCTCGATGATAGTGTCGACATCCATCTGGTCCATCAAGGGAGAGTCTGGAAACCAGAAAGGAAGAACATCACATGGCAGAGATAACAGGGGACGGGAAGCAGGAGACTTACCTATGCCGGGCCGAGGAGAAGTGGTTCCCTCCCCGCCATCGTCCGTTGTCCGGACAGAGCCACTAGCGCTCGTGCTTGCCCCCTCTTCCTCCCTTCCCATGGGCTCGATGGTGGATGCCCTTGCCGGCGATGCCCCTCTGGGTGGCATGGTTGTCAGGGACGGTGTGTCGGGGGCGGACCCCAGCGGCTCCTCTGGTTGCTGATCTCCTTTCGCAAACCCGGCATGTTCAGCACCAAGAGTACACCCCCACAACACCCGTCAGCGGGGTGTGAAGAATGGACTCACGCTGGGGGCTGGAATGGGTGATGTCGGCGTCCTAGGAACCAGGGTACCCAGACTTGAGTGTCTGCAGGCCGCGACGCGCTCCTACCACGGCCTAGTACGGCCCAGTTGATCGACCAACTGTCCAAGACTCTCGCGAGGGGGGGGGGCTCGGCCTCGTGAGAAGAACAATGTCAAGACCCCCTCAGGAGCGGCCTCGGCAAGGTGCTCCACAGGGGCGGAGAATCCAAGGCCAAGCCTGCCTCAGGAGGAGGCAGTGACATAAGGAGTGACGCACCGTGCCGGCGGGTGCGAGCGCCCGCCAGCGGCGCAGTTGCCGTTTCGGTGCAAAGGAGGCAGCGCAGACACAGGTTCCCAAGGAGCGGGACAAAGGTTTCCCCTTTTGTGCAACAAGACCGAAGACCGCAAGGACGATAACGAGGATGTCACCATCGAGCCCACAACCGCGTCACCGCCTGATCCTTTTGCAAGCGAAGATTGCTTTTGTTAGGGTAGGAACGTCCTTTTGTTCCCGCTCAAAAATGGCCGTTGTGGGATCCTCTCCCACCTAAACATTTCATGGGAATATGACCCTGGCCGCCTAAATAAGTAGCTAGGATCCCCATTGTGAGGGGTCAAGTTAGGCCAAGTCCAGTCAAGATGATGGCCTCGTCCGAGACCCTACGGATCTGGAGGCGCATGGTGTTGAAGCGTTGGATGTACCTTTGCAGGGTCTCTCCCGGCTGTTGCCTCATGCGGCACAGATACGCAGCAACCGGGGCTCGGTCGCTGGTGCCTTGGAAGTTGGCGACGAAACACTCACAAAGCTATCCCCAGGAGGAGATGGACCCCACGGGGAGGTTCAGGAGCCAGGAGCGTGCGCCATCTTTGACAGCCATGGGGAACCAGTTCGCCATGACCTGCTCAGTGCTGTTGGATGCCTCGATGCTCAGCTCGTAGAGTTGGAGGAACTCCGTGGGGTCGGTGGTGCCGTCGTAGCGCGGAGGCAGGTCCGACTTGAACTTGCCGGTCCAGACGAGTTGCCGTAGCTCAGGAGCTAAGGCATGACATCCAGCCACGCTCATGATCGCAGGCGCCCCCTACGACTGCGGTGTTGGTTCTTGGGGCGCTGATGCCACCACCTCCTGTGGCGCGCGGTCCTGGCGCAGCGGGCTAGGGGGTCCTCGTCGCGTGCATGGGCTTTGCGGGGCGGCTCACACCGCGGAGCCTCGCGCCGGACCTCCTGGCCTACGCCATAGAGTGGAGGCAGAGCCGGGACTCCGTGGCCTTCGTTCCCCGCCGGGGGCAACGGGGGACGGGAGGAGTGCGTTGGTGCAGGTGCTCTCCCAGCGGCGTTTACGAGCTCGGTGATGCGGTGGAGCCACTCATCGTAGAGGTCATCTACCGGGCGGTAGCGCAAGAGCTCCCGCGACATCAGCAACGTAGGCTACTGATAGACCGGCCCACGGCGGACCAGAGAGGATGATGCCACGACCAGTGAAGGGTGAATACGTCGTCGTGTGGCCATCGCGCCGCACGGCTGGTGGCAGCGACGAGTCCTGCTGCTCGTGGACGGCCGGGTCGGTGGCGGTGTTGGCCACTGGCGAGTTGGGGCAGAGCAGCGCACCGTTGCCCGCGGCCGCCGTCTGAGCGATGTTCGCGGCGCAGCAGGCTCCGCATGTGGACGTCCACCATGGCGGTGGAGCAAAGTCAACAATGAGAGCGGGACGTGGTCGTCGGAGACGTGAGATCTCGACACGCCCCCTATCTGGCGCGCCAAATGTCGGATTACGGGCTCCACAAAGCCCAAGAATTTCGAACACCAGGGCGTTAACGAAGATCTCTCCCACTCACATCTACCTAGCGTCTCGCCCTTGCCTAGTGAAGAGATTCAAGCAAACAAGAAGTGAAGCACACAAGATTTTACCCAGGTTCAGGCCACCTTATGGTGTAAAACCCTACTTCCTGCTTTGGTGGATTGGCCTCAGGAGGGTTGGAATATGAACTAGTACAGTGATTCCCGAGCTCAGTAGGTGAGCTCAGGAGGGTCAGGAGGCAAGTGTTCTTGCTCCCTTGCGTGGTGGCAGAGTTTATGGTTGTTCTCCACTTGACTGGACTTGGCCTAAGTTGACCCCTCACTATGAGGATCCTAGCTACTTATATAGGCGGCCAGGGTCCTCTTCCCCCGAAATGTTTAGGCGGGAAGCGATCCCACAACGACCATTTTTGAGCGGGAACACAAGGACGTTCATACCCTGACAAAAGCAGTCTTCGCCTGCAAAAGGATCAGGCGGTGACGCGGTGGTGGGCTCGGTGGTGACATCCTCCATGTCGTCCTTGCAGTCTTCGGTCTTGTTGCACCAAAGGGGTAACCTTTGTCCCGCGCCTTGGGAAGCTGTGTCTGCGCTGCCTCCTTTGCACCGAAACGGCAACTGCGCCGCAGGCGGGCGCTGGCACCCGCTGGCGCGGTGCATCACTGCTTACGTCACTGCCTCCTCCTGAGGCAGGCTTGGCCTTGGATTCTCCGCCCCTCCGGAGCATCTTGCCGAGGCGCTCCTAAGGGGGTCTTGATGTTGTTCTCCTCGCAAGGCCTAGTCCCCCCTCGTGAGGGTCTTGGACAGCTGGTCGATCAGCTGGGCCGTACCAGGCCGTGGTAGGAGTGCGTCGTGGCCCGCAGACAGGCAAGTCTGGGTACCCTGGTTTCTAGGACGTCGACATGCACCACCCCTATCGCCGTCCCCGCTTTGTCCGCATATCACCGGAGCACCTAAAGGAAGCGTAAATCCTGGCGACGCCCGCGTACACCATGTGCGGGCACCCGCCAGCCTCAGGGATGCTCTTGGAGAATCACGGCACCTCTTCTTCGGGGGGAGCCGCTCAGGCCCCACCATCGGGCTCTTCCCCTTCTCCGTGGCCGAGAACCTACGTATCGGTGCCATGGAAGCCCTCGGAGAAGTGGGAGGAGCAGCGATTGATCTGCAACAGTCAAGTGCCTCACCCCCTTTTATAGGCCAACAAGATCAATCGTCGGCCACTCAAGCGCGGCCATAATGGCCCCGCCGCCCGCGCCAAGGAGTTGTCAAGTCGCACGGTTGCCAAGACTGCGCGGGAAGCGGAGTCGCCCACGTCCCATCCAACCGTCACGCGCCAGCCTGGCCCGCAGACTTTTGGGGACCGCGACGCTTCGTCCTCGGCTAAGGCTTCGCACCGAAGCCAACTCAGCGCACACCTTGGGCCCGAGGGCTACTATCGGTGTCCGGGGAACCAGGGTACCGAGACTTGCATATCTTTGGGCCGCGACGCGCTCCTACCACGGCGTGGTACGGCCCAGCTGTCCAATACCCTTGCGAGGGGGGACTAGGCCTCGCGAGGAGAACAACGTCAAGACCCCCTCATGAGCGGCCTCGGCAAGATTCTCCGGAGGGGTGGAGAATCCAAGACCAAGCCTGCCTCAGGAGGAGGCAGTGACGTAAGCAGTGATGCACTACGCCAGCGGGTGCCAGCGCCAGCCAGCGGCGCAGTTGCCATTTCGGTGCAAAGGAGGTAGCGCAGACACAGGTTCCCGAGGAGCGGGACAAAGGTCTCCCCTTTGGTGCAACAAGACGGAAGACCGCAAGGACGACAGGGAGGATGTCACCACCGAGCCCACCACCGCATCACCGCCTGATCCTTTTGCAGGCGAAGACTTCTTTTGTCAGGGTAGGAACGTCCTTGTGTTCCCGCTCAAAAATGACCGTTGTGGGATCCCTTCCCGCCTAAACATTTCAGGGGAAGAGGACCCTGGCCGCCTATATAAGTAGCTAGAATCCTCACTGTGAAAGGTCAAGTTAGGCCAAGTCTAGTCAAGTGGAGCAGATCCATAAACTCAGCCACCACGTAAAGGAGCAAGGACACTTGCCTCCTGACCCTCCTGAGCTCACCTCCAGAGCTCAGGAATCACTGTACTAGTTCATATTCAAGCCCTCCTGAGGCCAATCCACCAAAGCAGGAAGGAGGGTTTTACACCACAAGGTGGCCTGAACCTGGGTATACTCTTGTGTGTTTCACTTGTTGTTTGCTTGAATCTCTTCACTGGTCGAGTGCGAGACGCTAGGTACACGTGAGTGGGAGAGATCTTCGTTCACGCCCCTGTGTTCGAACTTCTTGGGTTTTGCGGAGCCTGTAATCCGACAGGTGATGCGCTGAGGGCTGTTGTCCGGGATGATCACCACCAACGCCGGCATGCGCACAGCGCTCGCCGGGGGCTCGTTGCCCGTTAAGGCTTTGGCCCTCTTCGCCTCCCTTTGAGCCAGTGTCTCCATGTCTCTGCGAAATTTAAATCAAGTCAAGGACGGACAATGCGGGCGAAGGGTTAAGAGATGGTGGGGACAAAATTCTTACTCATTATCATCATCCTCTAGCCTCCTCTTCCTCTTCCGGCTAAAGGACCCGAGATCGAAATCGGCCTCCGGGGCGTCATCGACAAGCAGAAGAGAAGGGGATGGGGTCCTGGGACACCTGGATGAGGAAGAAGCGGCGGTTGTGGCCTTCTTCGCTACCATAGCCCTTGTCCGGCGTGCGAGCGGCACCTGGGCCTGCTGCCGCTGCGTGTTCTTACCGTGCCGGACTCTCTCGCCGGAGCCCACCCGCCCCAAGACACGCTTCTTGCCTAGGGCCGGGGAGTCGTCCGCATCAGTCTCCTCATCAGCCGACTCCTCGGCCGCTTCTTCAACATAGTATTTCAAAAGTTTTCCTACGAACACGCAAGATCTATCTAGGAGAAGCATATCAACAAGCGGGAGAGTGTGTCCACGTACCCTCATAGACCGAAAGAGGAAGAGTTTAGTAACGCGGTTGATGTAGTCGAACGTCTTCGCGATCCAACCGATCTAACACCGAATGCACGACACCTCCGCGATCTGCACAAGTTCAGCTCGGTGACGTCCCTCGAACTCTTGATCCAGTTGAGGCCAAGGGAGAGTTTCGTTAGCATGACGGCATGGTGACGGTGTTGATGAAGTTACCGACGCAGGGCTTCGCCTAAGCACTGCGACAATATGATTAAGGTGTGTAACAGTGGATTGGGGAACCTCACAAAGCTAAAACAATTGTCAATTTGTGTGTCTATGCGTTGCCCCCTCGTGACGTATATAAAGGAGCAAGGGGAGGGGGCCGGCCGGCCCTATAGGGTGCGCCCCAAGGGGGGAATCCTACTCCAACTAGGAGTAGGTTCCCCCTTTCCTAGTCCAACTAGGAGGGGAGAAGGATAGAGGGGGCCGGTCCCCCAAGCCCTAAACCAATTGGGTTTGGGCCTAGGGGGCGCGCCCCACACCTCCATTGTTGCCCTCTATTTCCACTAAGGCCCATGAAGGCCCATTGACCCCCAGGGGGTTCCGGTAACTACCGTAACCCTTCCGGTGTCCGAACATAACCTTCCAATATATCAATCTTTATGTCTCGACCATTTCGAGACTCCTCGTCATGTCCGTGATCTCATCCGGGATTCCGAACAACCTGAGGTACATCAAAACACATAAACTCATAATAATGATCGTCATCAAACATTAAGCGTGCGGACCCTACGGGTTTGAGAACTATGCAGACATGACCGAGACTCATTTCCGATCAAAAACCAATAGCGGAACCTTGATTCTCATATTGGTTCCCACATATTCTACGAAGATATTTCTCGGTCAAACGGCATAACAACATACGTCGTTCCCTTTGTCATCGGTATGTTACTTGCCCGAGATTCAATTGTCGGTATCATCATAACTAGTTCATTCTCGTTACCGGAAAGTCTCTTTACTCATTCCGTAATACATTATCTCGTGAATAACTCACTAGTCGTTTGCTTCCAAGGCTTATTACGATGTGTATTACCGAGAGGGCCGAGAGATACCTCTCCGACACTAGGAGTGACAAATAATATTCTCTATATATATCAACACCACAAACACTTTCACAAACACCTGTAGAGCATGTTTATAATTACCCATTTATGTTGTGACGTTTGATAGCACACAAGGTTTTCCTCCGGTATTCGGGAGTTGCATAATCTCATAGTCAGAGGAACATGTATAAGTCATGAAGAAAGCAATAGTAGAAAAACTAAACGATCATAGTGCTAAGCAAACGGATGGGTCTTGTCCATCACATCATTCTCATAATGATGTGACCCCATTGATCAAATGACAACACATGTCTACAGTTAGGAAACATAACCATCTTTGATTAACGAGCTAGTCTAGTAGAGGCATACTAGGCACACTATGTTTTATCTATGTATTCACAAATGTATCAAGTTTCCGGTTAATACAATTCTAGCTTGAAATAAAGACATTTATCATGTTATACAAAGAAATATAAATAACAACTTTATTATTGACTCTAGGGCATATTTCCTTCACGGTTTGCATGATGCAAGCCGTGATAACCAAGGCCAGGCGGGCGCCAGCGGGCGCAGTACATCAGTTTCCTCACTGGTGCAAAGGAAGCGGGCTCAGACGCAGAGTCCTAAGGAATCTGCCAAAGGTTTCCAATCTAGTCCAACAAGACCAAGACCACCAGGATGGCCGGATGGAGGTCATCACCGAGCCCACCATGGCCTCGGGATCAGAGGCTTTGCAGGCGGAGACCACCTTTAGTTAGGATAAGATGTACTAGTTGTCTCCCTTCAAAATTGGCCATTGTGGGATCCCTTCTCGCCAAACGTTTCGGGGAAGAGGACCAAGGCCACTATATAAGTAGGATAGCCACCACTCAACAAGGCGACGGATTAGTGAGACCCTCTCCTCCACCACCAAGAAAGAACACCTCACCTCCGATGGTTGTTCACTCATTGTAGTAGTTTATCCACAACCCGTCTTGAGGCTAATCCACCATACTGCTGGACTAGGGACACTCACCGCTAGGTGGCCTGAACCAGGATAAACTGCCTCGTGTCTCTTTTGCATTCTTGCTCATGGTGCTAGTTCAGGAGATGGTGAGTAGATAGATAGGCGATGTTGAGATCGTCGCACGCACCCCAGAGTTCGAACCTAGTAGGGTTTTGCGGAGCAATGGATCCGACATTTGGCGCGCCAGCCCCCCCCCCCCGGTGCGTCGAATCTCATCTTCGTCCGTTCGGTTCACCGTCGTTTCATAGCCCAACAGGTGACGCCAGCCGCGTCTGTGCTGAGCGCCGGGCTGCTGTTGCCGCTCGCGTGCCCCAGAAAGCACCCCCCGGCGACGGCATCCACCATCGCTCTCCGTCACCGGCGGCAAACTCTGCCACTGGCCTCACTACCCACACGCAGTAGGATTCATCATTCCCGCTCTCCGCGTGGCACGATGGTTGCACCGCAACCCCGTCACTAACTCCAGCGGCTGCTTCATCCCCCCACGCCCATCACAGCCTAGCATACTCGCCCGCGCTCCTCATGGCGCGTGAGCTCCTGCGCAACCGCCCGGCCAACAAGCTCTATGAAGAATGGCTGGACCACATCGCTGAGCTTGTCAGCACCGCAGGAGAAGCTCCAGCATTGTGCCTTTCGCTGCTTCTTCAACAACCTCAGGCGGGCGACGAGGCCCGCAACGCACCTCCTCCACTGCTTCGGATGACGTCTTCCACGAGCCAAGGCGCGAGGCCCCCAAGCATGACCAGCCGCGCAGGGTGGTCGCGCGGGATGAAGAAAGCTGTCAAGTGGTGGAGCATCCGCAAGGCAAGGCGTGCATGCTTCATGCTCCGCCTCGTCAGGGTCACGCGCCTCTGTGTGCAATGGCACACGAATACCCAGACCAGGCTCCACCTTAGCAGCAAGCACCACTCAGCACGACGGGCTGCAAGGCGTTCACCCCAGAGCTCCATCGTGTCAGCTAGCCCAACAAGTTCAAGCCAGATTCACCCCTGCGTTATGATGGAACACCTGACCCGACAGAATTCCTACAGCTCTACGAGCTGAGCATCAAAGCGCCCAATGGTGAAGAGAAGGTCATGGCCAACTAGTTTTCCATGGCTCTCAAAGATGCCGCTCGTTCATGGCTCCTGAACCTCCCGAAGGAATCAATCTCCCCCTGGGGTGAGGTGTACGAACACTTCGTTTCCAACTTCAAAGGTACTCGTGACCGTACCCCGGCGGTAGGCGACCTTAGGCACATCAAGCAGCAGCCAAGAGAGATATTGTGCAAGTACATGCAGCGTTTCACCAATGTCCGCATCAAGATCCGCAAGATATCTGATGAAGCCATCATCTTGGCATTCACAGATGGCATCCGGGACATCAGGATGAAGGAGGAACTCACCATTCAGGAGGACATGTGCTCAGCTCTGGAGATGTTCAACCTCGCGATCAAGTGCACAAAGGCAGAAGAGGGTCGCCTCTCGCTTGTCGAGCTTCCTAAGGCTGACCCAGAAGACCAGAAGGCCAAGACCAAGAAGGCCAAGCGCAAAGGACCAGCAGTACTTGCGGCTGAACCTGAGATGAAACGCGGGTGCGATTACCATGATTCCTCTAAGGGTAACTGCCCATTCTGCGCCTTCCACAACATCACAAAAACAACACCAATGATTGCCAGGAACTCAGGGCCATCCATGACAGACACTTTGCACGCCGCCCCGAGCACGGAGAACGAGGCTATGGTTACCGAGGTGGCCGTGGAAGAGGATGCTGGGAGAATCGTGACTCTCAACAAGGCTGGCGTGAGCGACCTCGCAAGGATCACTAGCAGGGCCAGCCTCGTGAAGGTCCATGGAGAGACTAGCCTCGCGAGGATCATTGGAGGGACCAACCGTGTGTAGATCGCCCCCGAAACAACACAACCCTTCCTCCGCTGCCACCACCGCCGAAAAGGAATGATGACCACCATCAAGATAAAGGGGCCAGAGTCTTTTAGGAGTCTTGCACAGTGGCATGCATCCTTGCAGGCGCTTAGCCCCCTGCATCTCATCGCGTCTTCAAGTAGTTTGCCTGAGAAGTGAATGCAGTCCTCCCCAAGCTCAAGATAATGCGTCCTCTCAGATGGTCCAAGTGCGCCATCAACTTCAACTCCACTAATAAGCTCAAGTGCGTGGCAAGGGCCGGTGCCCTACCTCTGCTCTGCTCACCTACCATCAACAATGTGCTCGTCACCAAGACCCTCATCGACAATGGAGCAGGACTCAACGTCCTCTCCATCGAGACTTTCGACACGCTCCAGGTGCCATACGACCAACCCACCAGGCCTTTCTTCGGAGTGACCGAAGGCTCGACAACGCCAACAGGAAGGATCCGCCTTCCTGTCACCTTTGGCGACCGCCAGAACTACAACACAGAGTTCATCGACTTCGACGTCGCCCACATCCGGCTCCCATACAATGCCATCCTCAGCTACACAAATTTAGCCAAGTTCATGGTGGTGACCCACCATGGCTACAACGTCCTCAAGATGTCGGGAAGCAGCGGGGTCATCATAGTTGCCTGTGATGAGAAGGATGCGGTGTGCGCTCTCGAGCGCGCCTACCAAGCTGTGGCAGTGGAGAACCCTGACACCGAGGGCTTTGCCTACCCTCCTGAAGCCGTCCTGAAGAAGAGGAAGCAGCTGCTCGCCCTGGAACCTCACAAGGAAGCAGCACCTGGTGGCCGCGCCTCAGGATCTACGCCCGTCGACGGGGCGCCTTCCTCCCTCGCATAGGAAGGCATGCCCAGTGCTCCTCTCCAACTGGGTGCGGGGACTCAACGCGCAATGGAGGCGCTCGGGCACCATCTGGAGGCTTGCTTCAGTGCCCGTTTCCGTGAGGAGGGCGCAAGGCACGAGGTGCCAAGTGCTCATGAGTTCATCAGCCAGATCATCGAAGACTTGCAGGTACCAAGAGCAATGCGAGGCGAGTGTCGCCCCACACCACCAAGTGCAGTTGTCGTCCCTGGCTCGGGCGGCAAGCTGCACATCTGCATCAACGTCCCAGGCTCAATAGAGTCGCATAGCAGGAGCTCTACTAGCCGTCCCAGGTGGGCCGGTGTGAGGGCCCTCCTCACACCTATGTTTGCATGCCTTTCAGCCTACCGAACCAAGCTACCCTGCACCAGCGCCACATGCGGGGCATCCTGGTGGCTCATGAGGCCAGGCATCAGGAGATCCTGGCGGAGGGGGAACTGGTCCTTTGCGAGCTCCCAGAACCTCGAGAGATTCGCGAGGTCCGGAGCCGAGCGACTCATGAGGAGCAACGTCCGCAGCGAGCGTCTTTAGCTACACCAATTTTCCTCCACGAACAGTGCCAGGTGACATTTCCCGTTTAATTCAGTTGGGGGCACTCCTCGGGCTGCATCATCCACAGACCGTGTGTGTCCGTCCCTATGGCATGTATCGTTTTTGCTCGAACTGGGATTGTCTTTGCTTGAGATTGGGTATTTCACTTTGTTTTCTGATAGTCGCTTGTCCATCATTTCGTTGTTTGAAGTGTCGTGCGCCCTGACCAGTAGACTAGGGCTGCAAACTTGGGACGCAGCTTGGGAAGCCTCCGCGGGAACCGTGCGCCTGGGGCTCCTCCTGGGGTTGTTACATGAAGAAGCTTAAACATGATGCCCTGTGCTCTGGTCCATCCCTATAGCGTTGACAAATCCATATGACAGAGCTTTGTCTAGTGGGTTCGCCCCACTCACGTCACCTCATGACATCCTTGTTGCTTGATCTTCCCATGCAATGGCCGCCGGAAGTTAATTTCGGCGCAGGTTATGGCTGTCACGCAAAAGCTCTTGAAGACCAGGCGCAACCCACCTTGAGGTAGGGACTCGTGGGTCCCGCATTGGACCACAGGTGCCCATATACACCTCCTCCAGCTGGGCTATACACGCCCGAAGTGCTCCCCCGGAGGGACCTCCACCCACCCGACCAGTGGAAGCCCCATGCTCCGCGCTGGCAGACAACACTGTCGAGGCACGGCTATACCCACGCCAAGTGGTAGCCCTATGCTCTGCGCTAGGGATAAAAAACTGGGGGCACCTCCGAGTCGCACTAACTCCATGATGGCCTCTCGGTCGACCGTTGAGCCTCTTCCTAAGAAGAGTGCACAAGGGGTGGACACGGGGATGCGCCTAGGTCAGTCAGACCTGGCGCAAGCCACCTCACCAGGTCCTTGTATCTGGTCCTTGCGTGCCCTTCCCGGGCAAAGGCTGCCGAGAAGAAGGTATGGAACTCACAAGGGAAACTCGGACGTCAAGGGGGACCCCTAAGAATCGCGACTCAAGGGCATCATTGGCCTCGTAGCCCCTCACCCCTTGGTTATGTCCTGATGATCCGAATGCCCCAACAGCGATTGAGGAATGCGTTGGGTCGGGCTGAGCCAACGCAGAGCCCACCCTCGTGAGGCTTTGGCTCACAAAAATACTAAGCATGTTCGTACGTTAAGGGGGACCCCTGGGCATTGCGACCCAGGGGCCTAACTAGCCATGTAGCCCCTCGCCCCTTAGTCTTATCCTGGTGATCCAGACGCCCCAATGGCTGACCTAGGTATGCACAGGGTCGGGCCCTACAGACGCATAACACCAAAGGGAAAAAATAGAAAATTATTACATAGCATATTGTTTCCTTCCCGAAAAGTTGAAAGCAAAGTTCTTACGCATCCACGAGGCACACCAAACAGCGCATGGATAAAACATAACGCAGTAGCATTATCATTCTCTCCTTTAGCTTTGGATGCCACCATTGGCCACCTGGGGAGGCCCGTCTGGTCACCATCATCTTCCTCACTGGCTCCTTCCACGGCATTCGGAGGCTCGACTTGGCGACTGCTGCAGTAAAGCCTGCACATGCCCCTTCACGACTACGGCAACATCACCTTCAAGCTCAGGAGCCCAAGGATCAAGCAGGACGCCAAAGTTGAAGTTGGTGTCGTGAAGATAAAGGTGATGGTAGACGTGCGTCGTGACCGAGGTGGAGAGAGCACGGGCCTCCGCTTCCACCAAGGGGGGCAACCCAATGGCAACACCTTCGAGCTCTATGGCGAGCTTGGGGAGCAATCCAGCAGGGCCCTCCTCCGGCGTCACCAGCGGTGCCTTGTATCATGTTCCATCTAGGGATCGCAAGGAGTCGTGGAA
Organism: Secale cereale; assembly: GCA_902687465.1. Lineage (NCBI taxonomy): Eukaryota > Viridiplantae > Streptophyta > Magnoliopsida > Poales > Poaceae > Secale > Secale cereale. The sequence continues at coordinate 210,256,465 of LR738712.1, forward strand.
CTTTTCATCAAGGGAGACAAAGACATCGCGCTTCATGACGGTCGCTTTTTCAGCCTCGGCACGGGACCTCCGGGTCGCCTCCAGCTCCTCCCCCAGCTTCTCTATGCGGTCACATTTTGAGGCATGTTCTTGGGCGGACTTCTTCAGCTCAGCGTCGTGGTTGTGAAGCTCCACCTGGCTGGCGTTCAACTCCTTCTCCCGCTCCAGAAGACATCCGGTGTCTTCGTCATGCTTGTCGGTGAGGGCCGTGAGATCAGCCTCCACCTAGCGGCAGCGCCCTTCGGCGGCTTTCTCACCGGCTCGTGCTGTATTGCGCTCGGCTGTTATCGGATTTCGAGTTCCGCAAACCCTTGAGAGGTTCAAACTCTAGGGTGCGCACGAAGAACACTCTCTCCCCAGCGCCGTCGCCCTATGATTCCACGACCTAGCTCAACTAACTCAAAGAACAAGGGACACATAGGATAATACTGGTTCGAGCCACCTTGTGGTATAATACCCTACTCAAGTGTGTGTGGTGGATTGCCATGTATGGCCGAGGATGAACTAGTACAAGGGATGAAGAGCCTTCGGAGGAGAGGTGTTCTTGGGCTCAGATGAGCTTCTGGTGTGATTAGGGTGGATTGGATCCGATCCCTTCTAAGGTTGGATCAGCTCAAGATGAGATGCCCTCTGTGGTGGTGGTTAGGTCCTATTTATAGTGGCCTTGTTCCTCTTCCCAAATATCAGCAGGAAGGGATCCCACAATGGCCAAATTTGAAGGGGAATAGCTAGTACAAGTTATCTCGACAATAGTGATCTTCGCCTGCCAAAGGCTCTAGTGGTGTTGCCGCGTCGGGCTCCAGATAACCTCCGTTTTGAAGCCTTGATGATCCTTGGTCTTGTTGCACCGATATGGAAACCTTTTCTCGATCCCTCGGGACTCCGCGCATTTGCTTGCTCCCTTAGCACCAAAGGGGAAACTAGTACACTGCGCCCGCTGGAGCCCGCCTGGGCTTGGTGGTCATGGCTCACGTCACATCAACCTCGCGAGGTGCACCTTCCATAGATATGTCTGCTCCTCGGGAGCCAGGCTAGAGAGACTGCCCCCAAGGAGGTCTTGCTATCGACCACCTGGCGAGGCTTGGCCCCTCGCGAGGGTCTTGAGTTGCGAGTGCGGAAGTTGGGCCATACCAGGCTGCTGATGGAGCCACGTCACGGGCCGCAGGTAGGCTAGTCTTGGTACCCACATTCCCAGGACGCCGACAGCTGTGGCCAAGCCCACCACCTTGTGGCCGTCTCTGGTCGTGGCCTCAGCTTCACTCCAGGACATCTTTAGAGACGCGTCGGCTCGAATCCACCCTGAGATTAGCCACAGGCGTCCCTTCGTCAGACAATGGTCAACATCACAAAGGTTAAGCTAGAACTGGTCTAGCGCGGTGAGGGCATCTTCCAAGACAGGAGGTGTGCTGAAGGAGGCAGCTTGAGGAGAAGACGCCCGGGTTGGCGGAGCAACTGGAGCATGGAGAGCAGGGGGCTCCAGAGCCCCCATGCCCTAAGGAGGTCCACCGGGGGCTGAGGCCTCCGGAGTCAGCTTGCACACGCTTGTGGCCTCCTCCTGAGCTGGGACTCCAGGGCCTCGGGAGGCGGGCGCAAGGATGGGTCGTCGCAAGTCGGTCCCTACTCCCGACGTCAGGTTCTCGGCGGCAACAACAGGCGTGGCCTCAGGAAGCTGGGTCTCCCCCTCCTCTTCTTTGATGGTGGTGGCCTACATGGGGAGGACACGATGACTACAACACCTAGAGCAAACACAAAGGTAGGTGAGATGCTTACTACTTGATGGCAATGTACTCCCTCTTCTTCTTGGATAGGAGCAAGGTAGGCCTAGGTTTTCTGAACAACAGACCCGTCATGCTCTTCGAGGCAGACGGGTGCGACGCAGCAGACCGGTGGGCACTGATGGTTGATGGCGCGCCCAGGGCACCGCCCTGGAGGGGCGAGGCCGCCTCGCCCTTCTTCGAGGCGCCGTGCACCAGACTCTTCAAAGGAGAGGCCCTAGATCTGGTGGTCACCCTGGCGAGGCTTGGCGACGCCTTCACCAAGTACTCGTTGGCATCATCATCATCAGAGAAGCCGCGGAGGAGCTCGCTCTGCCGTGGAGGGGAAGTCTCCACCACTTCCTCAAGAGTCTCCTCCGAGTCATCCTTCCCCTCCTCGTTGAAGTCCATGTCGGAAGGCACTAGCACCACAAGAGAAGGGGCAGGGGCTCGGCGGCGGCATGAGCCCTCGCTCATCGAAGACAAGAGCGACGGCGACTACATCATCCTTGTCCTCCCGATGGTACAGCGGGATGTGCCCCTCGGGCAAGTCCCGAGGGTCCTTATCGAGCATGACGCGTAGGACCATGCCCAGTTCCTCGGCGGTCAGGGCCTACGGGTGTAGCCGGAGCATGTCGCCCTCGGCCTCAAGGGTCCACAAGGGGCGCGAGCGCGCTTGAAGTGGGGACAGCCACTGCCTCATGAACTCCTTGACGAGTAGGGGCCCCGTCGGTGCCCCTGTCTTCAGCTCCTTCATCAGCACCACCAGCAGCTACGCCGCCCAGGGGTCGGTGAACCTCTCGTGATTTCATCGCCACGGCTTCTCCGGCAGAACACCTAGCAGTTCTAGCCATGTGCGGGAGAACTTGGCATCCACAAAGACCCACTTACGCCGCAAATCCTCCACCTTCTTCTCGGTCATTGAGATCACATTGCCCTAATGGACCATGATGAAGTCGAGCCCCCCGGCACGGTGGCCGGTGTTAGCCCAGAGATAGAAGAAGTGATGGAACAACGCGACAGAGGGTAGTACCGCAACAAACGCCTCGCAGCAAAAGGCGAAAATGGACAAAAGGAAGGTGGAGCTCGGATGGAGATGAAGGGCGCGGATCTGGTAGTGCTTGAGGATAGCAAAGAAGAAGCCGGAGAAGGGGGATGAGACCCGTGAAGAGATTGTGCAGAAAAGAGGGTAGAAGGTTTTACCCAAGAACTCCGGTGGGGTGGATCCGAGCCGGACCGCCGTCAC
>LR738712.1:210259572-210270196 GCA_902687465.1 Secale cereale
CCCCCCCCCCCCCCCTCATTGCGGATGGACACAAGGAGAGGTAGCATGGCGGCGAGGTCCTTCTCCTTGGTGATGACAGAGACGCTGAGGTTCGGGTCAGAGTCGACAACCGGGTGCTAGACTTGTTGGCTGGATTCGGAAGATCTGGGAGCGCTTGCGGCAAGGAAGAACGGGGATATGGAGGAGGATGAAGGGAAAGCAGAAAAGTCAAAGAAGTGGGTGCTGGCCCCCCTCTAGTCAAGTCGAACGGTTGCCAAGGCAGTTTGGGTAGTGGAGACGCCCATGTCCAATCTAGGCGCCAAGCGTCGACGAGGACCGCGGGTGATTGGGGCCCACGGCTCTTCGCCCTTGCCCTTTGGCTTCACCTCGAAGCCATGTCCGAGAGTGCCTTGGGACCAGGGGCTGCTGTCGGCATTCTGGGAACCAGGGTACCCAGACTTGCCTGCGTGCGGCCCAAGACGTGGCTTCTTTTCAAGATTGGTATGACCCATCGTTAGCATCGACACTCAAGACCCTCGCACGGGACCAAGCCTCATGGGGCGGACGACGCCAAGACCTCCGGAAGGGGCAGCCTTGGCTGGCTGGTTCCCGAGGAGTGGAGAGCTCTATGCAACCCCCCACCTCGCGAGGTTTGCATGACACAAGCCATGAAAACCAAGGCTAGGTGGGCTCCAGCGGGCGCAGTACAAAAGTTTCCTCTTTGGTGCTAAGGAAGCGGGCTCAGACATAGTGTCCCGAGGAATGTGCCAAAGGTTTCCATTCCAGTGCAACAAGACCAAGACCGCCAAGACGGCAGGATGGAGGTCATCACCGAGCCCAACATGGCGTCAGGATCTGAGGCTTTGCAGGCGAAGACCACCTTTAGTCAGGATAAGATGCACTAGTTGTCTCCCTTCAAAATTGGCCGTTCTGGGATCCCTTCCCACCAAACATTTTGGGGAAGAGAACCAAGGCCACTATATAAGTAGGATAGCCACCACTCAACAAGGGGGCGGATCAGTGAGACCCTCTCCTCCACCACCAAGCAAGAACACCTCACCTCCGGAGGTTGTTCACTCATTGTATTAGTTGATCCACAGCCCATCTCGAGGCTAATCCACCATACTACTGGAGTAGGGCCACTCACCGCTAGGTGGCGGGAACCGGGATAAATTGCCCTGTGTCTCTTTTGCATTCTTGCTCATCATGCTAGTTCGTGGGACGGCGAGTGTCGGGGGTTTGGTGCGAGATATGCCAAAGGATGGCTTATCATTGTCACAGGCCTATAGCTTTTGCCTTTGCTTGACTAAGCATGATCATGTGCATCATGTCTAATTTTCTTTTAAACTTGAAATGGGGTTGTTCAAACCCTAGCACCAAGTGAACTCAACTAGGTTCAAAATAAATACTTTTCAATGTACCCAAAGTGCCCTTCACAAAATGTTCATCATTTTTAGTCTTGGCTAAAACCTCTGCCAAAAATGGTTTCATAACTTTGGGAGTCATTTTGGATCTTTGAATTAAATCATAACTATTTGCATTTGGACATTTAAATCCTTTAATGATTTTAAATGTCCAAATAATCTTGGAAGTAAATGAGGGTTGTTGCAATTAATCCAGACAAGGCCCACAAATATTTTCATGATTTATGAAAATGCTCTAGTATTTTTATTAAAGCAAAACAAAAGCAGAAAATAGAAAACAGAAATAAAGAGAGAGAGAGAGAGAGTCACCTGGGCTAACTTACCTGTGCGGCCCAGCCCACCTCCTCACCGCGTCGTCTTCCTCCTGTCAGTAGGAGCAGCTCGCTGTCGCGCGCGCGCTCAACCCTGGCCTGCTCCTGCTTGCCACCTCCTTCTTCCTCCTCGCGCCTGGAGACGTCCAGGGACTCCCGAGTCCCTCTCTCACTCACCCCATGCTCTTCCCCCTCCCCCGTCTCTCTTCCCCGCCACTGCCGAGCGCGCTCGTCGCCGCCGCCCGCTACCGTCGCGGCCATAGGCTCCCCCTCGCCTCTCCGACACGCCCCCGGGCTCCACCGTGCCTCCCTCATCCTCTTCGCCGGCCCATGTGACCGCGGGAGCCCTACAGCGTCTTCCCCGACCCTTCTTCAACCTCCAGCTGCCGGCGACCTCGCCGTCGATTCGCGACGTCCGCTGCCTCCCCGAGCCTTCTGCGACCTCCTACGACCCCGCCGTGAGCTACTCACCCTAACCCCCCTCTCCTCAGTCTCGTTTGCGTGCCTTAGCCGCCGCCCCATGAGCACCGGACGCCGTCGTCTGCCATGGCCGGCGAGCCGCGCTCCGGAGCCTCTCCTGCTCCCTTCAGGGGCACTAACACGCTCCTGGCGCCTCTAGAAGGCTGGCTAGCCACTCTATTTGCTCGCCTGAGCACTACAACCGCGTCCCCGCACTGACCCGCACGCCGGTCGCCGCCGCGAGCTTGTTTCCGGCGAACCCGGTCGACGCCAGCCCCTCTTGATGGCTTAGATGGATGCGGGCAAGCAGGAGCTCCTCGCATGTGCCCTCGACACGTCCAGCCGATGCCACATCACGCTACCGGCGTATCTCCGCCGCGTCGGATGGTCGCCAGCGGCATCCTTCCGGCTGGTTGACGTGGCCTCTTAGCTTAGGTGATAATGACCCTCCCCCCACGTCGCTAACAGGTGGACCCAGGCCCCTAACTAATTAAGGATTAGATTTAGTTTAGTGTTTTTTATTTATGTTAGTTAGATTGGACACTGACATGTGGGCCCTGGGCCCACTGACAGTTTAGTTAGTATTAACTTAAGACTAACTAACCCTGTTAGTTGGTTGTGTCACTCACAAGTGGGGCCCAGTGGTCAGGTTTGACCCTGGCAGCCCTGTTGACTTGTTGACGTCACAGTGACGTCATGCTGACGCAGTAATGTTTTCCGGAATTTAAAATAAATCTTAAATGATTTATTTATTTCATAAAATATCCAAAACTTCTAAAAATCATAGAAAATAATCTATAACTCCAATGAAAATAATTATATATGAAAAATGATCAGAAAAATTCAAGGAATCTGTTTATGCCATTTTCATGTATATTGGAACAAGTTAAACCTGCTGTTCAGATCAAATCAATTAAATGACATTTCAATAACCACATATGGAGTTTGAATTTGAACCTTTGGTTCAAACCAACTTCATTTAATATGGTTGCTAGTTGCATTAGCTCAATCAACAGGATATTGCCATATCATGATCGTGCATCATAGTGTCGCATTGCATTGATTGTGTTATTTCTCTGTGGCCGGTGTTTGTTGCCTCTCAGTAGACGTTGTTCCGACGATGTGACCAATGACACTGATGAAGACACAGTACTATCTTCAAAAGTGACAGGCAAGCAAAACCCCATTGAGCATTCCGATACAATCCCACTCACTCGCTCTTGCTCTCTTTTACTGCATTAGGATAACAATGCTTCAACTGTTACCTGCTGCGGTAGTTGAACCCCTTTCCACTGCATGACCTATCATTGCCATAGTAAATAGTTGAAACCCACTAGCATGAGTAGGAGTTGTTTGAGCCATGTTGTGCCTACTCATTCATGCTTTCTGGTTATGCCTGCTATTGCTTAGAGTTGTGTCAGGTCTAATTCATCGGTGATGAACTGGAATGTGGTGAACATGTCCTACTGTTGACAGCTAAGTGTGTGAACACGATTTGGTAAAGGTAGTGATGAGAGGCCATGTAGGAGTACATGGTGGGTTGTCTCATTGCAGCCGTCCTCAGGAACGGAGTTCTGTGTTTGTGATCCATGAATCAACTACTACCACACATTGGGCCCTGAAATATGACCCCACTAGACTTATTGACTGCCCATGTCCTCTATCCAGGAGTTACAACTAGTTTCAGTTGTTTCTAGTTTACTGGAGGTCGTACGCAGCGCTGACCCTCGGGGTGGGCTGTGACGCGGCAGGTACGTGGCACAGTGTACCGGTCGCCCGCTTGGTGACTCGGGAACCCTGTACACATCGTTTGGGGCCGTGAGCGACACCCTGGCCGGATCTCCCCACGAATGGAACCCAAATAGGCGATAAACCTGGACTAGGGACTTGACGGGTTGGTTAAGTCGTGGTCTACACCCACGTCGGCTTTTGCTTGAAGTCTGCCGACCACATGTCGTGTGCAGACGCTAAGTGGTGGAAACATGTGTGAAGAAGTACACCCCTGCAGGGTTATATATGATCTATTCGAATAGCCGTGTCCGCGGTAATGGACTTCTGGGTTACCTGTACAGTTCATATACAAGTAGAAGTGGATACTCTAAAACGCGCAAGATAAGCGTGAGTGCTATGGATGGCCTTCTCGTAGGGAGACGGGAGCGGATCCATAGTGGTGTATTGGTTGGTGAATATGTGGACTTGTGTGCGCCACCTCAAAAGATTTACTTGCAGTCGTAGTTCAGAATAGCCACCGAGTTAAAGCTGGCTTGCTGCAGTCAAACTCCACCACCCCTTTGATGATACTGATGCATATGTAGCTTGTTCTGATGTAAGTCTTGCTGAGTACCTTTGTACTCACGTTTGCTTAATTTATGTTTTTGCAGAGAGACTTCAGTCTCACTAGTGGTTCCGCATAGACTTCGACGATTAGCTTGTTACCTCAGCTATGATCTTATACCCTTGGGAGGGTCTTGTAGATAGTCAGGCTTCTCAGCCTTTTTCATTTGTAGTTGTCTGTACTCAGACATGTTATGTTTCCGTTGCCTATATGCTCTGTATGTTGGGTCATGTGACCTCTATTTGTAATAAATGCTATGATGGCTCTTCTGGGCCTTTATCTATATGAGTTGTTGAGTTATGTTGTGATGCCCTATTGTACAGCACATACTTGCATGTTATGTGTACGTTTAAAGTGTATTGCTATTTGTGGGATCCGACACCTAGTTGTTTACCCTTGGTAGCCTATCTTACAGGGAAATGTCTCCTAGTGCTTCCACCGAGCCTTGGTAGCTTGCTACTGCTCTGGAACACTTAGGCTGGCTGGCATGTGTCCTTCTTCGTTCCTGTGTCTGTCCCTTAGGGGAAATCTCACGCGTTGTTCCTTTAAGTCCTTGTAGCTTGCTACGACTTGGGATCATACGTTGATGACCGACACGTTCGTTGCTGGGTCATGTATGCCTGTCTTTGTAATTTAGTGCCACTTTTGGTTTATAACTAGTTATGTCGGCCCGGGTTCTCTGTCATATGGATGCTAGCGACACTATCATATACGTGTGCAAAAATGCGCAAACGGTCCCGGGCTAGGTAAGGTGGCACCCGTGGGGATACCGTGCGTGAGGCCGCAAAGTGATATGATGTGTTACAGGCTAGACCTGTGTGACTTAGGATCGGGGTCCTGACAATCATGGAGGGGGTCAATAGAACATGTTGGGTCCTGGAAGCGGGATAAGGCGATATCTAGACCGCCTCCATGGAGATAACACCCCTAATCCTGCTCTGCAAGGACTTCGCGTCATGACTATCGTCAATAGAGTGGATACAAGGAAGCTCCTTGAGCTATTCCGGCAAGAGGAAGGAGATTAGCAAGGCTAGCTCTAGCTCTTCCTGCTCTAGATGAATATGGGGTGGCTAAGGTTCTGAACCCCTTGCATGGGGAGACCTATGGGATATATATAGGCCTGCCCCCCTAGGGGTACAATGGTAATCCGGCCGGGCGTAGGTACCGGCCGTCAGTGTCTCTGGGCGCCGGCTTCTACGCCGGCTGCTGGGGCCCGCTGCTTGGTGGGTCCCGTTGACTGCCGGAGACTCGTCCGATTGATGGGGCCCGTCGCCTGCGGACCTCGTTGACTGCTTTATATTATACCCTTTCCTCTGATGACGGGGGCTTTGTCGGGGAGAGCGTGGCTACAGTCCCGCCGCCTGGTGGGCATTCACTGTAGCCCCACCCCGTCCCATCTGGTTAATGGCGCGCACACTCCAAGGGAGAGGAAAGCTGCCTACCCATAGTGGGCCCACCCTCATTGCCGCTTGCTTGGGGTTCGCCACCTTCTAGTGGCTCACGGATAGGAAGGGCCCACCGCCTGCGGGCCATACCGACCGCTCATCAAGGGAATGTGGCTCCCTCTGGTATGGGTGATGTCACGGGCCGCATAGCTACAGTGCCGTGCCAACATAGGGGTGTCTGCTTGGTACGCCCACACTATGGCCACGCTCTGCCCAAGATTCGAGGGTGGTGGTTTGTATTGTAGCCACGCCCCGTCTTGTCATGGTAATGGAGCGTTGACTTTGAGGGGGGCGAGGGGCCTCCCTTCCAGGAGTCGGCCCCCTCGTGGCCGCTTGTTGTAGCTTAACCGCCTTCTAGCAGCCGGACCCTTGGATCAGTCGGCCCATGGAGGCGGTCATGCCATTGGGAACCAAGAGGGTTGCTACTTCCCCCGATGTCTTGAAACATCATAGGGTGCTGTTGAGGATACCCATGGTCATTTACTCCAAAAGTAGTCCCGGAAGCTGGTGGGGCTCCATGGCAAGAAATCGAGGAGTCTCAGCAGCTTCCTACTCCGAGTGCTTGGGTACACTTGTCCCGTCCATCTTTTACGAAGAAACCGGCTGCCAGCAGTTGGCCGAGGAGCTCCTTCCATCCTAGTGAATTTGAATCGTCGCGATGCATGCCGGGTGCTGAAACAGCCTGGCGCCAGGCTTGCCGCCCGTTGCCCGCCCGCCATGCAGCGCCCGCGGGTCAGGGCGGCCTGCCAGCCCACGCGCCCTACGGGATGTCGCCGCATGCTGGAGCCCGCAACTACAAGGCCTCTTCATTCGCGCGGATCCGCTATGGCCGAGGCGGATAGTTGGGCTTCCCAGGCGTGGTTAATACATGCCTTTACGGCGCAATAAATGTGGGCAGTATGGAAGTGGGCATAGTAAATCTCACGCCCCCCACGTCTCGCCCCCTCGGCTCCGCTGCTAGGGGGGCTATAAGTAGGGGGGGAGAGAGGCGGCAGAACGCATGCGCGCTCTCCTTTCTCTTCGTCTTGCTTCTTTCCCCCTTCTCTCGCCGGAGCGCTGTCGCAGCCAGTCGTCACCGGAGCTCCATGCCTCTCCACGGCCACCTCACGCCGCCGCCAAGCACGGATCCATGGCGCAAAGCGGCCGGTTAGGCGACTGGTATGGATCCAATGTCCTCGACGAGCACCTAGAGTTCCTCCGCCAGACGCGGCAGCTCCCCAGTGCGTCGAACGTCAAGGTGCGCATCCCCCCAATGAGGAAATCTCGCCGATGCCGGGAGACGGCAAGCGGGTCATCTTCCGCTCACACTTCCCCCGTGGCTTCGGCCTTCCTGCGAGCGGATTCCTTTGCTCGTTCTTGGAATGCTACGGAATGCAGCCCCACCACCTTACTTTGAATACGATGGTGCTGCTCTCCGCCTTCGTCACCCTCTGCGAGGGGTATTTCAACATACTCCCCACAATCAAGCTGCGGGGAGAACTCTTCTACCTCAAGCTCGGCACCGTCGTAAAAAAGGAGGTGGCCTAGTGAGGAGCCTGCGTTGTGGTGCGGCGCACCAGATTTGGGGTCTGTTTCCTGGCTATCGCCGTGCTGCATTCGGCCAAACTGTGGCAAACATCATATTTCTAAGTCGAGAATGCCCATCCGACGTGGGACTACGTCAACCTGCCGGCCTATTAAGCCGGCCTGCCTGCTGAGCCCCATGCCCGCTGGAAGTTTCGGCTGAGGACCATGTCGGTTGCCTCCTCCATCACCCCACCCGTCTTCAAGAGATGACGGTATCGGAGGGCCCTGTGCCTTGGGCCGCAGGCATGCATGTCTGGATACCCTCGTTCCCAAAACACTGACAGAGGCCTCGGCTCGCCTGGCGGCCTGGTATAGCCCAACTTCATCAGCAATCACTCAAGACCCTCGAGAGGGACCGTGTCTCGCGAGGCAGACGACACAAGACATCCCCTGGGGCGGTCTCACTAGGCTGGCTCATGAGGATCGGTGATATCAAGCCAAGGGGTACCTCGCGAGGTCCTCGTGACGTGAGCAGTGACGACCAAGGCCAGGCGAGCGCCAGCGGGCGCAGAGTGCTAGTTTCATCTTTGGTGCTAAAGGAGCAGCTGCAGGCGAGGAGTCCCGAGGCGTCAGGCAAAGGTTTCCATATTGGTGCAGCGAGACCAAGACCAGCAGGACGGCTGAGCGGAGGTCATCGCGGAGCTCACGGCGGCGTCACCACCACAGCCTTTGGCAGGCGAAGACCACCTTTTGTCAGGATAACTTGTACTAGTTGTCCCCCTTCATATTTTGCCGTTGTGGGATCCCTTCCCGCTCAATATTTGGGAAGAGGACCCGGGCCACTATAGGAGTAGCCACCACGAGATATCTGATCTCATCTTGAGTTGATCAGATAGAAGGCCACACACCCACAAGCTCACTCGAGCACAAGAACACCTCTCCTCGGGAGGCTATTCTCCCCGTGTACTAGTTCTTCCTCAGCCTACAAGACAATCCACCACACCACACTGGATTAGGGTATTACACCACAAAGGTGGCCCGAACCAGTATAAACCTTGTGTCCCTCGTTCTTCGGATCTGACGAGATAGGCCTAGGAATTGGCGAGTAGACGAGCTAGGGCGAAAGGAGAGATCTTCGTGCGCACCCTAGAGTTCGAAGCACAAGGGTTTTGCCAGAATCCAAGATCCGACAGCCTCAGATCTACTAGCCGCATTCGTGGACCGCCGAGTGCTGCCTCTCCAGTCCCGGCCTCACCTTATCAGCGATATGAGCAGGCGCCGGGACCCGAGCCGACTGAGCTCCAAGATGATGCCCGTCACGGAGGTGGTCTGGATGGTGAACTTCTTCTCCGACCACAAGCTGTTAGAGACGGAGTGGAGGTTCGGCAAGCGGCCTTATAGCGGCGCCAACCCACCGCCTGAGGTAAGTTTTTCTAATTTTCTTTTTCTTCTTTGCTCGCCCGGGTTCCTTCTTGCCGCCTGACCAGTTGGTCATGGAGCAGCGTTTCCCAGCCAGTCTCGTCATCCCATGCTCGTCGCGGACGCGTAGGCTGCATTTCTCATGGCACGCGAGCTCCTGGACTACCACCCTATCGACGACTTCTATGATGAATGGCTCGACCGCAACGCCGAGCTCGTCAGCACTGTCGTATTCAGGGCTCCGCAAAATGCGTTAAGTTCGAACACAGGGGCGTGAACGAAGATCTCTCCCACACTCGTCTACCTAGCGCATCGCTCTCGTCGCGGTGGAAGGATTCAAGCAAACAATGAACAAAGCACACAAGAGTTTATCCAGATTCTGGCCACCGCATGGTGTAAGACCCTGTTTCCTGCTTTGGTGGATTAGCCTCGGGCGTGCTGGGGTACGAGCTAGTACAATGATTCATGGGCTCAGGAGGTGAGGTCAGGAGGGTCAGGAGGCTAGTGTTCTTGCTCCTTGTGTGGTGGCAGAGTGTATCTGTCCGTCCCTTCGTAGTGGGAGTCCTAGCTACTTATATAGGCGGTCACGGTACTCTTCCCCCGAAATGTTTAGGCGGGAAGGGATCCCACAATGGCCATTTTTGAGAGGGAACACAAGGACGTTCTTATCCTGACAAAAGCGGTCTTCGCCTGCAAAAGGATCTGGCGGTGACACGATGGTGGGCTCGATGGTGACATCCCCCTTGTCGTCCTTGTGGTCTTCGGTCTTGTTGTACCAAAGAGGAAACCATTGCCCTGCTCCTTGGGAACCAATGGCTGCGCTGTCCCCTTTGCACCGAAATGGCAACTGCGCTACTGGGGGACGCTGGCACTCGCTGGCACGGTGTGTCACTACTGACATCACTGCCTCCTCCTGAGGCAAGCTCGGTATTGGCTTCTCCGCCTCTCCGGAGCACCTTGCTGAGGCCGCTCCCGAGGGGGCCTTGACGTCGTTCTCCTCGCGAGGCTTAGCCCCCTCGCGAGGGTCTTGGGAAGCTGGTCGATCAGCTAGGCCGTACCAGGCTGTAGTAGGAGCTCATCGGGGCCCGTAGACAGGCAAGTCTGGGTAACCTGGTTCCCAGTACGCCGACAAGCGCTGCTGGGGGCTCTCCGGTGCAGTCCCTCTCGCTACCTCGTCCGCCTCCCCGTGCGGACGACCTGGACCATGAAGCTCCTCTGCTACCTATGCGTCAAGGCGACATCCAAGACCCAAGGCACGTGGCTCTACAGCTTGATCGCCCACGCGCGGCGCCAGTGTGTGAAGAAGGAAGCTGCCAAGAGATCCAGCGGCCCCGCGGGGGAGTGCCAGTGCTCCCTCCACCACCGCATCGAGATTGCGCACCCCCGCCATAGTGGCCCACGAAGACCAAGATCAAGTTCCGCCTCCCCGACAAGCTCCGGTGTCGACAGCAGGCTACAAGGCCCTCGCCCCCGAGCTACGCAACGTCAACTAGCCAGGGAAGTTCAAGCCTGACCTGCCTCCACGCTACGACGTCACCCACGACCCTGCGGAGTTCCTGCAACTCTACGAGCTGAGCATCAAAGCGTCCGATGGCAATGAGAAGATCATGGCAAACTAGTTCCCCATGGCCCTCAAAGATGACGCGCGATCGTGGCTCCTGAACCTGCCCGCGGGATCGATTTCCACCTTGAGCGAGATGCGCGAGCGGTTCATCGCCAACTTCTAGGGCACCAGAGACCGCCCCC